>JXTC01000523.1:0-208581 GCA_002914845.1 Trema orientale | reverse complement strand
TCAGTTCATTATATTATTTCGGCACAATTTGTTTTGTTTGTCTTTGTGCACTCTGGAACAAATTTTCAATTGTATGTGTGCAATAATATTTTTATCCTCTATGAACTCTCTTGGCTTGGCTGTTCTGCTATATATGCGCCTTGAATGACTCTCCCAACTTCCCTTTAATCAGTGCCAATGCCTTTGAAAGATTGGCTTGTGGTAAGCAAGAACATTGACTCCCCTTTCCTCTGTTCCCTTTTCTAAATTCCGTCTTTTATTTTCTTTATATTGAATACTGATGGATAGTTGCCGAATGAAACTTCTGAGAGAAATCAGGCTTGCTTTTCTTTGGATGCCTATATATGGTTTATGATTTTGTTTGATCGATAACATGGTCATCTAGCTACGTCTATGTGACACATACTTCAGTTCCAGAAAAAACGAACAACTATGATCAATTGAAATATATATGAACTAGGAAGTTGAAAAGCATGTATTGTTGCTACTGCAGATGATCTTTTTAAGTGTCAGCAAAAGCATGTATTACTTGGATCTGATGTAGGCACTGTAAGATCTCATTAATTTGTGGTTTTAAAGATCGTTTCATATGCAATAATCTGGTGATGGGGATGGGGATAGGGATAGGGATGTGATGGAGTTGTAATTTGAATTTACCATATTGAAAAACTGGTATATATGCTGTTCTATCTCCCTTCTTTCCTGTTTTCTCTGACTTTTGAGTTTTGGTTTGACTTTCTAAACTTGCGTTTGATACATTTGTGTTGTGTTTATTCTGTTTCGCTGCATTTTCATTACCAATATATTTCTGAACAATGCTACATGAGAACCAATATATTTCTGAACAATGCTACATGAGACTTTGGTTTATTTGTATGGTACATCTAAACATAAATTATAAAAAAATAAAAAAATTTACATAACTAAACCATGTGCTCTATATAAAAGACAAAAAATAGAACACAGTTGCTAAAGATGGTAATATACTGGAAACAAAACATTAAGAGTATTTCAAGTTTAGTTTGACTTTTTTTTTTAAAGGTATTTGTTTCTTTGGTTATTTTTGTTTAGATTGTTTTTTTAATCAATGTGTTGTTCTCTTCCCTATGAGTTACTTGAACTTAGTTTAGTATATTCACAATCTTTCCTTTCTTAAGGGTTAATACGTATGTCTCTCTTTGATTAGCTTCATCCAAAATTTTCTGGTTGATTTATTCCAGCTCTTTATAGTTCAATGGAATGGGAGTTAGATGTTTTAATTATGGTCAAATATATCTACTGTGATATTTGGAGCAAAACAACAGAAGTGGCTATCTAATTTAACTATAATTTTCAATTCATTTTATCAGTAGAGTACCTTGGAACACTCCCAATTTGATTTCTCTTGTGATTTTTTTTTTTCTCGCTTTGTTCTGTTAAAAAAAAAATGAAGCAGTAGCTCTTCTTTGATAACATTTGATTATGTTATGAGTTTTTCCTTTTATGTTCCTAGTTTTTAGAGCTGTTACAAGCTGGGCAGGTAAAAAGATGGCACCCCATCTCAAACGGTCAGACCTTACACAAACATGCCTTACTGGCTTCGCTGCCCAGACCAGAATCTGGCCCTCAACATTGTGGAGAAAATGTTTGCGTATTTAATTTGTTTATAACAAAACTATCTCTGAAGTTAATGAGACTGTTTAAACAAGCGAACCAGGAAGTCAACTTTCCTGACCCTCAATCTTTTGTTAATTCAATTGAAAACCTCCCTGTGCTTGTCAGACTAAGAAGATTTCCTCATGCTTTTGCAGAGAAAGGTGGACGTTCAATTGATGACAGGAACATGTTGTACAGAAACTCTGAGGGGAGGGAGAAACCATGGTTGAATTGGGATTTTAAACCTTGAAACGGGGTTTCAAGTGGTGAAGATGGTAACAGAATGGGATATCTTATATGTTGATGCTTACGGATGACATAGAAGATATTCTTATTAAAGGTTGTGTTACAAGATCTGGATAGTCAGCCCTTTGTGACTTATGTTGGCAACATTATTAGGATGGGTTCACAATGGGATTGTATATATTGACATGTTGCAGCAGATAGCGAAGACTGGTGATGTACTCAGACCAGTTGGACGGATTGCAATGTGTTTTCTCATAATGGAATAATGTGGGAGCTTCTCAGCTTCTTAATTGAGATCACTGCAGATACTTTTGGAGTTAAGGATGATAAGGGAAAAGGTTATTGGATAGGCAAGGTTTTGGCCAAGACAGGCATGAAGGGTACTGGTAAATGGATCATATGACTAGCTGCTGAACTATCAGTTGCAGTTTCCATTATTACTTCTTTGGAAACTGGATCCATGGAAATTATAATTTTATGCCTTGTTTTTTGATGTAATAAGGTTAGTGTTTCTGATATATTAATAGCTATTTTCTTTACTTTATTTAAATTGCTGAGAATCATGCTTTAGAATTAATAGCTATTTTCTTTTACTTAATCTAAACTGCTGAGAATCATGGCTTTAGACTAATCTTATTTCATAATGTCTTGTAGATTCTGCTACCAAAAACATTTCGTGATTTTTATCACTCCAAGGAATCTAATCCATATAAAGTTTATTGGTGATATTGACATTCATCTATTTATAAGTTATCAATAACACTCTTAGGAAACTAATTGATCTATTGTATTGTGGAGAAGTTCTAAAACAGCTTGTAAATTTCCTTCACCTACAGGAACATAGAATAATGGTTAGAGAAATGGTTAACTTTGTTGTTGCATTGGAAGACAAAGGGATCAGTGCTTTCCGTTTTGACTTAGCTGGAAATGGGTGAGATACTGATATGACAAAATGTAATAATCTTGTGCAGAGAATGCATTATGCAATTGCAAATTGTCAAAGATTGGCTATAGCCAAGTTATCCTCATCATACTTTTACTGTCATATGGGTCCATACTTCCATACAGGTTTAAGGAAATTCTTCACAGCTTTTCGAATCAAGATCAACTTTGGACTTGGAATATTGTACATTTCGTAGGAGTGTTTTTTGCGTGTATGTTTAAAATCATATGATCTTTAATTTCAGTTATAAATAGAACCATTTTGAACACGGTAACTTATCATTAATATTTAGAGGAAACAGCCTTCAACAGATTTTAAAAGGACTTAAATGGATAAGGTATTTATACAACAAAGTTTTTCATCAAAAGAAAACTATAGATGAAACTTCAAATTTGGCAGATTCACTACATGTTTATCTTTTGGGTCAAAGCAGGGAGGTGTGCCATTTAGTAGATATCAAAAAACCAATCTGGACGGACATTGAACTAGTACTTTTTCATTAGTTTTAGTCTGTGTTATGTCGCAGGTGTGGATGTTTGTATGGCGTTACAAATCTTTGTATTTACTGTTCAAATGTTTGAGATATCTCAGCCTTGCTGGGAAACTGAAGGTGCATTTGAGTATGGGAACTATCAGAGAGAAGCTGATGATTCTGAAGCTAACTAGCTAACTGTGTAATAACCAGAATTCTTGGACGTAGGAAAGGTACATTCTCTAATCCTTGAAAATCTCACAGTAACATGGAAAGGGGAAGTACATTGCAACATCTTACATTAGCTTTTAAGAAAACAAAAAAAAAAATCATTTTAGTGGTGGATATATAGTAGCTCTAAATTACATTCTAGATGATACATTATTACGGGTCAATTCACTTTTTGCTGATTACTAAAGCTTTCTTATTCTTTAATCCTGTTTCAATGAGTTTGCTAAGATTTAGTGAAACATATTGCAGTCACCTTATTATTCTTCAATATAATGTCAACAAAATGTATTGTTGAGTGCTCCTGTATGCTTCTATATATCATGACATTCCAAATGATTGTTAATGTTTCTGGGGGTTACGATCTAAAGAGAGGCATTGTCAAACACTGGGGAGAAGATTTCATGCAAAGACTTAAGGAGAGAGGTTGCATGAACTGTTAAACAAGTTTTGTTCATTGTGTCAAGACTCTCTGTAGAATCAGTTATGAACTGTAGGATTTTCTATCTTGTAGAAAAGTGTGTGGTTGATTCTCTGAACAGAAGAACACACTGTTTAGAAGAACACACTGTTTGTTGTTTTTTTTTTTGTTTGGAAAGGAAAAGTCATTATTATTTATTCAATAGGGTTTAAATCGTCCAAAACAAGGGGCGAGATAAACAAACGACAAGCATCAACCCAAAAACGATCACTGGGGGATAAGACAGCCTTACAAACTAGTTCATAGGCCACTTTGTTCCCCAGTCGAGGAAGAAGAACACATTGTTAGTGTCTTTGTAGAGTCTATGGGTATGGGATACTAGTACTAGAGGTATAACTATGTTGTTGACTTAGATTAATACTGATGAGGGTCCAACAAATTTATACAAGTTACATTTTCTTTTTCCTGGAATTTTGAGTTATATCTCATAAGCTGTCCTGCCTTCTTTTTATTTTTATTTATTTAATATTTAGTACTTGCACTTATTAGGAAAGGCTTATAACAAGCCTTTAAAGTAAAGCCAAAGCTTGGGGGCATCATCATGCTTGGGACCTGCAAAGCAAAACGGATTGAAACACACAGAATATTGATATTTCTAACTTGTTCAGATCTCTTCCAAGGGAAAAAAACATAGTAAAATTGTAATTTACCCTCAACTTTCCAAGTTTTTGTTTTGTCACGACAATCATGACATAGATAATCTTCGTTGATTACTAACGAGATTTTTGTTCAAGCCATTAATTCTGCTCAAGTATAGAATAGTGCATGATCTTGCATGAATAGTAATAAATAGGAATCCCACTATAGACCATTAAATAAAAAATTTGCTCAAACTTTGGAATAAGATAAATGAAATAAGGAAAGCCAAAGGACAATTAACAACTGATATGGTTTGCAATATAAGGCCTCCTAATCTGGAGGAATTTGAAGTTCTTATTTCCTCACTGCAATTCAAAAATAAATGAGTAAAAACAAAAGGAGTGCTTAACTTCAATTTTTTGAAGGAAGAATTAGATTGACATTTTCACTCCTTCGACTTTTGTCAAAATTCCAGTGATAACCTGTGAATCAGAATTATGTGCATTAACTTTGACAAAGATTTTAAATTTTAAATATTGAAATTTCGTTTAATAATGAAGTAACTAATTGTTCAAACTAATAAAAGAATAAAATAACTAAATGATAACAAGTTCATGGATTTTTTCAGCCTTTTTAGTTTTTACAAATCCAGGAGTGTTACTTTCCTTTTAAGAAAAGGAAAAACACTTCAAGAGTGTTACTGCAAATATTTTTAATCAGAGAGTCTTATTATAATACAAGGAATCTCAGCGCTATTTTCCATTAAGAAAGAAGAAATATCAGAGTCTACATGACATACTGATATTCACTCAACTCCAGAATCCAGATTTCATTTTCAAAAGATAATATATATATATATATACATATATAATGATATTTGTTGTTTGGCTGATATTCATTCCTATATGGTCCAATAGGCAGAGAAAGATGAAAAGCTTAGCCTAGCTTGCTAGCAGCTGCAGTAATTGTAAATCTGTTAATTTTAAAAAATTGGTTAGGAAGTGGGAAAGGAAACCTAGTACATAGTTTTTATAAATAATGGTTCTCATCTTCATTGATTCCAAAGAAGACCAATTCACCAATGACCAAACTTTCCTGTTAACTAGGAGCAAGTTTTCTCACCAACCAAACATGAGAAAAGGACATGGATAGGACCAATTTGAGCCATTTTGATTTTTTTGTGACCAGATTCATTAATACGTTTTTTTAGGACAAAAAATTAGGGCCCACACGAAGCAAATGATCAAATACCCTCTCAAAACGTTCAGCCAACTCCAGTGACATGACTCCACTTACCATTGATTGATATGACATCATATTTTCCTATAAAACCCTATTTTTTCCTCATTTTCTCTTATTTCTCTCTCCAGTTCTTTCTCTCTCTCCCCATTTTCTATTTTCTCTTAGAATTGAAACAAAAAACTCACAAAAAAGGGAATTAAAAATCATCAAAAATCATCGTGAAACTGAAAAATGGTCCATCGAAGTTAGTTTTTAAGATCTTCAACCTATTATTCTTGTATCAACGAATCATAAAAGTCCTGAAATAGCCAAAACTTATTATGCCAAAACTTTACATTGAGATCAAGAACTCTGACGAAGAAGAAGAAGGCGGTAGTAGAGAAGAAGATCCCAATGAATCGGCCGATGAAAAAGGAAAGAGGCTATTAGAAGATGATAGAAATGTTCAATTATTTTAGTGTTTATGCAAAAATCCTTGTTTTTTTGAGTTTGTCTATATCCATTTCTCTATGTGTCATGGAATGAGATTTTTTTGGTAAAAATTTTGGCAAGTTTATCTATGTTCATGTGATTTTCTCATTTGTTGTAGAAATTTTTTTGGGTAAAACCCTTTATGAGATTTCTTGACGTGATGTCAAGTTCTTCTTAGCATGAGGTCAAGTTCTTCTTGACCCTAAATTAAGTTCTTCTTGATCTTCTTTGGTTCAAATCACACTTGACCTGGGGTCAAGTCTCACTTAACCTTGGGTCAGATCTCACTTGATCTTCATGTATTTGATTTAACTTAATATTTTGCTATTTTCCAGCAAAGACTGTGGGACGCTTGTGATGAAATATGTCAAGTTCCTAATATCCGACAAGCTTATTCCTAAGGTCTATTATAGGAAGGATGAAATACTTTCGTCATAAGCTTATATGTGAGTTATATTATCATATATTGCAAAAAAAAAAAAAGAGCTGAAACTAACTAAGAGGAGTGATCCAATTTCTGGGAGAAAGACAATGATTTATTTTGTGTAGATGTTTTAGACAATTTTTTCGTTATTCATATCTTGTTTTTACTTTTGTTTTGTTAGATTGGTATAATTATCATCTTGTCTATAATTATCTATTTAACATACTTTTTCAGTGAAGTTCAGTTCATTTATTAAATAATTTGTTAACTACACTAGGTTAAGAACAACTTGACCCTATATCAAGTATTACTTGACCCTAGGTCAATTATTACTTAACCCTATGACAAGTAGGTCAAGAATAACTTTATAGGCTTTGAAGTAATAGTCCGTTAGAGTTACCTTAACTCCATGCCAAATTGATTTTGAGAAAATATATAAATTTAAGAACATATTACATATAATATCGTGATCAAGTTTCATATCAAACTACACTTAAGTACTAATGTTATGACCCCTACTGAAAATATTGCTGACTCTAAGTCAATCACTTGTTTACCTTAAGTCAATTACTTTTTGACCTCAGATCAAGAGCATCTTAATCTTAAGTCAATTAGTTCTTGACCCGAAGTTAAGAAAAACTTGACTCCAAGCTAATAACTTATTAACCCTAAATTAAGAACTAAGTTAAAAAAATTCATCACTTGTGGTCAGGAAATTCTTGGCCCCAAACCAATAACTTCTTGACATTATGTTAGGAACTTCTTGACCCTAAATCAAGAACTTCTTGTTTCAAAGTTAAGAACATCCTGACTACAGGTGAAAAATAGCTAAAATTTTAATGTTAGCACTGATATGGTTATTGGAATTTATTTCAGACTGTAATTTTAGAATTTATCCCAACTGAGGCTGAATTAAATAAACTCCGCACAAGAGGTCTTATTGGTGAGAAGAGCATTTTTCATATCCATAAAATAACTTTAAAACCATATCCTCAGAATAATGTCTTCCATGATATATAAATTGATATATTTAATAAATGAAAGAAAAATGACTTCAAAATGATAAGGTGCAAGTCAAAATGTCTTGAATATAGATCAAGATTAAATTGACCTCAAAGTTCAGTATCATATTGACCAAAATTCAAGAGGATTTTGATTTTAGGTCAAGTTAGACTTGACGATACGTCAAGATTAATTTGACCTACGACGTGACAACGAGATTTATAAGACATTAAGAAGAAGATGAATACACCAAAACATGGAATTTTTAACTCATTATTGTCCATATCAGTATTATGGTCTTCCTTCAAACATCATTCACTCATTATCAATCATAAAAAACTATTCTTGAAAAAAAAAACTTATTTATTTACCTTCAAAATCCTAAAAACTCCCATCTATCAATGCCAATCTTCTTTTCGACTAAGTTTTTTAATAAATAATAAAACGTGTGTTAAGAAAGGAGAAAGAGAGAGGTGGAGAGAGAGGAGGAGAGGGAAAGGGAGAGAAATCATCAAGAAAAAGAAGGAGGAGAAGAAGAAGAAGAAGACAGAGAGAGAGTAAGAGAGAGAGAACGAGAATACTCAAGCTTTTCATGTTCCTCAAGAGAGAGAGAGAGAGAGCGAGAATACCCAAGCTTTCATATTTCTCATAAGATAGAGAGATTAATCAAGCAAGAGAGGAAAAAGTGGTTTTCATGTTCTTCGTGAGATAGAAACCCAACTCTGATTTTGGAGAGAGAATAGAGAAGAAAAAGTGAAGAAAGAGAAATAAAACGAAAATAAAAGGGAAATGAGAGAAAAATGTTAAAAAATAAAATGACATCAATTTAATGTTCCGACCTACCAAGTCCTCACTTTTGGCCAAGGGCAGATTAGATCATTTTCTACTCCCATATCAAACACATGTTCTAGTGGATTTCCTTTATGGCACTTTCTCTTGAGGTTGTTGAGTTTGTCATTTTGGAAGCTGCTGAATATTGTCTTGATCCGAATATAAAAGCCTAAAACCTAAATATTTTCAATTACAACTGAAGAAAGAGAAATGAATTCCTCCTCAAAGACAATATTCTTAACTTTTTCTTCCCCCAAACTTAACATCCTCAAGGAATTCATATTTTTCCATTTTGAAAAGGATATATATAAGAGATATCATAAAAATGAATCCTCTTAACTTTTCAAAGTACCAAATGAAATAGTAACTAAAATTTTTAAGTCCAATCACTTTCCATATGGTCTGTATGGCCTAATCTTAGTTGGACAACCCCAGACATGCAAGTACCTAATGCTAGGCTTCTTGCCCGTCTACAGCGCATATAGGGTTTTTAGCTACATCTTTAGTGGAAGCTTTGCTTAGTATGTAAACTGCAGTTCTTAGGTTTCTTTCCTAGAGTGATTTTAGGTAAAGAAGAATGATTAATTACACTTCTTACCATGTCCTTAAGTTCGTTTTATTGTCACTGAGCAATACCATTTATACTAGGTTTTCTTGGTATTTCGTATTGTCGGACGATTCTGTATGTCTCTAGGAACTGAATGAAGCGCTTTGGACTTTGTTTACTTTATCCGTCTTACCTATCATAATATACACTATGATTAGATTTGACAGCTTTAATTTCCTAGCTCAGTTGAATTTCAACTTGGGCATTAGAAAAACTTAGATACATTCAGAAATTTAAACTTCTCATGAACTAAAATAGGTACCCTTAATGAGAATATTTGTCTATGAACATAATGTAATACTGTTGGCCATTCCAGATAACTGTATGGAATAGTCTGCATGCATCAGTATAAATTAGCTCTAAGATGTCAAAACTCTTGTTGAGACCTTATTTCTTTATGTTTGTCTGTATTCCTTAATGTACTTAACACAGATTTTAAAGTCTGTTAAGTTAAGTAGGTTAAGAATTTCATTTGACACAAGGCTAGTGTCTTACCATAGAGAAATTCTTTTAATTGACTTGTACTTTTGTACCATATTTCTTAATATGTAAGATTAACTGGATGAGGGAATTATTTTCAATTTATAAAGATTATCAATCAAAGAACTAGTAGCATGAAATTTGAATCTTGAAAGAAACTAAATTTAACTATTTCCTAATGAACAAGGATTTCTTTATTTGTTCATGTCAGAAATAGAATACTTTAAAAGTCTCTTCCAAATCCAAAAAATTAACCAGTCTCTAATTGTAATCTAAATAACCTTATATATAACCTCCACTTAAGTAGTGTTGCCATTGCCCAGATAGATGAATCTTTTATCATCAATTTGCAACTAGCTTCACAAATAATCTTGCATGAACATACTTATGTGAATAGTAGGTTCCGTATCTATTCACTAAGTGCATTTGGGTACAAAAGCTAAATCAACTTTATGACAAACAAAATTGAGAAGCATACCCTTCTTTATAAGCCAAAAGGCATGATTGAAACAATCAACCTTATACTTCTAGCCCTTTTGCAAAAGAAACAAATAAATTCCTTATTTTGTTTCTTTTTGCACTTTATACTGTAAAGTCATAACTGTAGTTTCCTTATCCTTATTCCTTTTCTTTATTTTATCTTATCTTGAGAAGTACATGTTAAGTGAGTACTTTCAATCTTTTCTCGCTTCAACCTATCTTCTTCTTGCACACTATAAGAAATGATCTCAAAAGAGATCATTTGTAATTTAGGGTGTTGTAACTTTGCTTAACTGATTTGTGCAATAAGAGAGATAGTGACCGAATGCACGAGCAAGTCTTTCAACTACTCTTACTTAAGTGCATTTAGTTTAGAAGCGAGATTAGACATCTCCATAATGTACTCCCTTATGTTCCCTTAATCCTTATACTGAATTGAAATGAGATCCCAAAAATGGTACTCATTTCGACCTTTTCGTTTTTAATAAAACGATCCGTAATTATTTTAAGGAACAACTTAGCGTTTAACTCCTCAAGTATAGTGCCCCTTATGGTTTCTGTAATGGAGTGTTGCATGGCCATGAGACTTATGTAATTAGAACGAATTTACTACTCAAAATTCTTCTTTACCAACTGAAGAACTTTAAACTGTAAGAGTAGTAGGATGTTCTATCTGGAGCACAAGGTCAAGATCAATGCAACTGAGCACATTGTGCTTATTCTATTTCTTAATGTTTGTGTTATTAAACACAAATATTAGACTTAATATTGGCAGATATTTATTAAACAGAAACTGAATAGAGAACAAAACAAAAAATAATAGCTCACATTAAAAATATGTCATAAACTAAGCATACAAAATAATAAGATATACTAGCATGACATGCATCAAATAAACATATAAGGTGGACTTCCATCACAAGATACCCAGAACAACATCAATAAGTCTTCCTTTGGGCCGACTTATCAACTTGTAAGTGGTACTCTTCAGTACAGTAATCAAATATTGATAGTAAATCCTGTCAAACAGTAAACCTTCCTTTGGGCCGATTTACTGTCCACATGGAAACTTGATAACCATCACATATCTATTACCGCAGGTGTGTTCATTATTCGGCCAAATAATCACCTTCCTTTGGGCCGATAATTATTCGCATGAACAATAAACACACAATTATTTAAATATTTTAAAATAAATAAATTTACGCAATAGAGGTTACTTTGGCAACATATTATTTCAACTCATCTATTTCAAAATATTTAAACAAAATAGTGCAAAGAAAATAATAACCAAAGTGCCCAGAATATTAAACTGAAAATTTCAGTGCACAAATCTTTATGGATGACCGACTGAGTTTTGATCACTTTTATCAACTCTTAAGCCAAATAGAGTTTTCAACGGATAAAGTGTGGGTCGTACTGAAGGTGGGTAGAGAAAATAAACTTTATTGATCAAGTTTTGGGTTGGAACCCCTTAAATTGAGTCGAAAACGATTCAATTTTACCCAAAAACGAGACAGAATACCTCAATTAGGTTAAAAAGGACCTAAAAAAAAATTTTCTCTTCCCAGGTGGTGGCGCTGCGGCGCCAGTATGTGGCACCACGGTGGCACCCTAACTTAAGGGTGGCGCCCTGACTTAAGGGTGGCACTGCAGCGCCACTTGGGTGGCGCCGCGGTGCCACCTGTGTGGCGCCGCGGTGCCACCTGTGTGGCACCGCGGTGCCACCGTGATTACATGGTGGCGCTGCAGCGCCACTTTCGTGGCGCCGCGGTGCCACCTGATCCGTGGCTTGGCGTCGCGGCGCCACCAATGCGGCGCCGCAGCGCCGTGCTGCGACCTCAGTGTCTTAATGCAATTTTTCGCCTTTTCTGTAAACTTTATGACCCAAAACTCAGAATTCAACCCTAAACACTGAATACCTCAACAAAATCATGAAAAATTCATTAATCATACATGTTATATCTAAACCCTAGAAAGCCAAATAGGTAAAGATATTACAAAATAGAGACATGTATGATTATCCTAAATAATTTAACATGATTTTTTGCTCTGATACCACTTGTTAGATTTACATAATGGATTAATAAACCAAATATAATCTCAGAATCTATTATGCCAAATTGTCAGGAAAAGATTTGTTGAGAAACTAAGACAAACCTGAGTCCATAGCCAAAGATGATGAACACCGTAAGCGGAAGCGATTGATTGTTTAGAGCCTGAGGGTAGAAGGTCTTCCACAGCCAGAATACTCTATGTATGCTCAATGGGTCTCTCTCTGTTGATAGAGGCAAAGGAGAAGAGCACACGTTCTATTTGGCTTGGGGACCAAAACCTTATAGTTATATCCTTATATACTAGTCACCAATAGAGACCCTATCAATCCTTATTGGACTAGGATTAGGTAACCACACATTACAGAGTCCACACCAAATAGGTAACTTCAAGAGTCCTTAATTAGATCACTTAATGACCCCACTTAATTAGACAGTCCTTATATTATTTAATTGATATAAAAACTATGGCCCACATATTAGGTTACTCGTGTAACCTAACACATAAAACTAACTAGAACCTATAAGCATTGAAGGTGTTTACTGACTGAAGTGGAGGCAACATGCACAAGAGGATTAATTCTAACATAAGATTAAGCAGTAGCCCGCAGCATGGGACCGTGGATGTGATAATGTGAAAGAGATTTGAACATTGAGCATCGGAGAAAGAATCATATTCAGCTAAGTTGAAAGAAGTAATTATAACGGCATTTGAAATCTAATTTCCAATTATCAAAAGCAAAAAATTACTACACTCGTGAACATTACCCCCTTAGTGCTTGACTTTGTTTTGTTGCTACTGCAATTTGAAACGGTCGAGTTCTCCTTCGATTTTTTCTCTCTGGTACCTTTCAGTACTTCTTGTATTGTTGGCAGATTATTTATCTTTGAGAAGAGACTTGCCCTGCACCAGAAAATGCATTTAACAGAAAGATAATGAAACATTCAAGTTATGTATACAAATTACAAGTTCTGACCCCTATATATGTTTTATCGGAAAAGAAGTCCGGTTGATAAACATGTATATTCTTATTATTACCAATTTCTAATGAGAAACAAAGACTGCGATCAATATTAAGTCGCAGAAAAGAAGTAAATTGAGATAATAAATCCAAAAAGAGATTGGTAAAAATTGCAAAAATTTCATAAAGTACAACAATCCTCTCAACTTTCACTCCATAACTATGTCAATATCCAGATATAAGAGTTCACTTTTCCACTCACAAATCCACGAAACTGGCCGAGGTATAAAAAAGATCACACCACATCGAATATACATTCCCTGCATTATTTTCCTCTGTTACCTAGTGCCACCACAGTACAGCCTCCAAAAAACAAATCCCATCACAAATTTCACAATGACAGTAGATCTTCATGTAAAAGTGTGCACAAGATGGAAAAGATAGAAACTCCCTCAATTTTGAATAAGACCAACTCAGTGCTTATACCATTGTTATGGTTAATCTGATTATGAAGTTATGGCGTGTTTACTATTCCGTTATAAAGAGAAAAGGGAACAAGAAAGTGAAAGAATTTTCTTTTCATGGGTTTGCATATCAATTAGTTACACGTGAAAAGAGTCATAACCTTCCTGACTCAATGTTCTTATTCCACTCATTCCTTTTACGGATTTGTAAAAGAATTACACAGGTCAATAGGACAATTTCCGCATACTTGAACATCAAAAGTTGATTAGCACGCATAAGGCGGAAGCCGGTATGAAATTAAGGAAAGTACCTTTCAGCTTTGTCAAATCTGTATTTAGCACCTTCAACACTAGCTACTGCAATTAACCATGAATCACTGTGCATGGCTACTAGATCCAACCAGTCACTTCTTTTCATCTAATCTCTTTTGCAGTAAATGCCTGCTATGGTTCCGGTGTTTCCGTTGGGATTTCCTCAAGAGGTGGTTTAACTTTCCAATCTTCATCCAGTAGACCATAGACGTAAAGCATGTCCTCACTCTCTAAAACACACATTAAAAACAAGTAGCTGAAATAAGTACGCTATACATAAAGCTCACACCACATTACAAAATAAAATCATCTAGTACAAAGTTTAGGTACTGCCATTAAATACCCTGCTAGAAAGAATTACTTCACACCCTCCAAAATGAAAAGATTGCATTTAAATATATTATAAAGATGTGCAATTAGACCCTTCTTTAGAGCGAGTTTTCGAATTACATAAGAAGGCTACTGAAAAGAAGTTGTAGTTGGTTAAAGAACTATATACACCAAAACCATGCATGATGACCAATATGGTAATAGAAATTTTGACAACCCCAGAAGAATGTATACAATCGATAATGATACAAAACAGAGCAAAAGAAGAGAGAACACTAACTAGGATCGCACTGTTGATAAAATTCATTGACATCTGCAAAAACACAAAGAAATTTTCGATTTTAAAAGAAAGAAAAGTAATCGAATGTAAATTCATATTTATATATATATACATACGTATGCGCGTGTGTTATGCGATCTTAAATCTACATCAGTCAACGACGAAAGAGGAAAGTCGACGATTGGTCTACATCAGGCTACATCAGGCCGCACATATGTTTTCTAGATTACAGTGCGACGTCTTCCAGATATGATAGGTGCGACCAGCATGAAAAGGAAACGAACTTCTGAATGGGGATCGAATAGTTCCTCTATTTTAATTTGAGAAGTTACCCGATTGTATATTATTACTCGAAATTGTATTTTCTGATTATGCACTTACCTTTTGTGTAATTAGGAAACATTGAGCCATTTTCACCTATATAAAGGGGGCTCAATCTCATTATAATTCACGACATAATTACTTC
Source organism: Trema orientale (assembly GCA_002914845.1). Lineage (NCBI taxonomy): Eukaryota > Viridiplantae > Streptophyta > Magnoliopsida > Rosales > Cannabaceae > Trema > Trema orientale. Next base: position 193,592 of record JXTC01000523.1, on the reverse strand, counting down.
ACTATACACTTTCGCTGTAATTCTCTCTCTCTAATTCTCTCTTTGCTCTCACCTTGAGACTTAGAGAAACTCTTGTAATTCTCCAGAAAATAGTGAAGAACAGTGGATGTAGGCTCATCTTTTTTGGGGGCTGAACCACTATAAAATTTGTGTCTCCTTATTTGCTTTAATTTATCAACTATTTTCATACACAAGTCACATCTCGCAATTTCCTACATTCATTATTGACAAAACCTCCGTCAACAATTGGCGCTAGAAGGAGGGCTATTCCAGCGAAAGACGTTTTTTGTCAATCTTGCTTCTTCAACAATGGCAAACACCAGAAACACTACTAGGAATGCTGGAGTTAGCCAAAACCAACCCCAAAGCACTGCGGCTGCACAGGGCAATCCTATTCAGGATCAACCTGCTATGACCGCACCAGAGAATATCGTCCAGAGACATGATCGCATGGAGGACGCATTGGTGAACCTTCAGCAAATCACCAATCAGATTAATGATTCACTGCAACGACTTGTTAAAGGACAGATGGTCACTCCACCACAACAAGAATGCCCCAGAGATCGCTCTACTCGACAGCTTGAGAGAGGAATTCAGATCCGAGAGACAGGGAATCACGATCTGCCCAGAACCTAACCAGAGCGTCATGCTGATCGCGCCTCCAAGGGGAAAGGTAAGGTTGCAGACTTACCACAAGAATCTGGTACCGGGAGTTCGAGCACTGATCGTGGACAACCTTCAAGGAGAGCAACCGTCAGTCGAGATCGTCGAAGCAGTGAGCAGAATCGTCAATCGAGGAGCATCTTCGAAAGAATCAGCAGGGAACCCAGGCAGAATCCTGTGAACTTGAGACAACACCTGGAACAGCGGCGTAGCCATGAGCGATCAATAATGCATCGTCACGAATGAAGTCGATCTCGTCACACTATTACAGTAGAATCTTCACAAAGGTCGCAGCAAACCCTGCCTAACCAAGCTGCTGCTGCACATCGCAACAACGATCAAAGACCGCCCCAGCCACCAATTAATGCTTTTCCTCCAAATATTGATGTCCATAATTTGAGGATTGCACTAGAGACCATTGCTGGCTAGGATGATGAGCTTGTTGATGGATATCATCAATCGCCATTTAACGAGAAAGTTCGAGCAGCTGCCTTACTTGTTGGATTTAAACTTCCCACCATAAACACATTTGATGGGAAAACTGACCCACAGGACCATATGGACCACTTCAACAATCTGATGGAGCTCCACCGGGTCGATGACCTCGCACGATGCAGATGCTTTACTGTAACTCTCACGGGAGCAGTGAAGAAGTGGTTTCGAGGACTCCAGTCTGGTTCGATCTCGTCTTGGCAACAACTTCAGACTGCGTTCTTAAGACAGTTTCAGGCTGCCAAAAATTTCACTGTTCCATTAATTAGTTTGTTTGCCATTCGACAAGGTCCAGAGGAAACTCTGCGATCTTATCTCAATCACTTTACCTCAGAATTAGCGAAAGTGAGCAACCCACATGAAAGAGGAGTTTTAACTTTGTTGATGGCCGGGGTGTGAGCTGAAACTAAATTATGGGAAGAGCTGCTCGAGCGGGAATACAGAACTCTTAAAGACTTCTATCGACGAGTTGGTCGTCATCTAAGAGTAGAATCTTCACGAGAGAATCTTAACAAGACGAAGGGAGGAGGAAAAGATTCAACTAAAGATGCGACCACGACCAATAACAATAATTACAAAAAGTCAAACAAGAGGAAAAACGAGCAGTCAACTGAGAAGTAGCCGGAATTGAAGAGGCAGGAAGTTCCAAAAGCTCCTATGAGATTCAATAACTATACTGAGCTAAGTGCACCCATAGATCATATCTATGTGGTCACAAATCAGCAAGAGCGATATCATCAACTGGAGCCAATTAAACGGGAAAGAGCGAAACGTGATCCCAACAAGTTTTGCCGGTATCATACCGATATTGGGCATGATACCAACAACTGCTACGCCCTGAAAGACGAGATCGAAAGATTAATAAAAGAAGGGCGATTGCGGCAGTACACCCGATAAAATAATGAAAGGAGAGAAGAAAACTATCAGCGACCTCCCGAAGTACAGCGTGAAGTGCGAACTATTTTCGGGGGACCGCATGTTGGAGGAGATTCGAGGAGGGCACAAGATAGGTATGCGAGAGAAGCTCGACAGCAGCCATTGACCAACGTTATGCATCTTGAGCAGCGACCACAAAAACTTCAACGGGTACCTGATATGGATATCACCTTCACAGAGCAGGACGCGAGGGAAGTCCATTATCCGCATAATGACGCACTAGTCATTAAAATCAATTGTGGAAGCACTCAATTATGGCGAGTATTGATCGATAATGGAAGTGTTGTTGACATCCTATATTATGACGCCTTCAAGAAGATGGGGTTGAGTGACTCCGACTTAAAACCCATTGTCACTCCGGTCTACGGATTTAATGGGGATAGCATAATGCCTAGGGGCATGATTGAGCTAATGGTTAACGTCGGAACTTATCCTAGAGTTTCAACGGTAATGACTCAATTTTTGGTTGTTGATTATCCCTCTGCATTTAATGCTGTATTAGGAAGACCAACTCTAAGGGAACTTCGAGCTGTTACTTCAATTTATCATCTCGCCATGAAGTTCTCGACACAACACGGAGTGGGTAAAGTACAAGGTAACCAATACGATGTACAAACTTGCTAAAATAACTCATTGAAGCTCGCAGCGAAAGACGTGACACCTCGCACAATGATGGTCCAGTTTCAAAGCGAAGCGTCGACCAAAGCGCCAGTCGAAGATCTCGATCCTCGAGAAATCGATGAAGAGGTCAAAACTGGACCCATAGAAGATCTGGAAGATTTGTCAATCGATGAGTCTTCAAAGGTGCTTAAAATTGAGGTTAAAATTCAAGAATCCGTGCGAGCTACAATGATCGCCTTTCTAAAATCGAATCTGGACATCTTCGCATGGCAACATTCAGATATGGTGGGGATTGATCCGAATGTCATGTGTCATCGCCTCAACATAGATACAACGAAGAAGCCAGTTCGTCAGAAAAGAAGGGCGATGGATCTAGAGCGCTATGTTGCATTAAAGGAAGAGGTGGACAAGCTGCTCGAAATTGAGTTCATCAGGGAATCTTTTTACCCAAACTGGCTCACAAACCCAATTTTGGTAAAGAAACCCAACGGGAAGTGGAGAACTTATATTGATTTCACTTATCTCAACAAAGCTTGCCCGAAGGACAGTTTCCCACTCCCAAGAATTGATCAGCTGGTAGATGCGACGTCCGGGCACAAACTTTTATGCTTTATGGACGCATATTCTGGATATAACCAGATTCCCATGTACGAGTTAGATGAAGAGCATACTTCGTTCATCACTAATCGAGGGTTGTATTGCTATAAGAAGATGCCTTTTAGACTCATCAACGCAGGAGCAACTTATCAACGTCTTGTCAATATGATGTTTGCTAAACAAATTGTCAAGACAATGGAAGTATACGTTGATGACATGCTAGTGAAGTCGAAGAAAACTGAAGATCATGTGAAACATCTCGATGAAATGTTCAAAATTCTCCAGAAGTACCAGATGAAGCTAAATCCCCAGAAATGTGCGTTTGGTGTAGGATCTGGGAAATTTCTGGGATTCATGGTCAATCAGCGAGGCATTGAAGCTAATCCACAAAAAATTCAAGCGCTAATTGACATGCATTCGCCTCGTAAACCAAAAGACGTGCAGAGCCTGGTGGGAAGAGTGGCCACACTAAGTCGATTTGTGTCTAGATCCACTGACAAATACCAACCACTCTTCGAGGTGCTGAAAGGATCGAAGAAGTTCGAGTAGACCGAGAAGTGCGAACAGGCGTTCAAAGAACTAAAGAAACACTTGGGTTCTCCTCCACTCTTGTCAAAGCCAAAATTAGGGGAAAAGCTGTACTCATATCTCGCTGTTTCCAAATATGCGACAAGTGCCGCATTAATTCGAGAAGAAAAAAATATACAGCGACCTGTCTATTATGTAAGTAAGAGATTACTCGATGCCGAAATAAGATACCCAGAGATGGAGAAGCTGGCATTAGCACTTGTTATCGCATCCAGAAAACTTCGACCTTATTTTCATGCTCATTCCATTGAGGTTTTTACAAATTTTCCTCTAAAGCAGGTCTTACAAAAATCGGAAGCATCAGGACGACTACTCAAGTTGGCAGTTGAGTTGAGCCAATTCGACATCAATTTTTGACCTCGTGTTGCGATCAAAGGTCAAGCTCTTGCAGATTTTATTGCAGAGTTTACTTATGACGTCAATCTTCCCACCGAAGTAGTCGAAAAACCCGCTTTGGACTTATCAAGGCTATGAAAACTATATGTCGACGGGTCGTCAAATGAGAATGGTGTAGATGCGGGCTTAATGCTAATCAGTCCTGAAGGGCATAATATTCACTGTGCACTCCGATTTGGATTTCCAGCATCAAACAATGAGGCAGAATATGAAGCATTGATAGCCGAACTCAAGCTCGCACAAGAAATGAAGGTCAAAATGATCGAAGTATATCGTGACTTTCAGTTGGTAGTTTGTCAAGTGATCGGCGATTATCAAGCGAGAGGAGAAAAAATACTGGCCTATTTACAGGAGGTGCAACGATTGTTCTCGATGTTTTCTGCCTATAGTATTCAGCTTCTTTCTCGAACTAAAAATACTCAAGCGGATGCTCTAGCCAAGCTCGCCTCAACGAAAGACACAGAGCTGCTGAATGTAGTTCCAGTTGAATTACTCGCAAAACCAAGCATTGAAGTGGAGCCTCAGGTAACCTTGCCCGTACATCAGAGACCTATATGGATAGATTCCATAATGAAGTTTTTACAAAACGGCGAACTTCCCAAGAATAAAGACGATGCAAAGGACTGAGGATGAAGGCAGCTCGCTATATTATCATGATGGAAAGCTTTATCGAAGAAGTTTTAGCTCGCCATTATTGCTGTGTATTGACGAAGAACAAGCATACTACATTATGAAGGAAATTCATGAAAGGATATACGGTCAATGACGAAAGAGGAAAGTCGATGATTGGTCTACATCAGGCCGCACATATGTTTTCTAGATTATAGTGCGACCTCTTCCAAATATGATAGGTGCGACCAGTATAAAAAGGAAATGAACTTCTGAATGGGGATCGAGTAGTTCCTCTATTTTAATTTGAGAAGTTACCCGATTGTATATTATTACTCAAAATTGTATTTTCTGATTATACACTTACCTTTTGTGTAATTAGGAAACATTGAGTCAGTCTCACCTATATAAAGGGGGCTCAATCTAATGAGAACATGGCACGCATGAAAACATGGAATGCGGATTCAATTCAAGTTCCAATTGGACCGGTTATAAGAGTTCGAGCTAAAAGGTTCAAGGAGTCTTTCAATGGGCTGATTTAAAGCATTTGGACTGAGATAAATTCTTAGAGGCCCAAGGATGATGTTATACATGGTCCACAAGGTTGGATTTCCATTATTCAAGCTTTGGAATATTCTAGAAAAGGCTCTCCAAGGGGAACTGTTCAAGAGGTGCGTGAATTACTAGCTTACAAGCTTACTTTCCAATTTTGTTACTAGTTTCCCAAAATGATTTAATTACTTGTTTCCTTTTCTTTATTGGCATCTAATTGGCTGATTAGTGGTTTGTAAAGTCAGATTTGACTTCCTTTTAATTAGGAACGAATTTAGCATAGTTTTTAGGGTTATTTTCCTACTTTCTTTTTCTAGTTTGGGTAAGTTCCGTTAGGTGTTTTTTTTTTAGGCGTTTTTAATAGTTTTAGGACTGATAATTTCGTGGCTTTCGCCTATATATATTGTACACTTTTCATTCAATAATAGAAGATTACAATTCATCAAAAATTGAGAGCAATTTCTCTTTGGTTCTTTGAGAACATATTCGAACTTATCAGATTTCTCTGTGGTGTTTATCCCTTGACTTATTAATCGAGTTTTCCATCCTTGATTGTGGCATCTTCCTTTATACCAAGGTTCACATCTCTTTATAGGTGTTGGGTCGAGGTTTCCCATCCGAATCTGATTGTAGAATGGTCCTAGGCATCATCCTTGTTTCGGGTTTCGTCACAGGTTGGCGAGGTTCGTATCACAATCTCATTATAATTCACGACACAATTACTTCACTATACACTTTCTCTGTAATTCTCTCTCTCTAGTTCTCTCTTTGCTCTCACCTTGAGACTTAGAGAAACTCTTGTAATTCTCCAGAAAATAATGAAGAACAGTGGATATAGGCTCATCTTTTTTTGGACTGAACCACTATAAAATTTGTGTCTCCTTATTTACTTTAATTTATCAACCCTTTTCACACACAAGCCACATCTCGCAATTTTCTATATTCATTGTTGACAAAACCTCCGTCAACAGTGTGTATATTTATATATATGGTATAAGAAAATAATACCACCAAGAACAAAAAGTCAAGAAAAGAAAAAAGAAAAAGAAATAAAGGAGAAAGAACGATGAGCAAGACCAGTGGTGAGAGCTCTGATGATGCCAGCTCTACGGGCCTCGAAACTCTTGAAGACATCTTGAACCAAAGAGCCGCGGTCCACTCCTCCTCCTCCTCCTCTTCTTCCTCCTCCTCCTCCGTCCATGTCCGTACAGTTGTAGAGCTTGTTTTCGAATTACAGAATTAGTTTTGGGAAAAGTATACTACGCGATGTTCACTAACGAAGAAAGAGAGATAATGGGATGTTTATAATATAGGAGGGAACAAGAGAAGTAGGCAACTAAAATTTGAAATGAATAATTGCAGTACTGCTATCTGATTTCTGTTAATTACATTGGAAGCCTTAATTAAATTAAAAAGCATTTATATTAACACTTTAAAAATTTAAACAAATTACAAAGATACTCTTTCCTTTAGTTAGATTTGATGAAAATTTTACTTTTAACTTTTAGTCTATTAAAATAACACTTAATAGAGCTGTGTATGACAAGAAAATTTCATTAATTTTTCAAACCAGGGGTTGTCGCCACTTATTCACTGCAATATTTACGTAAATTCCCAAATATCAATATAATTTCCCATTGTTTATTTTTTCATTATTAAAACGAAAAAAAAAAAAAGAAACACCTTATTGATACGTTAATTGAAAGAGAGCACAAAATTATTTTGGCTGTTTTTGCAATTGTCATATATTTAGTATAGTTTAGAAAAATGCTAAAGGCCACACCTGTGCAGCGCTAATAAAGGGAGCCCATCTGAAATAGTTTGATAGTTCTCTCATTTCTATTAGTGTTAGTGTTTGGTACTACGTACTAAAAACCTCAAATGCATTATAGTATTGCTCTGTCTAGTACTTGGCTTGTGACATGGATGATTTTGATTTCCCTATAACGTTAATTACATCTACTCATTTCTCCTATTTTGAAAATTTTGCAAGTTATTTGAAAACAATTGAGAGATTTTTGTGAATAAATCCTACTGTTTTTGGAACTATATACATTAGTTTCATCCTAGAGCATGGTCATGGAGATTGCACTTCATGCATGCATGCGAGTCATGCATGTGGACTTTTACCATTTCTGAAGTTAGAACTATAGCACTGTTTTCTTTGCCATAAATTATCTTATAATTAAATACGTACAAAAAGGTGAACAACATTAATTTGACCGAGAACCTCCTCCTTCCCTCCCTAACCCTCGAAATAGAACATAACATTGTTAGCAAAAGCGGAGTGAATAGGCCAGCCGGTTTGTGATGTCAAGGCTGTGATATTCATACACTTCCCATGAAACGGCGTCTTGCATAATGTCGCAACGAATCCTTAACTCATGTGAAGAAAATTCCCTACATGCACCGCATGAGGTCTCTGTGTCTTCATACTCTTCCATGTCTAAATTTTACTCTTCGTCTTCAGTACCCTTGGGCTTTTTTTAATAATCAGAGACATATGAGTAGGGTTGCATATAACAAAAAAACCTTGACAACATCCGACATTTAGATTTAAGTAACGAGAACCTTAAGCATTCAAGGTGTTCAGTGACTGAATTGGAGGTGGATGTGAGATAATAACAGGATTTTAAAATCTAATTTCCAATATTGATCAAAGGCTAAAAACTAATACGTACACGCATTAACATTGCAGTACTTGCGTACCATTTGGCTGTCCAAAATGGTTAAAACAAAGAGACATACATTATTTAATGAAAAATATTTGTACCCCTTTAGAGCTTGACTTGGATTTGTTGGTTCTGCGATTTGAAACTGTAGATTTCTACATCGGTTGCCTACATCAGAAAATGCGTTTAGTACTTAATAGAATGATAAAGAAACATTCAAGTTATGTATGCGGCCAATTACAAGTTCTGAACCCTATGCATGTTTTATAAGAAAATGAGTCTATTTGACAAACATGTCCATTGTTACTATGGTTATTATTAGTTATTCCCCTGCATCATCATTTTCCTCTGTTACACAGTCCCACGAACCAGTACGTGAGCCTACAAAAAAAAAATTCCGAAAACACAAATTTGGCAATGAGCTGGACACAAAAGAAAATCCCTCAAAATTTGAGTGCGACCAATTCCATGTTTGCCATATTGTTATGTTTAAATTGTTATTCACCTAATGAAATAATAGAAGACTAAGTCTCAACGGGGCAAAGTATCTTCTCCTATCTAGCAAACTTCAACATGATCAAATGTTGAGAGCATAAGTGCATAACATGAAGAGTGTGTAGGAAACATATGCACCTGTCAGCTTGGTCAAAATTACCACCGTGAAAGAAAGCTGACGCAATTAACCATGAATCACTGAATGGCAATGAAACCAATCCCCTTTTGACAACGAATGTCCTGAGAAGTTGATGCCTAATGTGGGTTCTCTCGATCGCGTCAAAGAATTTTCGTGAGGACATGGACTAATTACTAGCCATTTTTCATTCAGTAAACCAAAGAGGAAAAGATTCTCCGTCTGTAAAACGTACACATTAAACATAATTACGCAAATGAAATAAGCAAATGTCACATATATGGATCACACCATAGCAAATAATAAAAATTAACTACATAGGCATGTACAAGGCTAGTAAGAAGACTGCATATTTGAAAGTCCAAATTGGACAAGTTTTTTTCCAAAGCACCAAACTTTCTTTAGAGCCCGCATTTGACGCAAGTTTTGGACTAATTAAATATTAGGAAAATGAAAAAATAAATAAATAAAAAAATCATGCCTACTCAAAAGAACAAATGCATGCACATGATGCAATATACCATGATCAACGTCAATCCGTCCATGCATGCACTATACCATGATCAACGTAGATTTGTAACTACAAATCCAGAGGAATACTTCCCAAAAAATACAAACATAGTGAAAGAAGAATGAACCTTGACCAGCAGGATCGCAATCTCGATAAAATTCTTCAAAATCTTCAAATAAAGACACACAGAAATTAATGGCAATTAAAAGAAAGAAAGAAAGAAAAAGAAATCAAGAAACGGGCCCTGAAATTCTTGAAGACACAATCCACCGGCAACACTTGTCCTCGTCCTCCTTCCATGTCCGTACAGTAGGCGGGCTTGTTTTTGAACAGCAGAATTATTTTGGAGAAATGGCAGTAATGTAGACATGACGCTCACTGACTCACTATAGCAAAATTTCTTTGAATTGACTAAAATGTAAAATTTTATTTTTGACTTTTAAATTTGGGGATGGCTACGATAGGGGCGTCCCTACGTAGGGTCATGCCTTAATTATCGTTGGATGGGAATCTATGGGGAATAACGGGAATCTGTGGAGAATCTATTTATATACAGATTCCCATCCAACGGTGAATAGACAGGACCCTACGTAGGGGCACTCCTACTATTTTAAATTTTTTTATAAGTTAATTTTTCGATATTTTTTTTTTTTAGTGATTTTTCGACTAAAATAAACCAACATTTTCCTTTTATGAAAAAAAAATTAAACAACATTTAATTGGAAGAGAGTGTGTAGTAATTTCGAATTGCAACTGGAAAAGATGAGTCCAAAAATGCCTATTATTCTTACATCCAATATAGGTAATGATTTAACAATCCAATTTTTTTATTTAATGGTTTATTCAAATGAATGTTTGTTTTACTTTCAATAATTCGATTTTTTCGTTCAAATAGCTCATTCTTTGTTTTTACCATTAGAATTGTTTTTTTCGAGAACGAAAAAAATGAAGGCTCTCTTGTTTTTCAACATTACATTCTGATGTCTTTTATTTAAATTATAACTCCTTACATTCCAGATTCAACATTCAGATCAAAGAATCTCCTATCTAAATTGGACAATTTCTAGTGAATTTAAGATCGGACAGCAATGGGATTAGTTAACTGGTTTATATTTGAAAAAAAAAAATCCTCAAGAAAGTACCAACTACAAATGCCAGACCAATATGGATCCAGTATAGCTACATTCATAGTAACACATTTAGCTGAATCTAACACAACATTACTAAAAGCAGGGAGACTAACATAACATTATTATTGCTATGTCAAGGCGGTGCTCTCTTGCGCCTTTTGCATAAAGGGCACATGTACTTGTCGATGTGCTTAGCACTGGCTTCAGTGATACCAACACACTTCCCATGAAACCACTTATCACATACGTCGCAACAAATCCAGAACCTGTATGAAGCATCCTTTTTCAAACATATACCACATAAGTTGTCTCCGTCGACCTCATTAACTTCGTCATCGTCTAATTCCTCATCTTCAATATTATTCTTCGGATTCCCCTCATTGGGATTTTTCCCTCGCTGTTCCAATAACACGATTTTAATAATCAAACACATATATTATGAGGGTTGTATATGACAATAATTGATGATTTGATTCGCTTATGTATACTGATCGAACTGTGGATGTGATAAAAGGATTTGAGAAAATCTAGCCAATTTCCGGATACTGATCAGAGGCTAGCTAAAAGCTTGAGTGTTCGTACATTGTACTTGCGTACCATGTGGCTGTCCAAATTAGTTAAAAAGCAAAGAGACTTGGAAATGAAAAAAATATTTGTGCCTGATCTTTAGAGCGCCTTGACTTGGATTTGTTGGTTCTGTGATTTGAAACTGTTGATGGCTTCAACATCGGTTGTTTCTCTGTGGCTTCTTTCACAACCTCATAAACAGTTGGCAGACCATTTATCATGGTGAAGAGACGTTGCCTACACCAGAAAGTGCGTTACATACTTGAAAGAAAGCAATAAATTAAACATTCAAGTCATGTACGCCAATTACAAGTTCTGACCCCTATGTTTTATCAGAAAAGAAGTCCATTTGAGAAACATATCTGTCTATATTATCATTATTACCTGTACTTATCATTTTTCTCTGTCACCTAGTCTCCCACAACTCAAAAATCACAAATTTGACAATGACATATACGATATCTTCATGCAAAAGATGGAAACAAAAGAAAACCCCTCAAATTTGAATAAGACCGACTCAATATTTACCATTAATTGTGCTTTATATATGTTAAAAAGATTATAAAATAAAAGAATTAGATGAAGTACGTGCATGGAACTAACTAGAAGGTAGGAAACTAAGGATACATGTACCTGTCAGCTTTGTCCAAGGTAAATCCAAGAGCAGGATAGAAAGCCAATGCAAGTAACCATGAATGACAGTGCGCGGCAACTGCGCGCAACCAGCTCTCTTTTGCGGTCCCATCTCTTGATAAGTTAATGCCTTCAGTGGGAGTTTCGAAGGAACATCACCAGGTGGACTAACTTGCCAATCTCCACTCGATAAACCAAGGAGGCAAAGACTCTCCCTCTCTAAAACATATATATACATTAAACATAAATTGTAATTTAAGTAAGTATATTATAAAATGTCGCATAATGGAATCAAATAAAGTAGCATGGCTTTAGATAATAAGAAGATTGCTTGAAATTCGTAATTCGACAAGATATTTTCTTGAGGACCAAACAGTTAAAAATTATAATGACTAGTGGAAAAACTTTCTTTGATTAGGAAAGCAAAAAAAGGGAGAAGGCGTAGTGCTCAAAATTAACGTAAAGAATGTAACAGCAAATACAGAGGAATACTTCCCAGAGAAAGGCACAGACATGGTTGAAGAAGAAAGAACACCAACCAGGATCGCATTGTCGATAAAATTCTTCCGAACCTTCAAAAACACAAAAGAACATTCCCATTTAAAAGAAAGAAATTAAAGAAACTCAAATTACGTACGAACTCAAGAAAATAAATAAAGGAGAAAGAAACGAAAGAGAAATGGAAGTATGATGAGCAAGACCAGTGGTGAGGGCTATGATGATGCCGTTTCTAGAGCCCTCGAAGTTCTCGAAGGCCTCATCCACCAAGGACAGTCGTCCTCCTCCTCCTTCCATGTCCGTACAGTTACGGAGCTCTTTTTCAAATTGCGGATGTATTGTCCAAGTCTTTACGTTCAGTATGAGAGAATATTTGGATGTTTTTAGGTTTTAAAGGAGGGAACTAGGGAAGGAAGCAACTGAAATTTGAAAGGGAAATTCTCATTCGTACCCCTTTAATAATTTTTGTCTAAGTTCGAATGAGCCCCATGAATTAAATGTAAGATTAAATGTATCAACGTCAGTACTCCTAAGATTTTAAAAATATTACATAAACACCCTGTCTTTTAGTTTTTTTTCAAATATTATCTAAAATCTCAAATTTTAGTTTAGACCGTCTAATGTACATTATATCAAGTTAGCCCCTGAACTTTGAAACATGCCAATTTTCTCCCTTGAAAAGAGCTCTGGTTAGTATTTTATTATATAGTTTCCTATTCACGAAATTATAAAGGAGGCTTAATCTAACTATTCTATACAAAAACAATTAAAAACAATCAAGAGACACTCAAAATCATACACAAAAATACTTACTAGAGCTCTCACATCGAGACTCTATGCTATTTTGTAATCTCTCTCATATTGTAGAAAAACGACCGTGAATACGTAGGTCATTTTTTTGGGACTGAACTACACTAAATTTTTTGTTTTGTTTTACTATTTATTGCGATTTTATTATTATTCATAGTCGAATTCCAATCAAGAAATTTGACCCGTCGACCGCCATAATTCATCTACATTAAATTAGACAGCCATCACAAAAATGCCTTCAACACAGTTGTGCAATTAGTTAACTAGTTTCTCTTTGAAAAACATTAATCGATTAGAAAAAATGGACTAGTACATGTGATCATACTTACCAACATGAAGACCAAAGACATTTTGTTTTAACATATAGAAAAATCGGTAGCTACCTTTGTATAAAATAAGGGGAAATGTCATAAAACGAAAATTTCTCTATACTTTTAGTAGAGTAATATTAGGAACACACATAATTTACACACAAAAATCACACATAGTGATGTGGTATATGCTTTCACACACTCATATTTTTTTAAAATGAGATCACATCACATACATGATTGGTAAAAATATATGTCACATCATTGTGTGTGACTTTTATGTATAAAGTTCGAATGCCTCTATCATTACTTTTTTTAATAACATGATACAACTGCTTCAAATTTGTTCATTATTCACAAAATTAACCTTGCAATAAACCTCTTTTCTATCCCTCGCGTGTCAGCTAAATTGGAGAAACTGGTGAAAAATGATAAAATTGAAATATTAGCTAATTGTAAGTTGAGGCATGTTAGAGATTTACCTTATTGTCATTCATAAATTTTCAAAGTAGGAATTATGTACATAAATATATGGACGGGTTAACTTGTTAGTTTTTACACTATCGAATCTTTTTGGTTCTTCAAATTTGAAACATTTATTTGTCCTTAAATTTTTAGAACTAACGAAATTTTTGAAATTTCTTTTTTTAGTTTAGGGACCAATACTAATATACAAAAAAAAAAAAAATTCTACAAAATGGTCAACAACGTTAATTTGACTGAGAACCCTCCTTGACTCTCGAAATGGAACATAAGATATTGGAATATGTTTACCAATCCATAATAGATTATAGAGGAATGGAAAAAGGGAAAGTATTTACATACCGGTTAGAATATGGAAATAGAACGAGGAAAGGAAAGGGAATTCTAGCTTTTCTCACTCATTGTTTATGATTCCCTTCATTCTTTTTTTCACTCTTTTCCCTTTATGGTTTAGGCCATGATCCACTTACAAATAGAAACCGTTGATCTCAACATACATTATAGTAAAAATTAAGGCTAAAATAGAACGAGTATCATTGCCTTCTGCAATATTTAATAGACCAAAAGCTATCATTCGTTACATGTATGTATGTATATATATATATATATCCCAGTTTAGAATCACATATTTAACACATATTTAGAGCCTACTCACTACGAAAGATAGGTAAAACTTATCGAGAAAGTACCAAGTACAAATGCCGGGCCATTATGAAGTACAACTACACAGTTACCTGAATCTAACACAACTTTAGCAAAAGCTGTGAGACTAACACGCCTGCCGGTTTGTGATGTCAATGCCGTGCTCCCTTGCGTTTGCATACAGGGCACATGTACTGCTTGATGTGCTCAGCTTTGGCTGGAGTGATATTCACACACTTCCCATGAAACCGCGTATCGCATGTGTCGCAACAAATCCAGAACTCATCTAAAGCAAACTTTTCCCTACATGCAGCACATAAGGTCTCTCCGTACTCATAATAGTCTAATTCTTCGTCTTCACCCTTAGGCTTCCCTTCACTATGTTTCCCTGACTCAGACCCTTGCTGTTCCAATAACTGGATCATTAACAATCAGAGACATATAAGTGTAAGGTCGTACATAACAAGTAAATATATAACGTCTAACATTAGATCAAGTATGACAAAAAGTGCATAAAACTAACTATAACCTATAAGCATTAAAGGTATGCGTGCACTGCCCGAATTGGAGGCAACTGCACGAGATCAGGATTTCTAAACTTTAAATTAAGCAAGTTTTTTAACCAGTCCTCCTACAGAATGCACGATTTGATTAATTTGCTTATATATACTGGACTTTGGATCATGTGATTACAGGATTTGAAAATCTAATTTCCAATATTGATCAAAGGCCAAAATTAAACTAGTCCACGCATCAACATTCTAAATTGTACATGCATACCATCTGCTGCTCAAATCGTTTTTTTTTTTTTAAAAAAAAAAAAAAAGAGAGAAGAAGAAGAAGAGAGAGAGAGAGAGAGAGAGACTTGTAAATGAAAATATTTGTACCTCTTTAGAGCTTGACTTGGATTTGTCGGTACTGTCATTTGAAACTGTCTGCCTCTCCATCGGCTGTTTCTCTGTTGCTCTTTTCACAAGCTCATGAACAGTTGGCAGAGCATTTATCAAAATGAAGAGGCGTTGCCTGCATCAGAAAATGATGAGTTACACCTAATAGAAACTTTGATAATAAAACATTGAAGTTATGTATGTAAATTACAAGTTGGGGAAGGGGAATAACTTGATTATTCGTCTATATTCAATATTACTATTCTTACTTTTATAACAAGAAACAAATACAGTGATCAATAAAAAAATCACAAAAACAGAAGGGAAAAAGGGAGAAGTCCTAAAACGGATTGATAAAAGATAAGGAAAAAAAACCAAGTTTGACAACAATGAATTTTCTCACTAGATAAGTATATCTGTTCAGATATAAGAGTTCACTTCTTTTCCACTATCAAGGCTGACCAGATTCTCCCGAATGCACTTTTAACTTGTGGATTAAAATAAAACTAAACAAACCCTGCATCATTTTTCCTCTGTTACCTAGTCCACCGACATCTTCATGTGAAAGGGCTTAAGATGGAAAACAAGAAAATCCCCCAAATTTGAGTAAGCCTCTTCACATTGTGGTAAAAAATAATAGAAGATTAAGTCAACTGCGCATTTTCCGAATCGATTGACCGACAATGTTATGATCCTATCTAGCAACCTTAGACACCAAAAATTGATCAGAGCATAACATGGAACAGGGTATGAGAAGGAACATATACCTCTCAGATTGGTTAAAATTCCTTCCTTGAAAGAAAGCTAAAGCAAGTAACCATGAATCACTGTGCCGGGCAACTAGACGCAACCAGTCCCTTTTTAACATCCGATCTCTTGATATGTTAATGCCTGACACGGGTTGTGGGAGTTCCACAAGAGCTTCATGATCATAAGGTGGACCAACTTCCCATTCTTTGGTCGGTAAACCAAAGAGGCAAAGATTATCCCTCTCTGAGACATAACATTAGACATAAGTAAGTACTAATAACTGAAATAAGTATGCATGTTACGTCACATAAAGCTCACTCCAAAACAAATTAAATTATAGTACAGGGTTCAACTGCCATTATTGGACAATATAAAGATTTGCATTCAAAGTCCAAATTGGACAAGTTTACGTTCGTAAGCACCAAACAATTTTAAAATATAACTTTCTTTAGATTGCATTCAAAATATGTGAAGCGAGTTTTGGACTATATATGCTCAAAGAACATATGCACTAGAACCAGAAGAATACTTCCTAAAGACACATGAGCATAGACATAGTGAAAGAAAAATGAAGACTAACCCGGATCTTATTGTTGATAAAATTCTTCGACATCTTCAGAAACACAAAGAAAATTTCAAATAAAAGAAAGAAAAAGAAAAAAGAAATTAAAGTAAGAACTCAAGAGAATAAATAAAGGAGAAAGAAAGATACGACAAAGAAAGGGAGTATGACGAGGAAAGACCAGTGGTGAGAGCTTTGATAATGCCGGCTTTACGGGCCCTGAAATCAATGAAGATGTCAAGCGCGTCCGAGAACACTCGTCCTCCTCCTTCCATGTCCGTACAGTTGCAAAGCTCGTTTTCAAATTATAGAATTCTTTTCAAGAAAGGATATATAGTATTATATATTGTAGCCGCCACGGAGGTACTGACAATATATAACGAAACCCTGAGGTTCAGTATGGGAGAACAATGGATTGGGACGTCTATAATATACGAGGGCACAAGAGAAGGAAGCAACTAAAATTTGAAATGAAGAACTTTTATTCATACCCTGTAAGTAATTTATCCTAAAATTACATTGTGGCCCTTCAACTAAATGTACGCCCTACATTTTTTTTTTTTTTTTGAAAAAATGAATTGCATAATCACCCTGTCTTTTAGTGTTTTTTTTTTTTTTTGGAGTATAATTTATTTTTAACCATTAGATATTTTCATTTAATTTAAAAGTTTTTCCATTTGAACAACGTTCAACTTCAGTCTTTATGAGAATTGGTGTGTTTTTCAAGTGAAAAAAAAGGGTGACTCTGTGGCATTTCATTTAGGGCATTTGCACAAAAAATGCCATATATATATACTACTATTAATTATTGTATCAATACCAGTATATATATGGGGGGAAAAAAAAAAACTCAACGTATACAAAATGATCAACAACGTTAATTTGACCGAGAACCTCCTTCTTCCCTCACTCTCGAAAAAGAACAGAAGATATTTGATCCAATAACAAACAAGATAACCACTGCTCTCAATATACATTGGAGAATCTTAAGGCTAAAATGGAACGAGTATCAGTGCCTTCTGCATTTAATAAACTAAAAGCTATCATCCGTTAACGGTAAAAAAAATCTATTTTTCCCAGTTTAGAATTATATATATGGGCACTAATTTGGTTGGTTTTTTTTTTAATACCTATTTATATATATTATTTTATTTAATAAAAATTTATTATGCACTTCTTTTAATATAAAAGATGGAGAGAGAAAATCATTAAATAATATAGGTATTTATTTTTATTATTTTTTTCAACTATTCAAATTATGATAGCCGTTAGATCAATGATCAAACAGTTAAAAAAAATTCATTAATAGGTAAAAAAAAATACATATTAAATTGGGAACCAATATATATATTCAACACATATTCTGAGCCTACTCACTATGAAAAGTAAAAAAAACTAGTTCTCAAGAATAGGGATGTCACTTTCACTGAATGGGATGGTGCACTGCGGTGCACCAACCCGAATGGGGCAGATTTTCACTGTTATAAATGGTGCGAGACATGGAGCGGAGATTTCCTATTTAATATTTAACGAAGCAGGGCAGGCTTGGGATTAAGTACCCTACGCCGACCATGCCCCGATTATATATAAGTTAATTTCTATTTTATTATAAAATAGTGATTCAAGTAAATTTTTTTTTTTAAAAAAAAGAATCTAATAATATATAGTCATATACTAATATTGTTTAAGTTATTTGAGATTGTGTTAGCTTTATGAATAAATAATATGCTATATAATTTTAGTATTAAATATTTTACATCTGATAATTCTAACATGTTAAAGTTTTATTTGAATGTGTTTTTTAGTTATTTAGGTCTAAAATTGGAATTTTCAATGAAGTTAACTTTAATTTTGATTTTTTTTTTTTTCATGTATTTAGACTTTTAAAAAATTTGGACTAATATAGGATTGTTTAATTTATTCAAGATGACGATTCCAAACGGGGACCTCGATATACCAATAGAAAAACCGATCTCCGATGGGGATTCCCCGAAATTGATCTGCACCAAATTAAATAGTGAATGATGCGGGGATGATATAATAAAATAATAATGGGGATGGGGATGGTAAACACAAAATCAATCCCACCTTACCGCATTGACTTCTTTATCAAAAAAGTACACATTACAAATGTCGGACCAATATGGATCGAGTATAGCTACATAGTAACGTGGTTAGCTAAATCCAACATAACATTAGTGAAAGCAGCAGTACTGAGACTAACATAACAATATTGTGATTTCAATTAGCTAGGCAGTGCTTTCTTGCCTTTTTTGCATAAAGGGCACATGTACTTGTCGATTTGCTCAGCACTATCTTTAGTAATACTATAAAATCCGAATATTTAAAAGAGTAAAAGTGTAATTTTTGGGCCAATGGCAATTTAGTAAATTCAAATTTTCGGGTTATTTAAATAAAATATTTGAGTTGAATTTAGACTTAATCAAAACTAGGTGCATTTGGGGTAAAAATATAAATATTTTTATAAAAGGAGGGAACTAAGAGAAAGAATCTTTTCAAAACTGTAGCTTAACTAAAACTTTTAAAAGATATTCAATCAAACCAGAGACTACCACGTATCCCACTAGCAACAGTGCCCCTCAGCTCCCTTAAATTTGTCAAGAGGTCTTTCTTCTTCTTCGTTCAAAACCTCCAAGAGTCTTCTTCTTTGTTTGCAATGCAGTCTCTTATGTAATGATAGCGAATGTCGATATGCTTACTTCGGTCATGAAAGATTAGATTTTTAATTAAAGCCATTGCTGACTTGTTGTTGATGCAAATCTCTGTTAGCTTCTTTTGAGGCATTTTTAACTCTTTTAACAAATTATATGACTAACACATGATGTAGCAGATACGTACTCAGCTTCATATGTTGAGAGGGTGACAATCGGTTATTTCTTAGATACTCAATTGAAGGCGGCTTCTCCCGTGAAAAATACAAAACCAGTTGCGCTTTTTCGATCATCGATATCTTTAACCCAGTCACTATCACTGTATCTAACGAGTTTATGATCATTAGAAACCGAATAGAACAAGCCAAAATTGATTTTACCTTTTAGATAACAGAGAATTTTCTTTACATCCTTAAAGTGAGTGGTTGTTGAAATTTTCATGTAACGACTTACTAGTCCCATTGCATAGAGAATGTCAGGCCTTGTATATATCAAATTCTGCAGGCATTCAACAAGGCTCTTGAAGAGTATTGGATCCACCTTTTCTGCTTCATCATCTTTGAATAATTTTATTCCATATTCTACCGGTGTGCATATCGACTTACAATCATCCATAGTGAACTTCTTCAGGATCTCCTTTGTATAACTTTCTTGAGAGATGAAGATACCTTCTTTCTTTTGCTTAACTTCTATACCGAGGTAGTACGCCATAAGTCTGATGTCTATCATTTCAAACTCATGTGTCATCACTCTTTTGAATTCGTCGAACATCTTTGGATTATTTTCAGTGAATATCAAATTATCTACGTACAAGCATACAACTAGAATGTATCCATCTTTAGTTTTAACATAGAGAGCATGTTTGTAACGGCACTTAGTGAAGCCATTCTCTTGGAAACATTTGTCAATTCAGCTATTCCACACTCTTGGTACTTGCTTTAGCCCATACAAAGCCTTCTTCAACTTTAATACTTTGTCTTCGTGCCCTTTTACCTCATAACCCAATGGTTGTTCGATGGAGACTTCTTCTTCAAGAACTCTATTTAGAAATGCAGACTTCACATCCATCTAATGGATCTTCTGTTTGTCTGAGCAGTAAGAGAAATGATTAATCTTATAGTTTTCAACCATGTTACAGGAGCAAATACCTCCTCGCAGTCAATTCTAGCTCTTTGACTATAGTCTCTTGCTATAAGCCTTGCTTTGTATCTTTTTACCTCTCTATTTGTATTTTTCTTCACCTTATACACCCATTTTACATTGATAGCTTTATGACCTTTGGAAAGAGTGGATAGTTCCCAAGTGTCATTCTTCTCTATTGCTTTGACTTCTTCATCCATCGCATTCCTCCACTTCTCACCTTGTATAGCCTCTTGGAAATTCACCAGTTCACAGTCTGCAAAGAAGCAAAATAGAGTGAGGTTTTTGAGTCTATCGATCATTTTGTATAGATCTTTAAGACTTCTTGTATGTTCTTCATGCCTCTTAATTAAGAAAGATGGCGGTGAATCTTCTTGAATGAATGATATTGGTGAAGTAGGTGAAGTACTAACCTCTTAATAGACTTCTCTTACTTACTCTACTAGTGTTTCTTCATCTTCAAATTGTAGAAAGAAATTGTAATCATTTGTTTGAGAACCAAAGTCTCATTCACCTTCTTCATCGAATATTATATCTCGACTGATGATTACTTTTCTATTGTTGGGATTGTACAACTTATAGCCTTTGGAGTTAGTGTTGTAGCCAATGAAAATGAACTTCTTGCTTCTATCATCAAGCTTGGTTCTATGTTCGTCTAGCACAAGTACATAGCTATGTTTCCAAAGACTCTTAAATAGGATATCCCAGGCTTTCGTCTACTCTATGTTTCTTATGGTGTCTTTCCCCATACACTTCTTATTGGAGATCGATTAGACAAGAAATCCGCACATACAACAGCTTCTACCAAGAACTCCTTGGGTAATCTCTTACTTTTCAGTATGCTTCAAGCCATATTGAGGATGGTCCGGTTCTTTCTTTCTACCATGCCATTCTGTTGGGGGAATCTCAGAATAGTTAAGGGCTGTCGAATTCCATTTGCTTCACAGAATTCTTGGAACTCTTTAAAAGTGAATTCTCTTCCTCTATCAGATCTCATGGCTTTGATCTGAAGACCGCTTTCTTTTTCTACCATAGCCTTGAACTTCTTGAAAGCTTCAAAGACTTCTGATTTTTGCTTCAAAAAATAAACCCAAGTCTTTCTTGAGAAATTATTAATGAAAAGTTAAAGTAATTATTTTTACCAAAAGAATTTGGTTTGATGGGACCGCACACATTTGTATACACGAGCTTTAGCGGCTTTTGGGCTCTTGAATTCAACTTCTTTGGAAAGCTTTTCTTGAATTACTTCCTAAGTAAGCATCCTTCACAAGGTTGATTAGGATGATTGATGCTTGGCAAGCCTTTCACCATCTCTTTCTTGGGTAGTAACTCTAGTCCTCCAAAGTTAGATGCTCGAATCTCAAAGGCCATAGCCATGATGAATCCTTATAACATGCTTTGAGATATTTGGTTACATCATTTTGAATGTTCAACAAGAACATTCTATTTCTTGCCATGGGCACTTTGGCAATCAAGTTCAAGTTGTTATCTCTTATATAGAGACTATAATCTTTCAAGTGAATATCATAGCATTTCTCTAAGAGTTGTCCCAAACTCAGAATATTTATTTTCATAGTAGGTACATAATAAACATTTGAAATGAATTGATGTCTCCCATTTTTCAAGCAGATAAGAATTTTTTTCTCTTTCTTTTACCGCTATTTTTGAATCATCACTGAAAAAAATATTCCCATTGCTTGATTTATCAAGTTTCACAAATATTAATCGATGCCCACACATATGATTGTTAGCACCGGTGTCAAGATACTATATACTATCTTGACCTTCATTGTTGTCGTTATATGTTAGTAGCACGGTGCCATTCTCTTCTCTCTTCTCTTCAATGTAATTGACTTTTTCTTCAATTCTGCTTTTAGGTGCTCTACATTCTCTAGCATAATAGCCAAATTTGTGACACTTGTAATATTCAATTTGAGACTTCTCATGCCTCGAGCTCATTCGACCTCTACCACAACCTCTTGTAGAGCTTTCTCCTCTTTCAAAATTGCATGATATGATAATTGTGGTGGTTGTTGGAATTTCAGCCTCGTCCACGACCATGACTTGCACCATGTCCTTGTCCTCGGCTGTCCCCTACCATGACCATGTTGACTTCTATTGCTACATTGGCTATCTTCTTTATCTATGACCTACGTCATGAGAAGCTGCTCCTCAAAATTTGGCTTCTTCTTTTTCTTTTCCTCGTGAGCTTGCAAGGAATCTAAGAGTTGTTCTATCGTCATAGCTCCCAAATCTTTGATTTTTTCAATAATAGAAACAATACTCTCAAACTTTGGATCTAACGATCAAAAAATCTTTTTCATGATCGCAACATTTTTTAATTTCTCACCATTTCTTTTTATTTGATTAGAAATGGCTAAAACTCTAGAAAAATAGTCAGAAACCGACTCAGTCTCCATCATGTGTAGCGAATCAAACTCTCTTCTTAGTGTTTGAAGGCGGACCTTTTTAACTTTATCTTCTCCCTTATAAGAGACTTGCAATTTCTCTCATGCTTCCTTCACAGAGATTGCACTTGAGATTTTCTCAAACCCATCATTATCTAAGGCTTGATAGATGAGGAAGAGAGCTTTTTTGTCTCTCTTTCTTGAATCTTTTAAATTATCTTTTTTATTTATGATAGTATCGCTTCATCTCTTGGCTCTTCGTAACTCTTTTTTCACTACCTCCCAAACATCATGTGCTCCAAGGAGGACCTTTATTTTGATAGTCTAATTATCAAAGTTGCTGACCTTCATTTTGGTCAACGCCTTAGTCAAAGGCTTAGATGGCTCAATCAATGGCTGGATTAAATGGCTTTGATAGCTCAGTCTACAAGCTTGGTGGCTCGGCTCGGCTCGGCTTTGACTCGTTCAACTCGGTGAATTGACTCAGTTTCTAGTAGTAAACTTCCAGTGATTCGTATAGACTCGTTCAAACTTCGATTGGGCAGATTTTTATGGCAGCATATTCGTCTTATCGAGCTCTTCGATTTGATATGCAATAGTGATAGATTGGAAATAAATTTGCAATACTCTCAATCTCAAAGAATCTATTCTGATATGGAAGATCAGTTAAAGCTACATTCACAGAGTATATTTAGAATTTCAAGAGACCTAAAATTTCAAGAGATCTCTCATAACCTCACTCTGATACTACTTTGTTGGAAATAAAACAAGCTTTTTTAGTCACTCAAATATTATTACAAGAGAAAACTCTCAATTTCACTCTTCATACTCACTCACTCATTAGAAGGTATGCTTCTTTCTCTCTTCTCTTCACTCTTAGAAACTTTGCTTCTTACTTGATACCTAAAGCTCAAATAGGGAGGGGTATTTATACTACATAAAAAACAAAGAGAACCACATAAATAAATAATTATAAAAATCCTTAAGCCACACATATTTTCTTCTACACTCTTCTAATAATAATCTAAGTAATCAAGTGATTCACATGTATAAAACTATTATCTAGCTAACACTAGAAGGTTCTAGGTGGAAGGCTCCTTCAGTTTGGACTCGGACTTCTTCTTTTATGGGCTTTGCATTTGAGCTAATTCTAATTTATTGGACCTCATGGTGATAGGCCTAAAACACTTCTCATAGGCTTAAAACAAGTTTATTTTCAACACCAGAAATTAAATGTGTGACATATTAATAGAAGGATAATAAAACATTCAAGTATGGCAGTTACAAGCTTTGACCACTATATATGTTTTTATCAGAAAAGAAGTCTATTTGACAAATATATTTGTCTATTATCATTATCATTGTTAAATTTATCACCTAAACTTATCATTTTTATTTATTATCTAGTCCCAAAAACTCAAAATTACAAATATGACGATGACGATCTTCATGCAAAAGATGAAAACAAAAGAAGACCTCTCAAATTTGATTAGACCAACTCAATATTTACCATTGTTAATGTATTAATCAAGATTATGAAATAGAAGAATTAGATGAAGTATACAAAATGTAGAGAACTAAAAGGTATGTAGGAAATTAAGGAACCTGTCAACATCGTCAAAGTTAGGTTGAGAAATTGAGATTTCAATCTTACTTACTTTTATTTTGAAGATAACAAACATTTGATTTAGTACAAATGATTTAACTTGAATATGTAGTGAAATGGCTTTAAAAGTTCTAACTCAAGTTTATCAAAGAATCAAGCTTGAAAATGGATGTATATTGGAGTTATTATAATCAAGCTTGAAGATGGACAATCAAGATATAAGACCTTGCTTATATAGGGTATAATTCATATTTAGTCTTGTATTTGATTTAGTTCAATGCACACAAATTCTCTTTGCATTGGCTCATACTTTTCAAAAGAGTTTTCAAACTATCTTAAGCTTAAAATGGTTATTTTATTATAGAAATTTGAAAATAGAAAATAATGATTTTGAATAGGTAAAATATTCTTCAAAATATGATTTCTTAAGTTTAAATAAGTTACAAATATATTTGAAATCATCACTATTTGATATAGGCTAAAAAGAGATTTTCTATTTATAAACTAAAACATGTTTCGATATAAATACTTTCTAAATTATTGTTAAATATCTTTGTGAAAGTAAAACAAGTTTTCAATAGCCAAAATATTCTTCTGAAATTGATTTCTAATATTTTTAAAGTGTTTAAAACAAGTTTAAAAGTCAGTTTTTTAAAAACAGTAAAAGCTGTCAAAATCTGAAAAATAGCCAAATGATGAAACTGCCAATATAAGTAGGGTTTTCGGTCTACTAAAAATTCCACCAGTCTACCGATTCATCTATTTTTTATTTGCTATTTTTTAACAATTTTTTAAATCTGACTATTATAACCGCACTTCCAACGGCTAGTATTTTTCGATTTGATCGACCGAAAATGATAGATTATCTGTCTAACGGTTAGAAACGGCTTGTTTATAAATAGATGCTATTTTAAGACTTGAAAAAGACTTTGCATGAATCTAAATTATTATCCTACTACTTTCTAAGTACAAAAGCCTATTCTTATATTGAATTAACTTTCAAATCATATTGAGCTAATTTTAGAATATATATTGTGCATTATTCTCAAATCTCCTAAGCTAAAATTGTATTCATTATTTTATGAGGAGAGTTTGTAAGTATGTTCACTCTTATCTTGAAAAATCATTGAGTATGAGGTGTGGTTGGCACCGGAGTCATAAATAACCGTGTATAGGTGAGGTTGCCACCGGAATCAAAATAATCTATTTTAAGTTAGATTGTCACCAGAGTCTAAACAACCCGAGAGTAAGTGAGGTTGTCACCGGAATCTAAACACCCCAAGTGTAGGTAAGGTTGTCACCGGAATCTAAACAACCCGTGAGTTGGTGAGATTGATACCATTGTCTAAACAATCCGGTATAGGTGAGGATTGGCACTGGAGTCAAAACAATCCAAGGTTAGGTATGATAGAGCCAGAGTCAAGACTATTGTAAAGGCTAGAGTGTGCCTAAGAAGAATTCACTCCGTTTATACAAGGATCGGTCAAGCTCACAATCTTGATCAGAATAGTGGAAGCTCAAAGCAAGTTGCCAAGAGCCAAGGACGTAGGTAAACCGTCGTGTTTGTCGAACCTCATAAAAATCGAGTTTGTACTTTCTCTATCCCTACACTCTTTACTTTATTACAAACTATTTATTTGAGTGTTTGATATTTAATGTGCTTGATATACTTGGTATTATTGCTATTAATGTTGATTTAGCTTAAAAGTTTCAAAATAGTGGTCTATGGTTTTACATAATTGAAAAGTTTCTGTAAAAGTTTTAAAACCTAATTCACCCTCCTTCTCCCCTCCCCCCCTCCCCCTCCCCTCTCTTGGGTAGTCAATCTTGGGCTAACAATTTCTAACAAGTTAAATCCACAAGCATGAAAGAGATCAGCCAATTCAAGTAACCATGTATCACAGTGCATGGCAACTGTACACAACCAGCTCTATTTCGCTGCCCCGTCTCTTGACAAATTAATGCCTTCTGTGGGTTACGGTAGTTCCAAAGGAACATCAACAGGTGGACTAACTTGCCAAGCTCCCCTCGATAAACTAAGGAGGTGAAGACTTCCCCTCTCTTATACATACATTAAATATAGATGTTGATACGACCCAAACCCAGGCCAGTGGCAGAAAGAAAATTTCACAAATGGAATTCAATAGTAATTTTAGAAAAATTTATAAAATAGTTTTAAAAGTAAAACTTCCATAATTTTGTGACCACCGTTAGATGTAAATTGATAATAAAATTTATAAAATAAAACCAAGCATCATTATCATTATTCTCATAATTTAAGCATAAAAATTATACAGACCAAGTCCGTGATACGGACTATTAAGTATTAATACAAGCCAAGAAAATTAAACAGAAATATTTTACATAGTTAACAAATTATATATTAAAATCAATAACGAGCTCCTCTCTACTCTGCTCTTGAATCTCCAAGGTTATATTGAACACTACTTGAGAAAAAAAAATAATGGGTGAACATGTAAAGGAATTCAATTACCTTTTTGAATGAATGAAATTTCACAAACTTGCATAGTTAGTACTTTTCTAAATCCATTTACAAACCAAGTTTACAAATAATTGTGATCAAGAATCACATTTTTAAAACTAAAACCAATACCACATAGTTGTATATATCATACATCAACCAATGTTTATGAGTGAGCTTTCATCCTCTCATCACAGCCCTATAATATCTTTTTAGTAAAGGTACCCAGCATCCTGACACTATCCGAAAGTGTGTCAGCAAAATCTGTACAGGAGTCTAGGTCTCTCACCTAGTACTGCAGTAACTCGCCAGTGACCTAATCTACTGCGATGCAATAATAGAATTCAAGTGTGTAATCCTATGATATATAGGACATGTAACAGTTCACAATAACCATGCATCCAATAATTAATCAAATCATACTTTAAAATCTTACTTGGTATTATTCTGAGATTTACTATAACATAGGCAACACACTCTTGTATTATCTCATATCACAAATATTTAAAAATATGTATAAAAATTCATACAGTCCAATCCTATTATAATCAAATGTGTTTCCATAATTTATCAAACTATCACATAAATCGGTAGAAGTAGGAAATGCCACTTTTATTTTTCTATTTTTTTAATGTGTTCGTTAACAAAATTAATTAGAATTGTGAGACTCAAGTCTTTGAAGGTATTAAGAAAGGAACCCCAATTGGTAATTGAGACAAACCCTGCGTAGGCAGTTCATGCATGACACCTAATGTTACACATAACTACAAGGGTAACCCTAACTACAATCATACACATGAAACGAATCAAATGAACCACGCGTATTCTTATAACTAAGCTTTGTTACCAACTAAACAAAACCACTAAAGTAAAACGACCCAAAAAAAAAAAATAGAAAGAGATATCCTAAACACCATGAAAGATGGTAAAAAGTAC
This sequence comes from Trema orientale, assembly GCA_002914845.1. Classification (NCBI taxonomy): domain Eukaryota; kingdom Viridiplantae; phylum Streptophyta; class Magnoliopsida; order Rosales; family Cannabaceae; genus Trema; species Trema orientale. The sequence goes on along the minus strand of JXTC01000523.1, from coordinate 165,807 downwards.
TCAAGAAAGTAATTAGTACAAATGCCGGGCCAATATTATGGAGTAACTGCATCGTCAGCTGAATCCAACATGACAATTGTAATTTAAGCGATGAGACTAACCCGCCTGCCTGTTTGGGATGTTAAGGCCTGCTCTCTTGCTGTTGCATACAGGGCACATATATTTCTTGATTTGCTTGGCTAAGGCTTCAGTGATTTTCACACACTTCCCATGATACCACGCGTCGCATATGTCGCAACCAATCCAGAACTCATCTGAAGCATACACCTCCCGACATCTACCACATAAGGTCTTTTCGTCCTCATAATCTTCTTCCTCTAATTCTACATCTTCATCCTTATTAGGCTTTCCATTGTGATGTTTCGCCAACTTGTACCCACGCTGTTCCAACTACAGGATTTTAATGAAACGAGACAGATAATAAGTACTGTCGTAAGAAAATAAATTGAATAACATCTAACGATCAAGTAAACATTGTCAAGCAGCATAGGAAAAGAATGACAAAATAGACATAAAACTAACTAGAACCGACAAACGCTTACGGTGTGTACTGACTGAATTCGAGGCAACCGCACAAGAGGATTTCTAAAACTAGATTAAGACGTAGCCCCCACTTAGGTAAGTTTTCTAAATAATCGTCACACATAATGGATGATTGATTCTTGGATATCTATAATGGACTGTGTATTTGATAAAGTAAAAAAGCATAGGACATTAAGCATTGGGGAAACAATCATATTCGACTAAGTGGAAATTAGTACTTAGAACAGGATCTGAAAATATAATTTCCAATTATCAAAAGGCTAAAAAATAGTACACGCATCAACATTGAAATTGCATACCATCTGATCGACCAAGTTGATAAATTAGACCTAACTTATAAGAGACTTGTAAAATGAGAAAAAAAATTTACCTCTTTAGAGTTTGACTTGAATTTGTTGCTATTGTCATTTGAAACTCCTGAGTTCTTATTCGATTTTTTCTTCGTGGCGCCTGTCACGATCTCATGCACAGTTGGCAGATCATTTATCATAGAGAATAGATGTTCTCTGCATCAAGAAACGCATATAACACTTAACAGAAAGATAATAGATCACATTCAAGTTATGAATACCAATTACAAGTTCTGTTAATGAACTGTCCAATATTTAATATTAATATTGTTCTTTCCATCATTTTTTTCCTCTGTTACACAGTCCTACGTGAGCCGCCTCCAAAAACAAATCCAAAAATCACAAATTTAACAATGAAGATCTTCGTGCAGAAGTGCACAAGATGGAAATAAGAGAAAATCCCTCAAATTTCAGTTAAGACCAACCCAATATTTTACCGTTGTTAATGTTAATCAGATGATGAAAAAAAATAATTAGATGAAGTATATAGTGCAATTTCCGGAATCGATCTTCTCCTCAAGCAAAATTAAGGAAGTAGTAGGTAGGAAATTAAGGAAGATATATACCTCTCAGCTTTGTCAAAGTTAAATCCACAAGCAAGAAAGAAGGCCACAGCAAGTAACCATGAATCACTGTGCGCGGCAACTGTATGCAACCAGTTCTCTTTTGGCATCCCATCTCTTGAGAAGTTAATGCCTAATGTGGGTTCTGGGAGTTCCGAAGGAACATAATCAACTGGTGGACTAACTCGCCAATCTCCGGTCGATAAACCAAAGAGGCAAAGATTCTCTCTCTCTAAAAACGTGCATACATTAAACATAATTAATTAACTGAACTAAGTATGTCACGTCACATAAAGTTCACACACCATAACAAAATAATAGTATTAAAGCCCTCTATTAGAAAGAAGAGCTTCTCATTCTTTTAGAGGTGAATCCGTATGTCAAGCAGTATAAAAAAAAAGTGCAACTAGCATCCCTCAAGAAAGAAATCCACCCTCAAAATACCCTTTAGGGCATATCCTCGATAAGAAGATTGCATTCATAAGAGTTCCAATTTAAGAAGTTATTTTCTTCTTCTAATTAGGCAAGAAAATCTAACGTACTGCACATGTAAGTTTCATGAAGAATCAAACCCAAACCTCATGAGAGCAAAACCATGTTCCTAACCACTAGACTATCTAAAACATGTCAAGTATAATAAGAACTTCCAGAAAAAAGAGAATCATGTATAATGAAAGAAGAGAGAACACTAACCAGGATGGCACTCTCGATAAAATTTTTCAAAATCTGCGAAAAAACTCGAAAGAAAAAAAAAAATCAAGAATTAAAGACGTGCGGTGCAAGAAGGGGATATACAACGTGAGAAACCAAAAAACATGAACCGTACAAAAACTCGTGAAAAGAAAAGAATGGTACGTACCGGTGGTGAGAGCTTTGAGGATGCCGGCTCTACGTGCCTTGTAATCGCCGAAGACATCAACCACCGAGCTCACGCCGTCCTGCCCTCCTTCCCCTTCCATGTCCGTACAGCTGCAGAGCTAGTTTTCAATTACAGGATTCTTATAAATATATATATATATATGTATATTAATGAATGAAGACGTGGAGAGGGAGTGTTTGGGTTTTTATTTAAATGAGGGAACCAGAAAAAGAAACCAAATAAAATAAAGTAATTAATTAATAAATAAAGGGGATTTAGGATGCATGACTTTTTTTTTCACGTGTCTTCACATGTTTGGAAATTGGTTTGGAAATTGGATGGAAAAGAGAAAAAGAAAACTAAGAATAATAACGTTAAATAAATTCAACAGTTCAGAAATTTTTTTTTTTTTTTCAACATCCCCGGATGCCATCATCAATTCTTGTTTCTGCAATTTCTTTGATAAATGACATAGCTAGATTTAAAAAAAAAAAAAACACTAAATATACTAAATACAACACTCTGTGGAAACTTGCCAAGATTAATACAATTTTTCTCTTTTGAAAATGTCTTTGTTTTTATTTTATATTTTTTTATATTTTTCCCTAGCTATATTCCATTCCAAGTTTTCATGGAATTTCAATGGTTTTTTCATAGTAATTGTAAAAAATTACCTTGTTTCGTAACTACTCATGATCGCCCTTCTGTTGCTTGGGGGCCGGTTTTGATGATTCTTCAAATTTTAGATTTTTTTTTTCAGATAAGCATTATTTCTTTCTTTTCGATTTTAATATTTTTTTTCCCGAAAATAGGTAAGCATTATCTTAAAGTTGGGAGATTAAGCGTGTCTTTTCGTTTTCTTTTCTCTTTGAACCATCCAAAGAAGACTTTATTACATCTAACTTATTGGACGTGGCTCTATTATGAAAATGGGACAGGAAAAGGGACAATACAGTGTGACAGTTGATCTCATTGATACAAATTAATTTCTTTTATAGATAAATATCCATTTATTAGTTAAAAAAAAATTAGTTTCTTCTTTTGCTTTTTTTTTTTAATACCCTTTTGGCCTATTAACAAGAAATTCACCATCAAATAATACTTTTTCTTTCTCTTGGTATATCGAGTTGTTTTCTTGGTATATTTTTCAGATGTACCATTTTTATGATTATGACTTTTGGTAGATGCCTTTTCGAAGAATTATGGATTAATTGTAGAATTTCTTTTTATGAGACTAGCATATTTGACCAACTTTTGTGAAATAATATGTATTCATATATAAATATGGTCCCCAATCCCATAGATTTTTTTTAACCTAGCTATAGGTATTTTTTTTGAACCGTTGGATCATAATCAACGGCTACTATAATTTGGTTAGTTAGAAAAAAAAAATAAATAAATGCTCATTATTTAATATTTTTTCTTCTCCAATTTTTGTTATGAAAAGCCATGATGAATTTTAATTGAGCAAAATAATACGTATGGATAAGTGAAAAAAAATACTTAGTAGATTGGTTCCCTATATATATGTATATATATATATATATTGCAAGTTTGGATCTTTAAGTTTGATAGATATATATATATATATCCGAAAATAATGCATTATAGTAGCGAAATTAGTATACATGAAATATATCGAGTACATATATAATAATATAGATATACCAAGAAAAAAAATGCACTATTCAATAAGTGATAAAGTTCATTTTCTGTAATTCTATGAAGAATGAACTCATAAACATTTTTAAAAATAAAATTAAAAACCTCTTAACTAACAAATGAACCTTACTTTATAGAAAATAGCAAGTTTTGATAAGGGTAATTTTGATATTTATTTTTAATAGATATTTTATTGGCCATTTAGTTATAATTTTTAAATTAGGGACATTTATTACTTTTTGGGACAAAGAACAATATCTATTCTGCCCTTTTTTTTTTTTTTTTGAGGGAAAACAGTGAAATCTTATTCCAATAAGTCAGTCATTACAAAAGATGTGGTAAAAGATAGACATGACTCAACTCAAACTTTATCCTTATGAAATAAAAAAGCTGAAAAAACTAGCGAATGGGCTGCCATATTCCCAAACCAAGAAACATGGCAACAAAAACCAGCCCTAGCTACAGATAACAAGTTTCTTATATGAGAAATAACATGAAAAAAAAAAAGGCGAAAAAGAATCACAAGAACAATAAAGAGCAAATACTTCAGCCCATTTTTAATATTTTTTATTAATTTTTAGAAATTATCAAAAACCTCCCATGTTTTACCATAGTAACTTTTTTTTTTTTTTGAAGGAACCAAAGTATTTTTATACTATGTACTTCTAGAAATAAAACATAGGGAGCGTCTCCCAAAACATAGAAAACAAATAAATAAATAAATCGTCAAATAGTGCTTATCTTGGTCCAATAAAGTGCCAATTGGTCATTATCATATAAAAATGGGTATACTGAAAGGGGAAAAAAAAAAAAAAAAACTAAGAGGGTTCTACAATTTAAATTTGAAGTTTAAATTCTGCAAAATAATATTTTAAAATTAAAAATTTCTAAAAATCAATACCTAAGACTCACTTATTAACTAATTTTAATAGTAAAAAAAATATTAACATCCTCCATTAAAACTGGATTAATCCTTGTTATTCTCCTTAATTTTGAGAATATTATTGTCTTTTATTAGTTAAAGCTACTCAAAAAGTAAACTCATGATATTAATTTTCATATTTTTTTAATCTCAAGAAATTCTTTTATAAAGTTCAAACTTAAGGATCTAAATTACAGAACAGCCAAACCTCATGATAAACTCATGATATTAATTTTCATATTTTTTTAATCTCAAGAAATTCTTTTATAAAGTTCAAACTTAAGGATCTAAATTACAGAACAGCCAAACCTCATGATATTTTTTTGCAATTCACCCTGTGAAGGAAAAATTGTTTGAAGAGACAATTTTAACCCGATTTGACAAACTAATGAAAATTTCTAAGTAACAAAAGGTGTATCATGTAAAATCCAAGAGAGAGTTGTGGTTTTCTCCTTAAATTTGTAACAGAAAAGGACTTGAACGAAATCTTAAAGTTTAATGACCAAACTAAAAAATTTTCTCTTTCAAAAAAAAAAATTAAAAATTATAATTTCCTAAAAATAGGATACCTAATCCGTAATTTTATTCTTTTTGCTGGGTATTTATCCCTAATTAATAAAAATAAAAATTCTTATAATTTCCTAAAAATAGGATACCTAATCCGTAACTTTATTCTTTTTGCTTGGTATTTATCCGTAATTAATACACAATTATTTGGGTTTATGCTGTTTCAGGATTCTGATGAGAGTCTTATTCCTCTCCATTGTTGTGTTTGACCCCGCTTACATTACGCCTCTTTTCTATCGGACCTATTTTTCTTTTTTGTTTTTTTTAGCACCAAGTTCAACCTGCAATTGTATGGACTCGAAAACTCTGACACAATAGATGCAAAGTCTTCAAGCAGGCACCTCCATCACTATGCCACCACCACCGGTGGTTATTCTGAAAGTTTTGGAAGTTCTTTAAAAATATTTCTCAATTTTAGGTTATTCCTAAAATCCCTCGATTTAAATGTCGGAATCACCACCAGTAAAGAGAAATAATTTCAAAAATAAAAAAATGAAAAAAAAAAAGAAAAAAGTCAGGATACCATATGATCTCAGGACTGGATCTTCCTGAATGCTGTAATGAACTCTGAAGAAACAGTTTCCGATCAATCGACCCAGTTAAAGCATACTTAGCAGTAAGATAAACAAAGGAACAAAAATTTGAATAACTAAGAAAAGAATGTCAAACTAACAATACAATGATTCTCGTAGTGTATCAGAATGAAGATACAAAGGCCACCAGCATACCATCAGCGCTTTATATTATATATTTGCATTTTCCAGTGTGCTTCCTTATTTCATACAATGAGTCGGTAAGAACAGATTAGATTTCGAGCCTGTCAGAAGTCTTACAGTATATACCAAAGGCATTTTATATATTTTCTGCATCTTCTGAAGTTTGTAAAACCAACAAAAATCACCAAGAGGAAAATCTGAATTATTAGTGCAGCAGGTCTCGGAAGATAGCAACTACTCTCCTTAGAGTGAGCTTTCAATTGCTGCAGCTTCAATAGAAAGTACAAAAAGTCGTTCTGGATGAGCCAACGAATAAAACTTCAAAGAATAAATCCCCTCGAATCACCTAGCCCCAGTATCTGAAAGCAGGAAAAGAGTTAAAAAAAAATGGGGGGAAAGATAAATACAGATTAGTGCAGACAAGTGCGACTGATTAAGCAAAAATATTACCATTGCCACTGTTAGACGATTTATCTTCTTTTCTCTCTGGAACATGCTGTAGAAGGAACTCTTGAATTGTTCTCCAATAGCGATCACCACCAGAGAGCCAAGTGTCCATGTGCATGCCATTCGGAAATTCCGCAAAAACACAGTGCCTGTTATGAGCAGCTGCTTTTGCATAGAGCATTTGCATATGGGATGGCGGAATCATCTCGTCTTGCAAACCAGAGATAAAAAGGATTGGCTGCTCAATCTGCAGAAAGATGGATAAATAAAAAAGAGTAATCGATGAACTCGTGAAATCAGCTATAAAACATTATTGCAAGAAAAGAGTTGACGGAAAAAAAGTATAAAATCAAAATGTTACTTCGTTAAGATATCACATATCTCATTGCAAATAGAGGTTTCAAATCAAAAAACAATGTTGTATCGGTACCATCATTCCCTGGAATGCAAAATTGTTCAGGTTTTAGAGAGCAAAGGTTCTTATGAAGTGAAAGTGCACATGGAGTAATGTGAAACACGTTTGTATTTTACTCACAGTTTACAGATATTGAATGAGATTTAGCCTATCCTAGCCTCACCGACGATATATGGTACTCCACGGAGGTTGTACAAAAGAATTGAGAATTCTAGCTAAAGGTTCTTATAAAGTGAAATTGCACACTGAGTAATTTAAAAACTGTTTATATTTAAAGACACTATGCATGAATAAGTACGGTGGCCACGCAAACAAACTTATCTGCTAAAAAATCCATGTACAAGATTAATGATTTCAGTTGACAAGGAACTCTCCATTGTACAAGTATTAAATGAGATTTAGCCTCACCTCACCAATGATATCAATGGTACTCCATGGAGATCGTACGAGAAAATTGAGAATTCTAGGACCTTTCGTACCAGTACCTCCAATAAACCACTTGAGGAAAGGTAATAGAACTCCAGCCATGTCCAAGATAGATGTGAAAGTGTTCTCTATTATCAATGCAGCAACCTGCAATGCAAAGACATACCAAACTTATATGCACCTAGCAACAATAAAGATAGCTTGAGCACTAAAAAGACTAGGGAACTATTCCAAAATGAATATTTTAGACAAATTTTATGGCCAATGGGTAAAAAACACAAAAACAAAAAAAACAAAAAAACAAAAAAACAAAAAACAAAAAACAAAAGCAAAAACAAAAACAAAAAACAAAAAACAAAACAAAACAAAAACATTGTCCTTGAATTAGTTTGATGTTTTAGTCAGAGAAGCAGAATCCAATGCAGAAGCATTAAGTGAAACATAAATTAAATACAATGGTACTGAAAGCCAAAACACATCATAAAGGTTCCTTCTCCCATTCTCTTCCTCCATCTAAAAGATAAATAAAGAACAGATATAGTGAACCACAAAAGGGTGGGATAATTTTAAAATACTATAAAGGTTATAACAATCACAAGTCTAGTGTATATACAAGTGTAAAATTGAACAGAACATGGTAAACAAGAAACTGAACATCGTACGACGTGACAAGCATTTCTTTATTCCAATCTAAACTACCATAAACATAGAAAGCCAACTTAGCCGGGAACTAAATGTGCGTAAAGAAATTCTTAGCTTGCGTGCATACACGAACATACAAAAGGAGCTTCAACACATACAAATTGCAATGTATCTTCCCACCCTACTTTTATTGGAGCAACCTCCCCCCTCAAACATGAATTCAGAATTATAAGAACTCAGTGGCTAATCATTACCAGTTCCACAAGTGTCTTAATAGATTCGCACTTCCAGTAACAGAACAATAGATAAGTAATTAAGTAATGCTTGTCTAGGACTTTGAATTAAAGCACTGTCACTCATCTACTTAATAAATATAATGAACACTAAATGATAAAATCTAAAATTCTGAAACCCCTACCATTCTGTTTCCCTCCTCACTATAATAAGCAAACATATAATTAAAAATTTACGGAAAAGATACCTTATCAGGGTTGTTCTTGGTAACCACAGATCCAACTGCACCCCCAAGTGACCTTCCAAATACAACTATTCTAGATGTATCAATGTCAGTTCTCTGAGAAAGATGATCCAATGCAGCCTAATAATTAGAAAGAAACACATAATATGAACATTGCTAAAACTCTAAGCAGTACATGAAAACATATAGTTTAACTAACAGATACCTGGGCATCCTTTGTTATTCCATGTTGCGAAGGAAACCCATCACTTGCTCCATAACTGTTGTATCGATAAACTATTAGCATTTATTCAACAAGTACATAACGCCACAAAAGTATGTATTTAACAATACTAGCAGCTCGCATGAACTGATCCGAATTGAGCTGCAAGTGACAAGAGAGAAACAGTGTATAATATAAACAAGCAGGTAAATACCCTCGATATGAAAGCATAAACACGTTGCATTGCAACCTCTGTAGCATTATACGGACCATTTCAAGACGGTGTGCAATATCTGTAGGCCGATAGTCAAGGCCACCCAAAAGAATATCAAACTCAATTTACTGTATCATTTGCATCTGATTTACGCATATAGTCGTACAGTACCACAAAAAATAGCCTATAATACGCCCTCTAAATAATACATAAAAACAATAACAACGATGATGATGCAAGTAGGATACTCCCAGCATTTTCTTGGAAAAACAAGAGGGTTGGACCTGCAAAACCACAAAAGCAAGTTCAAAGCCTCAATCAAAAGATTAAACGATAGATTATAACTGTCACCCATTCGAATAATCTTTCTTAAGCTAATTTTCCAATTCAATCAGTAACCAGAGGCTAATTACATCAGAATTGACTTAAAGCAAGCTTTGTTCCATACGATCAGGAGTAGTTCAAATTCCTAAATTTTTTCTTCACAATTCACACCTATGGAATAGAAAACCTAAGCTCGTTTCCTCTTTTCACAATAACCTAACCGCAAAGTTATATACACATATAATCGGCTCCTACGACTCCGGTTCCCAAATCACCTCAACCTCATTTAAACCCTAATTCTACACTCGAACAGAACCACAACAGACTAACCAGCTTCAATTTCAGCCCTAACAACCCAAAAAAACAGAAGAAGAAAACGCAAAGTGAAAGCAAAGAACAAAGAATCCGTGAAAGGAAAGCGGATCGGACCTCGGCAATCGGGGAAAAGCTTGATGAACCAGGCATGGAGGCGGACGCCATCGGAGGATCGGAGCCAGACGTCCTCGTAGGGGAGTCGGAGGCGAGCAGGGGTTATAGGGTAGGATTTGGTGAGGCCTGGTAGGACGGGAACGTAGACGAGACGCTCCTGGAGGGCCACCAGCAATGCCATTCCGGCCACCACCAGACCTCCCACTCCGTACAGCAAAGCGCTCACGTACGACACCATTTTCGAGCTTGAGCTTTAGCTTTCTCTCTCTATTCCCCCTTTCTCTCTTTCTTTCTTTCTCTCTCTCTAGAAAAAAGGGGAAATGGGAAAGCTTCCCCCCGACATACAGGAATTTTTTTCCTTTCTTTGTTTCAATTTTTCTGGTACCGATTTCTGTTGCGTTAGATTTTCGCGAATTTCCAAGGAGGAGTAAGGCAAGGGAATATAATGATAATTAATAATAATGATCTTAGAAATGTATCTTTCACAAAAAATACAATAACAAAACCCAAAAAAAACAATGTCACTGTGGGACCCACTCTTTTCTTGATGGACCTGTGGGCTGGGCTACTGTACTCTGGGCTTGTCATGGTAATGGACCATGCGGGCGTGCGACTGGGGAGAAAAAGTATAACTCTTTTAGTTTTCAGGACCATGTTGAAATAGTGATAATTTTGGGACTAAAACTTAGAACCCAATAGAGAAAAGAAAAAAAAAAAAAAGATTTCAATGCTGCCTTTGGCCAAAAAGACTTGGTAGGTGGGAGAAATTAATGATGACAGCTTGATGTCATTTTATTTTGGCACATTTTTCCCTTTTTTTCTCTTCTATTTCCGTTCGTTCTTTTTCTCTCACTTCTTCTTCTTCGGTTCTCTCTTCAAAACCAAATCTTGGGTTTCCATCCTATGAGGAACATGAGGCAATCGTTCCTTTCTTTCCTAATTAATCTCTCCATCTCTTTGTCTTTTCTTTTTTACATCCGTTGTTTCCTCTTTTTCCTCTATTCTCGTTGTCTCACTCTATCTTCTTGTTGATGGTCCCTCTCTTTCTCTCCTTCTGTTTCTTAACAACTATTTTACTATTTTATAAAAAGAAAAACTCAATTGGAAAGAAGTTTGGATTATTTTGGGAAATTTTTCAAATTTTTAAGGTAAGTAATGAAGTTTTGTTCAAAAATGATTTTTTTTTTTTTATTGATAATGAGTGAGTAATATTTGAAGGTGGTTTATAATATTGATCTAGGCATTATTGTGGAAAAAATTCCATGTTTTAGTATATTCATTATCTTCTTAATATCTTGTAGATCTCGTTATCACGTCGTAGGTCAAAATGATCTTAACATATGGTTAAGATTAACCAAACCTTGAGTCAACATCCGTTTGACCTGTGATCAATATTATATTGACTTAAAGAGGTCAATGTTATATTGACATCCTGATGTCAATATTATATTGGTCTTGAAGTCAAAAATATATTGATCAATAGGTAGGTCAATATTATATTGACCTAAGGTCATTATGATACTGACCTTGGGAGTTAATTTAATATTGATTTGTGTTCAAAATATTTTGACCAGTACCTCATTATTATCATATAATTATAATCCTGACTGATTAATTTTTTTAATTTACTTATTTCACAGGAATGACAAGTATTATTGTGTTTATGAAGTATAATGGTCGTTGTGACGAAAATAACAATTACATTAATTGTGAAAGCATGGACGTTTTGATTCCTACTAGCTCATCATATGTTCATTTGAAGTCATTTCTCCTTTATTTTATATGTATGAACTTATGTATCATGGAAGTCGTTATTTCGTCTTAGGATATAGTTTTTGCATTATTTTCTAGATGTGGGTTCAAGATTTTCTTAACTTCGGGTCAAAAAGCTTCTGACTTGGGGTCAAGAAACTCTTGCCTGAGGGTTTGAAGAAGATTACATGAGGTATAATAGAGAGTTTCTTTTCCTCTACACTATGTCAAAAACTTATTGACCCCTAGGGTCACAATGTTTTTTTATCTAAAAATTGAATATAATTTTATATGCTTGTATTTCTCCAAAGTCCATCAAATAGCTGAAGCTATTGTCAAAAAGTTCTTGATCTGGGGTGGGGTCAGTCTCTTCTTCACCAAGTTGAAATTTTACTTGACCTTGGGTCAAGTTTTACCTGATCTGGACTGAAGTGGTATTTGGCAACTTGACCAGTGGTAAAGTTATTTTTGACCTAGAGTCAAGCTATTTTTTACCTGGAGTCAAGTTATTCTTGACCTAAGGTCAAGATAGCCCTGACTATGAGGCAAATTATTATTGATCTGAAGTAATAAATAATGTATTTATTAAAATGGACTGAATTTCACTGAAACATATACTGAATAGATGAGTTTTGGCGAAATGGTATTTATACCAATACCAATAAACATAAGCAAAAACTACATATCATTCAACAACTATAGAAACCACGAGCGAAAAAAATAATAATAATTGTCTAAACCACAACCAAAATAAAATATTGTCTTTGCTTCCCTAAATTGGCTTATTCTTTTCTGTCAGTTTTAGTATAGTCCTCGTATTTTTGCAGTCCATGATAATACAAATCGCACACACTAGGTATTGACATTGGCAACTGGATCGTCGGACAATAGGAACTCAGCATATATGATGACAAACATACCACAGTTCCCACTGAAAAATAGCAAAATATTAAGTTAAATAAAGTAATACCATCAAGTGATGGTCAAGTGACACTTGACCTAAGGTTAAGTTCGCCTTGACCCCGGGTTAAGTGCACTTTGACCCTGAATCAAGAACTTCCTAATCCTATATCAAGGACCACTTGACTCTAAATTTTAAAATACTTAATTTAACGTGATTATTTATTGACCTGTTACTCTGAAGTCTAGATAGTCTTGACTTACAGTGGATAAAATCTTGACTATATGTCAATATGAGGTCATGATTTTCTTGATCTTATTCAAGAAAATCTTGTCTTTGGTCAAGAGCTTCTTGACCCAGGTCAAAAATGCCTTGATCTAGGTCAATATTCTTGATTTTATATTTAAGAATATAAAAATAGAATAGAACCTTTGAAAATGATGAATATAAAATTGACTAAAACAATGAACACAAAATCAGCTAGCAAAACACATAAATAAACCACAACCGAAAAAATATATACAAATAAAAACACAAAAAGGCCTTCAATAAAGAAACAATGACCAAAATACCTCCACCATCACTTGTCTCCCATGCATTCATCAATAATCCTCAAAACCCAAAACCTAACCCTAACCAAATAATCCCCACCCTAACTAGAGAAAATTAAGACAAAAATTTGGGAAAAAAATAAAAATCAATCCTAACCAAACAAGCCACAATCTCACAAAAATCAAAATAAAATAAAGTTTCAAAAATCGTAGCTTTTCATACTCAAAATTACCATACCAAAAGAAGCTTTTTTTTTGGATCCTCAATAAAAATAAAATAATACAAAGAAACAAATTCTTGGCTTTTTAACATATTCAAGTTCATCATGCAAAAAAGAAGCATTTTTTCCCCAAAAAAAAAAAAATTTGTAAAGTACTAACCTTTCTTTGAATAGACGCGCCTTCCACAGTGTCCTTGCCCTTACTCTTCGAATGAGGGATTTCTTTGATCGGATTCTTTGATGAACCCACCAAATACTTAGATTTTGATGGCAACGACAACTTCGAAGGAGATGAATTCATGGGTTGCTTCAAAGCTCTTGATCTCATCCCACCGCGATTTCCTAACGAACGAGTTTTGCCATTTTAACTCAAATACTAAGAATATGGATGTTTCTACGGTGTTTGAGATGTTTAGAATATGATTTACAACGTTTTGAAAGAGGTTTAAGGGAGTTACAAGCGGATTTGTCGTCGGTAGCCGAGAATTTTGAGTGGGTTTTGGGGAGTTCTCTTCTCTCTACTCTCTACTCTCTTCTCTCTGCTTTTTGATTTTCAAATGGAGCCTGAGTGTGGGGTTGGGTAGAAGATGTGGCATACGGGTTTAAGGAAAAGGATCGGTATCTATGGAATTTTACTCTCTATGGGACCCAATTTTTAGTCCTAAAAAATTTATTCCAAAAGGTGGTCCTAAAAAAGACTAAAAGGGTTATACTAGTCCTATCCATGTCTTTTTCTCATGACTGGGATATGGGTACTAATTGTGAGAGTGTGGGTTGAACTTGAAAGGAAAGGAAAGGAACTATCTTAATCATAAGAAAGAAAATGGGAACATAAGGATAAATAAATTTATAATTCTCAATAATGACTCAATTTGCCATTTAGAGTTTAGTCAATTATCAAATCGTTTGATGCATTTAGCTTTTTTATGTTTTTCTTCATGGTGCGATTGTTAATTATTAACCATGTATATGATAAAATTATTGAAAATTACACATAGTTTTATCTTAAGAGTCGTGCTAACAACCGTTGCGGATGATGTGGCTACCATGGCTTTACATTCAATATGAGAATCACATATAGACCTACAAAAAATGGACAATTGAGATTGGTATGACAAAAGCACAATTGTTGTCTTAGTTGTCTTAGGAGTGGATGACTAATTTATATGGCATAAGGGTTACCATCTTCTAATTGAATCCATTGTTATAAAGTCGTTTACTTATTTATATATATATTATAATAACATATCTTTTCATCCCCTAAAATACAAAATTAAAAATTAAAAAGAGAGAGAGAGTAGACAAATCTAATATTTTGAGTGAGAGGATTATAATCTTTTTTATAATATTGAAAGTTTTGGTGTCATCAATCGGACTCTAGAATCTATCGAAGTTATTTAATGAGTAATCGTTAGTTGTTTAATAAGGAATTGTTAAAATTATCACAAGGATGAGACTATGTATCCCAGAATTTGTACAAAATTTTTAATACCAACACATGTGACATGTAAGTTGTCATTATTTAATTGATATATTATAACTTATTACAAATAAATTAATCATTCTTATCAATTCAATGGTATCAACTCACATACCACATATGTTAGTATTAAAAATTTAGTACAAATTTTGAAATACCTAACATTATTCATCACCACAAATTCTGACCCCAATTGAAGTTTAACCATATGTCATATGTTAGTTAACCATCAGTCACCTGAATGACCATTATATTCACCTAATACTTGAGCTTATCTGTTTAATGTAATTTTTAGACAAGATTCTGAAATTTCAATCCTACTTTTGAAAACCGCACATAACCTAATTTCCACATTCTTAGATTAGGACAAGGTGAGGATTATATACGTAAGTATTTTCTAAAATTAATTTCATAGGAAAGAAAATATTAGTAGAAATGTTTACAGAAAAGCTGAAATATCTATTAATGATACACTTCCATGAGAAATAATATGTTTTCTAAAAAAGAAAACTTCAAAAAAAAAAAAAAAATGTCGTTACTATAATGATGCAACAAGAAAAACCATGGAATTAAATAAGTGGGCCTTTGGAATAGACACCCATCCTTATGGAGTAACTAGGATTTATTTAGCTAACCAAGTTCTTTCGTATCCCAAATACTTTCCTTTTTCCTTTTTTTTTTTCCCCCCTCTCTCGAACATATGTTGTAGAACTCGAACTTTATAACTTCTACATTGGACCTAAAACATAAAACAAAAGCAAGCAAACACCCAATAAATACTTCTTACTAATATATCCTCATCAGTAAAATTTTCTTGGGAGTCTCTGTCCACCTTGCCCTCGAAGGAGAGTTTACCACCCCCTCTTCCAACCCCACGTCGACATTACCGCAAAGCTCTATCTACATAAACACGGCTCTAACTCTGTGATAATTCGATCCGACGACGTGGGTGATCTTGGTTATTATAATCAGGCTCAATACTAAAAATAAATAAACAAATAAATAAATAAATAAAAGAAGACGACAAATTTGGTAGATGATCTCAACCATCAAATTGCATATTAATATCCGTTTGTAGTTATTTATAATTATACGGACCATGATCCTGCCCCCATTAGGTTTTCAAGCTAAAAAAGGAAAACTTAACTATAGTAATATCAAAGAAAAATACAAAAATAACAAACGAAAAGTAATCACCATTTCAAGAATTCAAGCAGGCCAAGACTCCTTTTACGACAGGTTATAACAACATTAGGATACACAATAAGGGTCTAGTAAGCTTTCTCTAAACCTTATATCACAACAAAGTTCACAACCTTTTTTTTTCCTTTCCTTTTTGCTTGAAACAAAGTTCAGCAATTTAGAAAGTAAAGCAGTAACAAAAGCCAAGGATGATTTGCCTGACCATGGACAATGCATGGTCTTGTGTTTCACCGAACAACCGAAGCACAGTGCTGGTTTCCGCCATGCAACAGCCTCCCACTGCACTGCATGGCCTTACCTACATGTGAAGCCGCACCCGGGAACCGGCGGCCAGTGTTGTCGGAAACAGTTGTGGTGTCAGAGCGGCTAGTAACCATGGTAACATACTCGGGAAACCCTGAACGGGGACTCTCAAGTTCAATTGTATCTTTCTTCTGAGTCATCTTCATGGAGCCCGACGCACAACGGGAGGAGCCTGAGGCGGCAGTGGTGGCGGAGGTTGAATCAGGGGATTGGTGTTGGAGCTGTTTTTTGCTGAGAAAGCGTCCACCAGATCCCCTTACCCTATTCAAGGCATGGAGATGCCGAGACTCGTGAAGATATGGCTGCAAAAGGGTGTAATTAAGAGAATGGTTTGAATTGGCAGCAATTCATCAAAAAGAAGAATAGGATTCACACTAAATCTAAATAAAAGAATCAATCCCTTTGTTTCTAATAGTTAAGTGAACACGTATTCCTTTTCATTGTCAATCCAAATACATTCCATTACTAATTAGTAAATGCAACAAATGAACAACTTAACAAGTATTCCCATGAAAACCAGAGTCCTACAAACATGTCCTTGCATACGGTGCCAAATCAAATGAAGCAAAAGAATTCCAAGACAAACAGGAAACGCTGAAATAGTTTGTTTATACCTACGTATATACATATATATATATATATAAACATATACCTTGCGATTTTTTATGAGTTTGTTCTGAGCTTCTTGTTTTGCCCGTGACTGTCGCCTTCTGAGAATCCCGTGGTACTGTTTTGCATTGACATAGATGGGTCCGTCGTCTGCAAGATCCAAAGGCAATGGAACTCGTGCAGGAGGTATCCCCACCATCTGATGTCAGATTCAGTTATTTTGCACTCCAAGTGAATCATATAAATCGAATCAAAATATTAAGGAGAATACTAAATATACTCTCTTTGACGTTCTCCATTTTCACTGGATAGTAGAATCTACATATTAACCAGTGAAACTGGGAGTGTAAAAGAGAGTGCATTCAGCATTCTCCACAAAATAAATATATCCTTTTAAGTGTTAAGGAAAAATAGCGTATAGAAAGACCATCGAAATAACAAGTGGGTTGGTTAGGCTTGTGTTCCCTTACAAAATCAGTTTCAAGTCACCACCTATTTGTAGCTTGTATGGTTGCATGAGGCCATTCAACTGGCTACAACCTCTAATTCTTAAAAACCTTTTCTCTTTAAAGGAAAAAAAAAAGATGAGAAATAATGCCTCAATATGGAAATAGCAAAATTGCAACTTAAAGATCGTATCCTTTTAGCAAAATGAGCTAGGTTGATGATTATGTTGCAAATGTATATGAATCATGCACAATCTCATGAATGACAGAGAGAAAAAGAAAATTCACGACAAAACTTACAAGAGCCTGTGGTCCATATGAAGTCAATAACCCCCCAAAGTAAGGATCAGCATAGGGGTATGGCACACCAGCCTGAAAGGGAGGAAGCACATGTTTAACATTTTAACATAAAAACCCAAGTTCCAAGGGAGGCCAATGACTCAACCTACCATTGAATGGCTGCAGCTAACTTGTGAAGGATTGAGTATGAAATCCGTATTGCTCAACAAGAACATCGGCTTCATCTGATCTTCAGCACCCTCAGAGGACATTGCATCTTCTCCTGAGTGCATGGGAAATGACTCATCAGGGGTTAGGGAAGCCTAACAACAAAGTAGAGCCATAGAACACAAACCACAAAAGTCATTCCTAAATTGTTGATGGATTATAAGTTCATTGAAAGACGTTATGTGGCCAATTTTGTTGCATTTAATTGAAGCTATTAAAAGCTCCTATGCCAAGACTGTCAGTTCATCAGCTCATTGCCTGTCCACCCAGATAGCAGATTATTCATGAATTTCTTCATCGTGAGATAATAGGCAACAAGAACAAGAGAACAAAGAACAATCAAATCAATCAGATTCTAGAAAGGATCATGAATCTTGGTTGGGGAAGAGATTAGAGAATACAGTATTGGTGACCACATGCATAAAAAATATCCTGGGCTATGTTACCAGACAGAATATACTACAAAAAAGAAAGACAAAAGAAAAACAATTGAGGGATATCAGATACTTTTGCTACAAAGGGAAGCAAATTGAGGGGGAAAAAACAGCCAACTGGTATTCTGAATAACATATTTAGCCAAAATCAACACATACTTATTTTAGAATCACTAGGTCAGATCATAATCTTTTTTGTCTATTTATAGGTCAGAGAGAGAAGTCAGACAGTAAATACAAACTAGAGAAATCAGAAAAATAGATCTAAATGTGCCCAAAAGGAATGCATATTTGATAAAATTTATCACCCAATGACAGCGCAGCGTGCAGAATAAAGGTGTATGATGAATCCTAGTATATTCGACGTTCAAGAGCTGAAAATATTAGAATTACAACATAAAATCAAGATAAAAGCAAAATAAATAAAAAAATACCAGATTCTGATGAAATCATGGATCTTTTTAATTGGTCCCTCCCAAACCACAAATTTTCTTGAGATTGACCAATTGCTCGTGTTGTAGATGATTCCTTCTAAAGTACTCCAAATTTGAAACCCTAAATGCTTAGCAACGCGTTGATGAAGTTCCAGTTGAACTTCCTCTATGAAGCTTACATTTAGTCTGGAATTTGCTGAAATTTGAGGGAAATTAATGGTAAAAAAGGGTACTAACTTAATTATCTTGGAATGACACTTTTGTTGGGCAAGTTTCAGCAGCAAAGAGTAATCTAGTTAATATAGCTATCAATCCCCAAGATAAAAATAACAGGAATATAATAAAAGTCCAAAATTGGAAGATAACATAAAATGAGCTATTTCTGTCTCCATATCTTAAGAGAGAATGTAGTTTCACAGTTGCCAACCAAGATAGTATGTATGTAGGTATGTATGTATGTAAGCATACGCGTACTACCATGCACAGAGTACAGGCATTTCCCATTTAAGAGTTAAGATTGATTTAAAAAAAAAAAAAAAAATCTATCATATCTATGACATGTTTCCGTATAATGAATGGAAAGAGAACGAAAGGAAGTATTTCCTTCCTTTATTCATTAGTGTCTTTACTTACAAATTTTGCAAAGAGATTTATGTGAGTCCCACACATAATAAGTATTAATAAACAGCTAAAATAGATATCAAGCATTCCTTTTCATAATTCTCCTTTTTGTTTCCCTTAAAACATTTCTTATTCTAGCTCTTTCAATAACAGATTAGGTAACGTGCCATTGTTTCATAAGCACTAGTCCAGCAAGAAAGCGGACTAAACAAGAAATCCCACAAGCACAATAATTGACTCCAAAACATGCTGCATGCAAAATTCAGTGACATAACCAAACAACCACATGTAACATACAAACATCACAAAGCTACTACTTAAAGGCACACATCAAGATGTAAAAGTTAAAGGGTACAAAAATTTTATGCAAAATTGTTGATTATTTTTCTCAGAAAGTACCTAGACAAAACCCTAGGCTTAAAAACCCAGATTAAAAGTAAAAGACCTATGGTTCAGTGGGCAAGAAAGATAACATTTACATGCAGTATATGTCCAAATCAACAGAAAAAGCTCAAATTAGCAGATCGCCTAAGAAATCAACTACGAAACCCACAAATAAATAAGCACAAACCACCCATATTAACAATTTAACATACTAATTAAAGCCTTAAAGCCCCAAACTTTATACATATACATACACATGCATTTATTTTCAACCAAATGCAGTAAAAATAAAAAAAAATAGAAAAATGAAAATACCCATAAACCAAAAAAGAAAAAAGATGAAATGGCAAAAGATATGATAAACCCAAAACCAAGAACTGAAAAAGCAGAAGATCCAAAACAGGGATAAGGCCAGAATGAGAAAACCGACATCATCCATAAAAAGACTTTACCAGGACCACTTTCCCTTCTTCAACAAACACCACAATGATCTCAGACTCTGTATATCTGGACTCGCTAAACAGCAAATAGAACAAAACCCACTTAGATTCTACACCAATAAATGAACCCCACGAGAAATCCACTCATTAAAAGAAAAAAATGGGGAAAGGTGGGAAACTAGTGGAGATGGACGGGATTAGAAAGAATAATAACAAATAAATAAAGGAAAAAAGAAAAAAAAAAAAAAGAAGAGAGAAAGAGAGACCTTTGGAATAGAATCTGATACGCTATGAAGAAGCAAGCTACAGAGCTGTTGGGATGCACTTGGACATGTCTCCTCTTCCTTCTCTTTCTCTCTCTATCTATCTATATTTTACTCTCTCTCTCACTCTTCTCTTCTCATCATCTTCTTCTTCTTCTTGGGTTTGCTGTAAATAATAATACAAAAAAAAAAAGAAAGAAAAAAACCCATTTAATTCAATTCCCCAATGAAAACACCCACTACCCACCACCACTTTTACCGTCTCTCTCTCTCTCTCTCCCTTCACTGCTAGCTTTTGTTTTTTAAAAAAACAAATTATATTTTATGATTTAACGTCTTTCTCTGGGTGGGGCCCGCGCGTCACGTCCTAACGCGGCCTTAAAGAGCTAAGACCCTTTTGGCTTCATTCGGTCTATCTGTTGTCAGCCGCCCTTCACTGTGTCAAGACTTCTCGGCCCACGCTCGGACCCTGACGCTTCGCTCCCAACCGATCCTTCCCACCAATCACTTTCGATCCAAATTCCGAGGCCTTCGTGTTTTCTGATTGGCGGTGTTCGTCACTCTCCTCTCTGGTGAGTTAAGAATGTGGCCTGAGCTTATCGTCGTAGTATATACTAGTATTGGCCCCGGAATTGTTGTTTTATTTGCGGAAATACCCAGCACTAACTCAACGACAATAATTAGAGGAAAACGACGTATAACGTTGGAGTTCATTTGGACCACGAGTAATTTGCATGACATAACTTAAAAAAAGGAAATTAAAAAAGAGGTTCTACAGAAAAAAAATTTTCTTACGAAGTCATACCTTTATTTTTAACCTTTTTCATTGGAAGGTTTCGATTCAATTGATTTTGCAGTATATTTCCCCATGAAGTATATCAGGTTTATAATTAGCTCTTTTTCTTTCTCAATACGTCAAAAGAGAGAGGAAAGAAAAATGTAATGACGTATTACAGTGGTTGTAACTTTTTTTTTTTTTAATTTTATAATTGTTGACGGAGATTTTGTCAACAATAGATTTGGTAAATTTTGAGATGTAATTTGTGTGTGAAAACGAATTGAATAATAAAGCAAAATAAAGAGAGGGAATTTTTATAGTAGTTCAGCCCTAAAAAAGATGAGCATACATCCACTATTTTTCACTATTTTCTGAAAAATTACAAGAATTTCTCTAAATCTCAAGGTGAGAGCAAAGAGAAAATTACAGAATGAGTGTATAATGAAGTGATTGTTAGATGTCAAATAATGAGATTGAACCCCTTTATATGGGTGAAGGTAGCTCAATATTTCCTAATTGTGAAAACAGTAAAGTACATAATCAGAAGATATAATTTTGGATAACAATACAAAATTGAGTAACAATTAGTAAATAGATTATTTGATCTTTATTCAAGAACTTGTTTCCCTTCTTCGCAGTTATTTATTTGAAGTTTTGATCTAGTTTTTTTTACCGCCTTTTCAGATTGCATGTTTTTTATTCGAGTTAGGTTGCATTTTCTGGTTAAAATGTTAATATGCGACCTAGAGTGTTTATCTCGTAATCGTTGACTTTTTCTTTTTTGATTTTTTTGATTAATGTAGACTCAAGATCTCACAACAATAATGTAATAGACAAATTGCTTTTTTGGTGACGTATTACAGTGGTTGTAAATATATGATGCAATGTGGGGCTCTTGAGTAAATAGACAAATTGGTATGAATAGGAAGTGGGTATTAATAAAAGAACGAAAAGAAAAGACAAGAAAGGAAAAGGTCGTTTGTCGTTATCGTCCTGTGTTGTCGGGTAGTAGGATGAATTGAGAGGCTTTGACTCGTTTAATAAATTGGGTTAGTGCAGGGCAACCATGCCAGACACGTGGCATGCCCAAGAAATGATCAAGTTCAGTTGCTTAGAACATACCCAACTCCAAAGATTTTTCAGACCCAGTCAGAGGAAAGTCCTCTCAGCGGTTGGCAAAGGGGAAAAGATAAATAAATAAATGGATGAAAAATTAAGAAATAAAATAACTGAATACGGGGTTAATCTCATATTTAGATCCCGAATTATTACTCAAGTCCTATTTTGACTACTAAACTTCAAAAATGTCCTTATTTTGGCACGTAGATGTTTTTTTTCTGTCTTATTTAAGTTAACACTCCCATTACAAACGAATGAAAAACATCCTTATCCTAATTCTTGAATTATACATAAAATCTTATTTTAGCCATTAAACTTTAAAATATTTCTATCTTGACACTCGCTTTATTAGAGTATCTCATTTTATACCTCATCATTTCTTTTTTTTTTTTTTTGTTTTTGAGTGAATACCTTATCATTTCTTTATTGTTAAGAATATTTAGAAATGAGTATGTCACACTGAAGTAGATTTGAAAAATATTTTGGGCAATTCGCTTTTATCAAATAAATTGGCTATTTTTCTAGTTGAAAATAAGGGATATGTACTATATATATATATACTTTTTGAATATTTGAGTGCTATATAGTAATTACGTAATAAACTATAAAAAAGAGAAAGAAAACAAAAACTTGTGCAATGTAAAATTTTTGGGAAAAATAAAACATAAATACAAGAAAGAAGAAAAATTTGAGTTATTTTATATAAATTCTCCAAAGAATTGATTTAAAAACTAAAGACAGCAATATATCCAAATCATAGTTGAATTTATTATAGAAATTCACATAAATCATGACCACAAAAAAGATTCGTAACTTTTGCACTAAAATAAAATTTGTTTTTATTTACATTTTTAAATGAAATAAAATTGTTAGTGTCTCTTCTTTTCTTTTTTTTTTTAACTTGCAAAATGCTTAAAATATCTTTGTAAAATGTCTCATATGCTCCTTTTTGTTTTTTTTTTTTTTTAATGACATGCTCTTTTTTATTTGTTTTGGGAATAAAGTAATGGTAGGAATTAAAATGACACATTTTAATATATCGAGCATCAAGATAGAGACGTTTTAAAGTTTGGAGGTTAAAACGAAATTTTGAAAATTTGAGAGCTAAGATATGGATGTCTTCTATCCATTTATGATAAAACTTGGAAGAATGATGGAAATGATTAAATGAGACAAAAGAAAAGTTTAAAAGCAAAATTATGAACGTTTTGAAGTTTAAAGACTAAAATGAGACTTGAATAATAGTTTGACGATTAAATATGAAACTAACCTAATAAGTAAAAGACTTGATAAAGTTCTTTTCAATAAATTAAAAACATCAATTTCTCTTTCAATCGTAAATATAATATATTCATCTTTTATTTTATGTAAGAGTTTTTTTTTTTTTTTCTCACTCAGGCTTATAAAAGAAATATTTATTTTTTCCCCCTTATCCCAATTTCCAAATTGAAAGGGAGACTTCCACGAAATATTTTCATTCTTTTTATTTGAAAGGCTAATCATATTATTTAGAACAAGTAGTGATTTTTAGTCTTGGTATGAATTTGCCTCCCACTTTTGACTTCTTACTCAAGTGCCGACAAAATGAAAAAATTATTCGTATTTTACCCTCAAAATTAACACCGTTAGAAAACTAATAGAAACTAAAGAAAGTTAGTTATTTTACAACTAATTTTTGCTCTTAGGATGAATTTGCCTCCCAATTCTTGATTTTTCACTGAAGTCTTCCCCGGGTACAGGTAGCAATGGAAATTGATTACATGGTGTCTAGTGGCCTATGTAAATGGCTTGGAAAAATTAATTAAGGATAAATAAGTTTCTACATGCATTTATCAGCTTTGAGTAAACGGCTAGGAAAAATTGGACGCATATTTGGGGTGTTGTGAAAAACTATAATTTTGGGTATTTCTTTTTTTTTTTTAAATGAAAGATAATGAAAGTTTGTTGTTGTTGTTGTTCTTATTATTATTATTATTATTATTATTTTGGGATTGGATTAGAACACACATGGTATTATGGTAATGTTGGGGTGAAATCCAAATAATAAGGAACCAAATAGTTCACCGAACAATCAAAACTTCACAAGATCAGAGTCCTACGATCAACGTGCAAAAAAAACAAAAAAATTGCCAAGAGCATGAGCCTCGTAGCAAACTCTATTCATTAACACATGGCATCCAAAGTCGAGCAATCCCACGGTGACCATTAAGTAAGAAGAGCATGGAATCGAGCATTACAATCATTGCCAGCCCTAGCATAAATCGAGCCTCGAATTTTAACTAGTGGATAACAAAGATCTACCTGACACCCGCATGTTGTTGTACTATTGGCAAACAGAGCACTGCCCTAACATGTCATATGATAACTTTTCATAGAGCCGCCACAACCAGCGTCCAACTAAACAAGTTGGGAATTAGTATTGTTTATTATCCCATTTTTATTCAATGTCTATCAATTTCTTATCATATAATTTCAATGAAAACTAACACTGAGATTTTGACGATAAAAGAAAAAAGGAAACGGTGTGTTTTCGACAATTTTTTTAAAAAATATAAATAAATGATAGTTTTAAGTACTAAGTGAAGTTCCAAAAACAAAATCGAAAAAAAAAAAAAAAAAAAAAAACCTAAATTAAGACGTCGAAGTTTGAGGATACGTATGCTTTTAATATTGTTTCTTCAAAAGGACTTTTTTTTCTTTTTCTTTTTTATAAAGCAAAGATTTTTGTTAGTGCTCCAAATTGTTTGGAAAGGAGAGGTATTGGTCCTTCGGAAAACTGGGCGGGAAGTCCTGATAATTTCTCTCCGTATATTCCAAAGATTCACGGATGTTTTGTCCCACAAAATCCAAGTGCCGAACGAAATCAATCTAGTGTAATAATAAAAATAATATCGTCAAGAAAATCTTGAAAACATAATAACCTTTAGCAAAAAGGTAGGACTAATCATTTATGATTATGAAAACAGTAAAAGTTCTTTCAAAAAAAAAAAAAAAAAAGTAACCCTCATTTAACGTATATAATTGCATTTGATTAATTTAGTATAAAATAAGATGCCCAAGGTCACAAGTTGGGCCATCTCGAGCAGGCGCATAACCTAGTAAACAAGAAGAGTCTTGCCTAGGTTCCCTTCCTCCGTTAATTTCCAACTTGTAGGGGCAACTGACAAGTTTAGTCACATTAAGATAGAGATATGCCACCTAATATGACATTCCTCGAACATTTTTTATGTTATTTTATTTTCTTTTCCTTTAAGGGAGAAAAGAAAGGGCTGTCACCTCCTGGACATAGTTGGTTGACGATTCAACTGCTAATGTATTTTCTTTAAAATATAATATATATATATGTGTATATATATATATATAAAAGACTTTGGACACAGTCAAGCCTCAAAAAGGCCGAGTAAGCAGAAGAAGATTAGGTAATTACAGGCAAAAAGAAACATAGTATATATCGAAAAGAAAAACGAAATGAGCAAGAAAGAAACATACAATTACTTGTGATAATAAATTAATTGAATATAAGAATTTCAAATAGCTATGAATTGTAAAAGTTGGGTACACCAAAAAAAAATTTCAGGAACGGTGCTTCCCAAAACAAATGAAGACTCCAGAGTCTCCAACTATAGATGACAATACTAGTGGTGATGAACTTTCTTTGTGAAGCCTGCTCTCATTTTCTTAGGCTTCAAATTTTGGAGCAAATGAGAGCCGCAGCATTAATCACCACAGCAACCATTTATAATTCATCACGTGTAATCTTGATATTGAATCTATAGAGTATGTGCATGAATTCAGCCACTACTGAACAAGGAGGAAAAATAATTTTTAGACAATGAAAAATATTAGAGGGATCAGACTGGCATAAGAAAAAGTTTTCAAGAAAACTCACGTGTAAAAGTCAGAGTTGTAAATCAATTGTCTCGGACCATCTGAAAATATCAGAAAAAACTCGATCTCCGCCTAATTCCTCACCAGTTGCACCAGCTGCTACTCTTATAACGTCTTCGATAAGAGCAAAGTTACCCATTATATCGACATGAGCGCCACTTTGAGTGCCCCGACCTTCTAAAAGATTAGCCGGAGGAGCATGGTCGTACTCCCTTATGTAAGTACGGATGCTTGAAGGATTAAACCGGGTTTTCCCCCGCCAACCTTTTGCGCACATGAAACCCGAACTCAAAACAGGAACAGTTTCATCTCCGTCAGCCAAGAAAACTCCACCTTTTAAACAAGAGTCCTCAATTCCACCCTCTGCTGAGGTATCTATCTGAAAGGGAATGTAGCATTCAGTGGCAGGAGTTACCTTGTATACATACGCTCTTTCAGTGGGGATGCCTACCCCATACATCGAATAGATCTCCATGTCCGGCGCATTTGGTAATCTGAAAAGGCAGTTCAAGAGGATTAACAGCACTGCCAAGGGGCAAATTACTGAGACAAAATAAACATCCACAGTCACCAGGCTCATAGCATATATAATTCGTTAGTTTTACTATGACTGAAATAAATGAGAGAAACATATTGATAACATTGTTGAACTTATTATATTTTTCCGTTCCAGATCGAGAAGAGAGTTTACCACTACCTAAAATTAATACACACATTAAACTCTTGAGTAGAGTTCGGTATTTTCTTCTTTTTCAGGGAGGCACTAAGTAATGGTTTGATGTTTGATTTTAGTTATTCCAAGAGCATAAAGCCAAGCCTCAGCCGTCCGCACCATATACTAAGCAAACATTCTAGCACACTAAAAGTTAAGGCATCAAAAATTTGGCCAATGAAAATCAGTTGCACTTAAGTAAAGCATCAGCAAATAAGGGGAAATGTTTAAGAATGAACAATAAATGGAATGGAAATCAGGGTACTGTTTCCCTCTCCTAAAATCTCACTTTGTTTCCAATGGTTTTGACCAATATTTGTAGCGTTGATATCGATGATTTTTTTCATCACGGATTGGTAAACATACCCTAAGAATGAAGCAGAACTCACTAGAAAGAAACAGTTAGCAAAAAGCTAAAATCTCACTTTGTTTCCAAGGGGTTGGACCAATATTTGTAGTGTTGATATTTTGGGTCCTCTAAATTGTCAGCAATTCCGTATGAAAAGTGAGCTCCTCCACGTGCCATCAACTTGGGGGCAACAAAATGAAGCAGATCCAAAATTTCTCCAGCAGTGTAAGCTTTGTAATCTGCAACAGCGTTGACACCCCCAACACCCATTTCATGGTACTCTGTCCATACATCGCAGTTCGTCTTGTTTGCAAGGTTATTACCCTTTACAGCACCCTGCCAATTACCCATTTAAGTGAAAAAAAAAATCCACCAACACAGGTCCAATTACAATTACGTACACCAAGTATCTCATCGTCACTATTTACACAGTCAACTTATTTGAAGATGAAATTTGAAACTTAAAAAGTACCCTAAAATCAATCCTCTCAATCTCAGAAGAATGTACTGCAGCTACATCTTTCCCAAATGATATAATTCTCCCATAATTCACTCCCTTGGCAGAACTCTTATTTGTTGCTTCATTTTGGCCAGCCGGAATTGTGCCATTGTTCTTCAGCTTCTTCACACTACAATTGTAAAATCCTTCAGGTGACCAATCAAGGCCACCCCAGATAGTGTCACCTCCTTTTGGTATCATTGACATTGTTGCATCCCAAGTGCGAGTCATCCGCATCATGTGTTGTAAAGTCTGAAGACCAAAAACATCCTTATCCAAAACACCTGGTGCGAAGGCCCTGTAGAAAGGAATAGCAGTTCATCAAAAGCCCAAACAGAATACTGACATGCTTCCAGCAAACTAATTTTGCTTTTTACATAAATGATATTCAAATCAAATTCACTCAAATCAAAGATGCAAGAGCATTCTTAGATGGCATTGTTTTCAATATGTTGGTCAGTAGGTTAATATAAAAGCAAGGAAATACAAGGTTTACCATCTGAATGTAACAGAAACGACACGAATGAGAGAGTATGGTGTTATAAGACCAAAGGCTTCTGGAATAGAAGGCATTATTAATTCAAAGCCAGAACATGCACGTGCATTATGTTCAAGAAGCTACATGGACAATCAAAAAAATAATTTGTACAGGTAAAGTTAAATGTCTTTTCACGTGTGAAGTCAATTATTTGACGTAATAAATAATAACTTATAGCAATCCAATTACCATACAAATCGTATTTAGCTAGAACATAAGCTGGGGTGAGAAAAATAGAGTAACAAGAAATGACCAAATCTTATCTTATTACACCTCATAGTTCAAGAGCAAAACCTGGCAACAGCAATATCCTTTGCTTCAATAGAGAAAAGCCCTGAGACCGCTTTTGGAACACCTAAAAAGGGTCCACCAATGTTCATTACAGCTTTAATATGTTTAGCACACCAATCAGATCCGCCCCCACCACCCATTGGTGCTGGTGCCTCAACCCACTTCATGAAATGCAGAAAGTACAGCACACCCATTGAATGAGGAATAACAACCACCTTTTTCCCACCATTTGTAGCAACCATTAGTTCTATATTGCTTTTTATCCTGCTTAAAGTTTGGTCCCTAACCTAATCAAATCAATCAGAGTAGCAAATTTTAGAGGCTGAAACATATCATACTGCAAGGAAACAACAGAAACTGCAGAGACACTACATTCTTTTGCATAAACTTCCTTCAACAGAATATTAGTTGTTTACGAGAACCATATTGAAAAACAACTACTGACTTAATAATACCTCGGTATTCTGAAATGATAATCTCCAATCATATGCAGCCATATACATTGTTTTTTCTTCATATCCAATCCGAGCCAAGTTAGCAATTAAAACTGCCCAGACAAAATAACCAGGTGCAAAATAATCAGCTGCCACGAGGCCAGATACAGGCCTTACTCTTATACCTGACCGGTCCAGTCCAGTTTCATTATTCAGAGACATATGCTCAGCCCAGCATAATGGTCTGTAAAAATAGATAAAAACACGGGAGGAACACCCATAGAGAGTCAATCCCACCAGTTGTAATCCTGTAACCGAGTAAGAATACAGAGATTTGGGAGCGGTAAAATAACATGACGATTTACAACAAGGAGGAGTAATAATATTGCAAATTAAGAAGTACGACAAGTTAAGCAGAATACAACATATATTTCGTCTTGCAACCGAGCGTGCAAGGAATTATTGATTCAAAGGCCGCAGGAACTATTTCAAATAGCATTACAAATTGACCAAAAAGACAATTTGAGCAGAATACATGATATATTTCGTGTAGTTTCCTCTCCCCCTAAATGTTTTATTTTTTTTTTCTTAAGAAATATTAAAAGAGTAAAGCGCAAGTGCCGCATCATCACAATATTTAGAACAACTGACAATTAGACAATATCTCTAAATAATGCAACAACCTAAATGCACCTTAAAAAGACTGGTTTTTAAACCCCCTTTTCAGTATGAAATGAAGTATCAATATTCCTGAAACCAATCCCTCAGGAAATATGTATATAACTGAAATCAAATTTATGTGGATACCATTAACCCGTACCTAAAGGGAACAGTGCATACCTATAACAAGTAAGAATGAAATGCCTGGAAAGACAGGAATCCACAAGCTGAGAGCTGATGTGTGATCCAACTAAAGCAGTAAGACTGAGGTTTATTCGGCACATGCCTATAAATTATTTAGTAGAATTCAGTTGATAAGATGACTAGCCATTGGACCGCGTAGAGAGAAATATGTAACTGATACTTTAGAAACAATCACCGCGTAGAGAGAAGTATGTAACTGATATTTCAGAAATAATCATCCTTTACAAAAACTCAGTTGGGATAACGGTTTCAAAAGTTGTTGTTACATCCTGTCATAATTGACTACTATGGATGTAGAAGTAGACACGAGTGTAGCATCCAAAACGGCCAGGGAAAGTAGCAACCTGGTTACATATATATATATATCTGTCCTGGTGAATCTTATATAACTTATTCNACAACTAGGCATAAGCTTCGTAGAATTTGCACATAACCGTCGTAAAGATTCTGAACAAGCCATTGATAGATGAGGCTAACTCTTTTATAAGCCTCCAAATGAATTTCAAGATCATATACTGTCTCATGTTCGTTTGACACGCCAATTCTTCCAAAATACATATTCACATATAAATATACGACTGCAAAACATTTGCAAGCATCGCATGACAATAAACTGTACTTTTTCACATTAGAAACACTTAATTTTTATTGTTCAAGTAAAACTTGACAATATATGAATGAACTGGCTAACAGTTATATCTTCAGTCAGAAGACATACCGAATAAGTGAAGCATTCTAGAAATCCTTTCAAGAACAACCGAAAACAGATTTCTTAGATCTAGTTGTCCAATATATTTGCGCTTAACCAATGCAATTTCCACAAAAAGATTCTTAAGCTTAAAGGAACCTCTCACCCCCCGTAGCTTTCCATTGCAAAAGCAGGCAGCCTTGGCAATGTCAGTACCACACTTCCCTCACGTCACACTCATTTAAAAGTCGAAAATTTCATCCCACACCACAAAGTTCTCCCAAAGCAAATCAAAACCCACAGTAGCAAAATAAATAAAACAATCATACAAAACCCAACAAAAACTAACATATCAAATCCACCCAAAAAAGAAATTTGCAATCAGAATAAAAAAAGGCATTACCTTTTGTACAATTCCCCAAATGTACCGCCCCACAACCTCTTCCTAAACAAGCCATCAGCACACTGGTGCCCCTCCCACAACTCGAGCCCACCGGTGACTATTCCGGGAACGAACACGACCGGGTGATTGGCGCTCAAACCCTCCTTCCTCAGTTTCACGCCAGGCGGGTCCGGTAAGGGACCCGTTATCGCTTCGGTCACGTACTGAGGGAACGAAGCGGGCATTGCGTTGTAAAGGAAGAGCAAGAACCACCAAGTTGAACATACACAGCCAATAAACCAGCAACAGCCATCGATACACGACCACTTCTTTCTCCTGCTCCTCCTCTCTTCTTCTTCTCTCTGCTTTCTCTCTCTATTCTCTCTCTCCTCCTTCTTCTCATCACCATCCTCATAAACGTTGTTCAGAAGCTCTGTGTTGGGACCCTTTCCCTTCCTTCGCCTCAAAAACGACATGGGTTCTCGTCCAAACTCGAAACCAGGAAGACCCAGAAACCCTTTAAACGCTCCGAACGCGTGAGCCCGATTTCAGTATTAATGGCGTCTGAGACGCTTGTTACTCAGCTAAACATCTGATCAGAATCAAACCCAGATAGGGGTTTGAGTCTGGGTTTGATTCGATTGGTTCGTCGACCGGCGGGCGAGACGTGGAGGCACCTGACTGGCTCTTGTTCGTGGGCCTTGGGCGTTTGCGTCGTTGGTCATATATATGGAGGCCGAGAATGAGGAAGGATGTACTGGAAGTTTTCAGATCTGGTGCGGGTCCCACAGGGGTTCATGCAGGACACGTGGCGTCATGCTGGGGCAGAGATTCGTTGGCGTTGTGGATGATGTGTCTCGGCGCCACCGTGGTGTCGTGGCGGTGGTCCGTTTTCCAGAGGGAACGGCTAGTTTTGAGGCTACTAATAGAATCAACGGTGGTTGAGGTTGGGAGTACTGACTATATTTGCCTCTGTTTTTGTGTGTTATAAAATAGATATTTAGATATTAATGTTGTTTACATATATATTATGGTATAAATTAATGACTGGTACTATAAAGTTGTCGTTTTTTGCTTTTTGTTTTTTCCCCTTTTGATGGGGCTTTTACGTTTTCTGGAGCTTACCTCCAATGGCGACCGAAAAGCTGCACTCTTCCCTTGCAGCTCCAACCTCCAACCCGAAAAATAATTTATAAAAAAGAACCTTATCTTTTTTTCTTTCTTTAATATTAATAATTAACAAAAAGCCCGCCTTATCTTTGTTGAGCAAAATTTATTGGGTTAAAAACTATAAGCTAACATTGTCTTCCAAAATTAAGGCCAAAAAGGGAACTATAAGCTAAAATAGTCCTGAAGGTCAGAAAAGTCAATCGTTAACTAGTATTGGGTAAAATTTAAGAAGCCAAGAAAAACAGGCATCGACTTTATTTTGGTTTCTTGATAAGAAAAACTTTGTTGAGATTATCTTTCAAAACGTGCAATAGAGTTGAGTTAAGATCGCTTTATTTCTGGACAAAGACAATATGGAAAAATAACGGAGATAAAAAAAATTAAAAATTAAAAACAGAGTATGGCATGTGCTGGTTTAAGCAATAACCGCAGTAATATGGCAAAAGTCAAGATCCATTCAACTGAGATATTATTGCACAAAAAAAGAAAGAATTGGAAAAAAGGAAATCAAAAGTGGGCTCAATTATTGGAGTGAGCTCATAGCACATATGGAAAAGGGATACCATTCCTTTAAACCATTTTCTCCATTATTCCATACTTTTAGCCTTTTAGGCTATGTTTGATAGGAAGAAAAATAGAGATGAAGAAAAAATTTGAGAGAAAAATTAAAAATTTGGGTTGTTTAGTAGAAGGAAAAAAAGGAAAGGAGGGTTGTTTGGTAGGAGGAAAAAGGAAAGGAAAGGGAAGAAAAAGAAAAATAGAAGAAAAAAGTGGAAGAAAAAATTAGTGGAGTCCGCATAAATATTTTCTCATCAAAAATGAAAAGAAAATAGGAAGTAAAAAGTTTTGTTAGTGTATGGATGAATTAAATTACAAAACTATCATTGCATTTAACTTTAAATAATAGTAATATTAGAGATAAAATAATTTTTTTAAATTAAACTAATTTTTTTCTTTTTTTTATATACTAAACAATTATGAGGGAAAAATAATTTCCTTTCTATCATGCATATTTTCTTTCCCTCGTATTTTTTTCTTTTCTCTTATTTTCTTTCATCTCTACCTTGGACGTAACCAGGTATGCTTTTTTGCAGTAAAGTGGTCAGGAAAAGGGAGAAAATGAATATGGCATGGTAAAACGGCACTGAACATTGAATAGAGGCAAATAGTAGAGTTTTAAATCCTCTGTTCTGTGCTCTATGTTTTTTGAATGAAAAATCTTGAGTGGTATTCTCCTCTTCTGAATATGTTTTTTAAATGAAAAATCTTGAGTGGTATTCTCCTCTTCTGTGCTTTGTCTGTTTTGGATTAAAATCTTCTTAAGAAAAATAAGATCTTATTGAATAAAAGTTCATGTTTTACACTTTTTTTTTGGGTT
This sequence comes from Trema orientale, assembly GCA_002914845.1. NCBI lineage: Eukaryota > Viridiplantae > Streptophyta > Magnoliopsida > Rosales > Cannabaceae > Trema > Trema orientale. The sequence goes on along the minus strand of JXTC01000523.1, from coordinate 132,409 downwards.
TAAAAGAACTGATTACTTAAAGCAGAGGATAATAATCCGGAACGACTAATGTTACGGCCTTAGAGGAAACTAAGCAGTACTCTATTATGGATAACGAAATTAATAATTCTATTATGTCACTTTCACAGTTCACACAAGTAAAATGAGCTTCTCTACTTTATTTATTTAATTAATTTTTTTTACTGAAAGTAAAATGAAACATGCTATAAACAATCTAACACAACTATTTGATGCATCTCTTCTTTATCCACCAACTCAAAACTAAACGTCTCTTCCTGCATAGGGCGGGCTGTGTTAGTGATATATACTAATAGGAATTGTCACAACTATTATAGCAATCTCCAACGAGCCCATATATCTTTTCAGCTTCTGCCAAAAGAAGAACAGTCTTTAGAATCTACACTTATAATCAATCCATTGACTAGCTTTACACATCCAAAAAAAAAAGAAAAAGGAAGGCCACATGTACATAATGATGTCTAAATGATGTGGCATCAGTTAGTGTGGTTAGTATTTATCATTACAGAAAATAAAAATGGTTACATCACATGAATTTATACATGTTGTTTCTTATCCACTCATTAACTATCACATTAATATTAAAATAATATCATTTAGATATAAATCGAGAACAATTTATCAAGATATTCAGTATTTTCGATCTTCAAATTTTGAAGTCGAGAGAAAAAGAATAGAACTAAACTATGCATAGCTAGGGATAGAAAATTCATACCGATCGGTTCAATCCCAAAATCTGTGGTGGTGATATCTGAACAACCAAGAAAACATGTATACAAAACATTCAAAGATTTAGCGTAGCAAGCCTTGGCACGAGGATACATACAGTCATTCAATTCAGTCGGGTCATCTTTGCATTTGTAGCAGGTCATGGTGGTTTTCTCCAAACAGATTTGTAATCTTATGTAATTTTTTACTTTTTTAAAAAAACCAAAGATACCATCAGACGAAGCATAAGGAAAGGAATGAGGAACTTGAGGATTAAATCCTTACCCTAAAAGCGGTGCAAGTAAACTCAATCCAATCATCAAGACCACCATAATTTTCAAAGCAGATATTTTGTCCATGCCTCTCAACTTTGGTGTATGGAGAATACGTTTTTGTTGTGAAAGTGAGCTAAAACTTAAAACTCAATTAGAACTATTTATATATATATATATATATAGGATATCTTAGGCCTTAGTATTATATGTTATGTACGGTTCCCCTCATAAATTAAATTCAGCGTACTTTTAACTTAAAAATCTTATTAAACAGCTGCAACCTACACGTCTATTGAGTCCTAATGAAAAGTTCTTTTTTACTGTTTCATGCATGTTTCTCGACTCTTGAGCAGATAATTAAGAGTTGTATTTCTAAGTTGCACGCAAGGATATGCAAATTAATCTCAGTGAATAATGTGACTTTTGGTACAAGAGTGGCTTTTTGGTACTACGTGGCAATAGAGATATCCTTTTGCATTAACTTATATGTTTCTTGAGTATTAGGTTGAACCGACCTTGTGAAAAGATTTAAGGGCCGTTGGTTTTATTGCATGGCATTCATTGTATTGGCTTATAATGATCGGTATACTAATTTAACCTTTTGAGTTTAATGAACGTTATCAAGCAAATCTTAAGACGTGCTATAGTGACATATATTTCTCTTTGAGAACCCGAGACAAAAGTCGGTTAATTTGATAATTGAAAAAACAAGTTACTAATTTGCTATATCGCTTGTATTGAACAGACAACTTTCTTATTTGGAAAATAATATATATACACATATACATACATATATATGTATAATGTATATATTGTGGCATAACAATGACACCCTCTAATCTCTATCCAGTGTAAACTAATGTCATGTCTCAATTTATTTCTCTCCAAGAAGAGAGTTTAATCGATGATCCAGCAGATTATGCGTACTGAAGAGTTAAAGCCCACGAGGCAATATTCTCACGACTGGTTGAGCCATAACCTTTTTTTTTTTTTTTGATAAACATAACTTGTTTTAATTGCACTACACAAACAATAGTTTTTTTTTTAAAAAAAAAAAAAAAAAAAAAAAAAAAAAAAAAAACAATAGTTTAGGGGTCCAGAGCAACCCCCAACCCAATTTGGTTTTTTTTTAAACTGTTTTTTTTTTTTAAAAAAAAAGGTCAGGGACAAGGTACTCGATCGATAATTGTAATTAAAAAAGAAAATAATTCTTTTCCTTTTTAGATACTTAAAAGGTGGACTTATCCACTAGGTAAATGGGGTAAAACCCAAATTGAATACAAAAAAGAATCCTTTTCCTTTTTAAATACTAAAAAGGTGGACTCATCTACTAGGTAAATGGGGTAAAACTCAAATTTTGGAATGGGCAAAAAAAATCATAAACCATTAAAAATGTCTTATTTTAGTTACTAAACTTCAAAATTTGTGATTTTGGTAAAGTGTACTCTATTAGCCTTTGAAGTTTAGGAGCAAAATAATAATTTTATACGAAAATTAAGTTTCTTATTTGTCCTTAAACTTTGAACATAAAAAGTTGCTTTATAGCTTACATTTATTTAACATAATATGTTAAAAAAGACTAAAAGTTAAAATTTGTTTTGGGATCAAAACAACAATTTTCGAAGTTCAGACATCAAAACTATATTTTATTAATAATTTTAGGCTATGTTTGGTAGGAAGAAAAAGGGAGAGGAATGAAAATATTTGAGAGAAAAGTAGAAGAATATTGAAAAAATAAGTTTTCTTTTTTTTTTTTTTGAAGGAAGACTTCATTGAACAGAAACAAAAAACAAAGAGGCCGAGGAGATGACACAAACACCCTCAGAGTTAAGAAATAAAATTTGTCTTGCAGTCTGAAAAGATTCGAGATGGCACATCAGTAACACAAAAATTCCCAAAAGAAAGAGTCGAGTCGGCCCAAGCTGCTGTGTTATGTGCTGCAAAATTATTTCTCCTATAAATAAAAGACAACTGGGAGAACTCAAAGTGACTAAACAGCAACTTTCCTTGAGACGCCATATCTTTAATCTCCCAATGACAGTCTTCATCCTTCCCTACAAAACCTTTAATAGCATTCTTACAATCACTCTCCACCACTATCGTTGTCCAATTGTTTACAATAGCGTGATTGAGAGCTATCAAAATGGCTTTAACTTCAGCTACTAGAGGGTTGGTTTCACTACATTTCTGGGTTATTATACTCAGCACTGAACCATTAGAGTCCCTAGCTATCATTGGAACAGTAGAGTAATCTTCTCGAACAGCTGCATCCGCATTAAGTTTTGATGCATGGAGATGGAGGAGGTTGCCAACCATCTTACCTAATATCTTGTAATGTCTTCATGGAGCACAAAATCTGGGAGTAAAAGTTATAACTCCCAAGAATCCTTCTAACTAGTTGATCCAGATCTGATTTGGGTTTATTATGAATAATAGAATTTCTTTCTAGCCAAATTCCCTCAATGCAGATAGAGGCAAACAATATGATATTGTCAAAGTCAATCAAAGGTCCCAACGTATGATTATCTAATAAAAGTAAAGTAGCAATATCTGCTACAGAATTGACCTGGAAATGATTCTTTGGTAAGAAGGAAATGGGAAAAAAAAGTGAAAGGAAAAGAATAGCGGAGTCCACACAAATTTTTTTCCCTCAAAAGTGGAGTGAAAATAGGAAGGAAAATATTTTGTTAGTGTATGAGTAAGTTAAATTACAAAATTACACTTACATTTAACTTTAAATAATAGTATTATCAGGGATAAAGTAGTTATTTTAAATTAAACTAAATTTCTTTCTTCTCTACGTACCAAACAACTATGAGAGAAAAACGCTTTCCTTTCTATCCTATATATTTTCTTTCACTCCTATTTTTTTCTTCCCTCTTATTTTCTTTCCTCTCTACCAAACAAAACCTAAGGACTAATAAACAGGTAATTAGTCTAAAATAATTTATTAATTAGTCAGTTTCCTTATTCAAAACAGTGTTCTTAAGAGAATATATATATATATATATATATAATTTCCATGTATGCATATGACAATTCTCTTTTTCTCAAGCATATGAGTATTAATAGCCAAAAAAAAAAAATGTAGCACGAGTATGACAACTCCGCGGATAGTACTGCTCTTTTCCTTTCCTTTTTCTTTCCTTTTCCGTACTCTTTCTTTTTTTTTTTTTTTTTTTGGCGTAGGAACAACTTTGGGTCCAATAGAACAATTTGATAAATATAAATAGACAATAGACTCGTGTCGTTAATATTTAAACAGAAAACAATGGAGAATCATAATTGTTGGCTATATCTATCCATATACGCTCTGAGTACTATTACCACACACAGGTAGTGTTCTAAACATGCAATTTTAGGATGAGTAACTTAGGTTGATTATTATTTTTCGGGTTTAAGTTCGGAATATTTGGACTTCGTCTTAAAGTTGAAAAATACTACACAAATTTTGCGACTCCGATAAGCACTTAAATCCATCACCAAAGTGGACAACTTCGATTGTGCCTGAAACTTGATGACGACTAAAATAGTCATAGAGTGGCCAGGAACCAACCACCCAATGAATGACTCCAACATGTAATGCAATAAGATGGTTGATTTTAAAAAGCGACCCAGTTAGGTGAGTTGGTTTACCAGATGACTCTGATAATTGCTTATCGAGTTTTGCAATTTGTCATCTCAAATTACCTTGTTTGTGTACATTCCCTCTTAGGTCTTTATAAATAAGAGAAGTACCACATCTGGGATTTGAAGTGGGTGCGAGTAATTAATAGGACTAGTCATAGAAGTCATAATCATTCATAAAAAAGTCAAGGTCATAACTGTGACAACTAATCGTAAAAAAACACATTGAAAAGTAGTAGTAAAAAGTCATTTGGGCGGGGGTACTTAATCGAGCCAAACCAAAATACACGGTATGGTGTGGTAATTTTGTTTCGCGATTTTGTGATTTCTATATTTGTAATAGGCCCAAAAAAAGACTCACACATTTTTTCATTTCAGCATCTCTATGACCCAAAAAAATGAGCCTCGTACATAGGGGGCAATGGACATGAATGGTACTATTTTGGAGGTCAAATGACTTTTAAAAGAGTATTTTTGTAGAATAGTTATTATAGGACTTTGATAATATAATTTACTGGGAGTCATGCTACCAGTGATCAGTGACTACGCTATTTATGGTTCTATAAAAGTCATACATTTATAGTAACAAATATATTGATTATTCATTACTATTATCGTCACAGTCCTAAGAAAGAAAAAAAAAAAGATTCACGGCACAAATAGTCCATGAACTATCTAACTTGTAGCAATTTGGTCATCAAAGTTTCAATTGTGATAATTAAGTCCCTGAACTTTCTGATTTGTAGCAATTTGGTCCATGGATTATCTAAATTACAACTTCCTGTTAAATTTTTGATCAAAACACATGTGAAAAGCACTTTATAACATTTGAAAGTGTACTTAAAGGAATATAAATTGCATAAAAAGACTTGAAGAGATGGAAAAACATATTATTTGCACTTTTCATGGTTCTTGAAACTACAAATTTAGAAAAAAAATTTCTATGATTATTCATTTTTATGCTTGAAATTTCCAAATTAACTTTTAAATACACTTTCAGATATTACCACATGCTCCTCACATGTGTTTTTGGTAAAAAAAAAAATAATAATAAATTCCAATTAGACATTTTAGATACCAAATTACTACAAATTAGGAAGTTCATTACTTACTTGTTATAATTGATACTTTGAGGACTAAATAGCCACATATTGGATAGTTTAGGGAAAATTTGTGCCACTAACCAAAATAAATAAATAAATACAGTAATAGGACAATCATTTTAGCCCAAAATACTCTTGATCAAGGCAATTTCCCCAAACGGGCCCAACTATGGCCCAATTTCACCGGATGGGCCTCATGACTTACTATTGTAAAGAGTAATTTTTTTTTAAAAAAAAAAGAAAAGAAGAGAAAACCAAGTTAATGATCAAATTTTTAAAATTAATTTAAGTACATATCCATGTTTTAAAAATTATAGGTAAATGTTTATTTTTTTAAAATTTCAGTTATAGAATATGTTATATTTCTATTTTATTATTAAGTGAGTTGGATATTTAACAATAAATTTTTGAATTTGATTTTGTATTGAATTTTGAGTCAAAATAGCTAATCAACAAAAAAAAAAAAAAAAGTTCATATCACTTCTACATATAAAACACTAAAAGAAGTACAAAAATACGGAACTCAGGTTTTTTTCAAATTTTCGTACGGTTTTTATTAGAAAAATATCACTTTTTAAAAAATATTTACAAAAATATCATTTTTAAAAATAGTTATTGATTATCAGTTTCTGGAAACTTGTTACTGGTTATTAGTTATTAGTTATATATCAGTTATAAATATTTTTGATTATTAGTTACCTGGTTATCAGAAACTAGTTACTATTTTAAAAAATGGTATTTTTCTAAATAGTTTAAAAAAAATGATATTTTTCTAATAAAAATCCTACCGCCCTTTAGAAAACTTAAACCACCATATTGTTCAAATTTTTTTCAAAATTATCGTAGAATATATAATTTCTCCAAAAAAATTAGAAAAGAGAGCGGATTTCTACAAAATTCCAGGCCCAAAGTACCACAAATTGAAAAATTCTGAATAGGCTGAAAAAATCCCCAATTAATTTAGAAAAATATAACATTTCAAAATATTTTTTTAAAAATATTATTTTTAATAAATATTTAAAAAAATACAACTTTTCCTCAAAATTGGTATTTTTCAATGATACCTAAGTTAACAAGGTAACCAGTTGAGTTATCGGGGTAATTAATAAAATTATTTATATTATCGAGTATCTCGTTAATTAATAAAAAACAGATTTTTTCAAACAAATATCAAAATTCGGAATTTTTGAGAATCAAATTTTCTCAAAAAGAGCCAACATGCAGTCTGCTGCTCGATTGGCCGTACATCCTTTCCAGGCAAATACCCGGTAGCAGGTAAAACGTGGAAATCAAATTCCTCACCGTCACCAAAAAAAGAAAAAGAAAAAAAAGAAATCATAGAAAAAAAAGGAAACAAAAAAAAAAAAAAAGAGCAAAAAAGAAAAAGCAGGAGGAGGAAAAGAACATAGATGCCATCATAGCCAATTAGGGAGCGAAAAAACGAGAGAGACAAATACTCTCTCCCTCCACTTCCACTCCCACTCCCCCACTCCCCACTCCCACTCCCGAACCACCTCCAATACAAGAATCCGCCATTGTTTCCGACCTCAAGGTTCTTTCCACTTCTTTTTCCCTTTTTTTTTTTTAAATAAAGTTTTATTCTTTATATTGTTCCATCGATGCATTTTTTTAAAAAATTAAAATAATATTTTCTACTTTCAGTGATTCTCTGGCTGCGAGATTTGAGGTGGTTTTAGCAAAAAAGGGCACTTACTTCTCTGGTACTAGTAGATAGTAATCCCCATAGTGCCTCGTTCTCTGCGCCGTTTTCAAAAATAGATTCCGGAAGAGCCTCACCTGCTCATCAACGGTGGTGATTAGCTCCTTTAGACCATTCTCTCTTGTGATCTGTTTCACCTCCCCATTCCGAGACGCCTCCAGGTATTATTATTACCCTCCGATTCAGGAATGGGAATCCACAATTATGTTTTTTTTTTTTTAATACGATATATATATATATTATATCTGATGATACCGAAATGTGTGTTTTGCTTTTCTTTTTTTTTTTTTTTTTAAATTTTTGGTTGGGGAAAAAGAAGAAGTTCGAGGAGGAGGAGGAGCGAAAAATCAAAATGTTGACATGCATAGCTCGTCCGAAGAAACTCGGCGATGACTCACTGAGTCAACCCGAGGAATCGGATTCCACAAACGTTCCCATCCCCAACAATAAACAGCAAGCCGCAGCAATCAAATCACTCACTTCTCAGGTTAAACCAATTTTTGTGTTTTCAATTCAAAATCCCTAAGTATCTCTCTTCCTATTTTTATTCATTAAATTTCTAATTTTCAGCTCAAAGATATGGCGTTGAAGGCCTCCGGAGCTTACAGGCACTGCAACCCCTGTACTGGGCCGGCCATGGCCCAGGGTCGAGTGAGGAACAACGCCGAGTCGGACGCCGACTCGGACCGGTTCCGGTGGTCGTACCGGCGAACGGGGAGCTCGAGCTCGACGACGCCGAAGACCTGGGGGAAGGAGATGGAGCTGAGGCTCAAGGGGATCTCGAGCTCGAGCGGCGAAGGGACTCCGAACTCGGCGAGTGGGCGGAGAGTGGAGCCGCCGATCGTGTTCGTGGAGGAGAGCGAGCCCAAGGAGTGGGTGGCCCAGGTGGAGCCTGGCGTTCTCATCACCTTCGTTTCGCTTCCGCGTGGCGGGAACGACCTCAAGCGAATACGCTTCAGGTACGCTCTCTGTCTCTGACTATGTCTCTGGGTTTTTTTGTTTTTTTTTTTTTTCCCGCGATATACGGACGTGATTTGATCATAAGTCATCATGGGTCTTCCCGACATTTTTGATCGGACGGTGATCGTGACTTTCTGTGAAAAGTCACGCTTTGTTAAAAGAACGTTACTGTGTGCTATTATGTAAAGTGTGGTGGTGGTAATATAATGGCGGTCGCAGTAAATTGTACACGTCACTAATTCGAATTCAGTGTTCGGTGGTAGGTGTTTTGCATTTTTTTTAGTAAATACTTGTTTTATTTATTTTCATCACGTTTTGGTGCTTGGATGCTACATTTTTTCATTGTTGTTGACTTGAGTGATGAGATCTTAGAACAATTCTTAAACTTCCCATAAATATAAAATTGTGGCCAAAATTAGTAATTATATAGAGGACCCACGTGAGAACCAAGGCTGAATTTAGGGCCGGGGTCTAGAATTTAATCCAACAGGGTAAAAATCAAAACTTGAAGGAGCATTCTTTAAATTTTATAAGAAATTTTATAATCTCAGAGGTCCAGATCTGAGGGACAAATGCTAAATTTTAAAGAGATTAAGACTAATTTTAGAAAAATTTATATATTTACGATAAAATAATTTTAAGAGGGAGGGCAATTGCTCACTCGGGCCCAGCGCCTGACTGATCAACCAGTTGAAAGAAGTAGCACGAAATTCATATTCTTTGAGGGGAAGAATGCCCTTGAATTCAGTTTTGGTGGAGCATCCAAACACTACGGCACCTCTATATTTTCGTAGCTTCGTATGAAGAATTTTTTCTTTAGGTGGGGGCCCTACTTAACACAGTAATTCTCACGCCTCCTCATTAAAAGCAAACCCTAAAAAAAGAAAAGAAAGTCCAAAAAGGAGAGAAGTCATTGTGACAAATGAAGTGGTGGTGGGACAGTTTTTTTGATTGTGTTGGGGAGCTTTTTCACTGAGTATTGTCGATGTGTCGGGAGAAGGGTTCTTCTCTTTCCCCTTTCACGCCTTCCTGATTCTCCGTGGCCTTGTCTTCTTATGACCATTCAACTCCTTTCTCATTTTTCTACTTTGTCAATTAGCCAGGGAATAGTGCCATACCAAAACTATATACGAGACAAAATGTGAAACGTCCAATTTCTTATGTTGGACTTGGATTGGAGGGCATGGCTTACGCAGACTCGTAGTCACGGGCCCTTTTTTATCTTCTACCGTAGGGGACAGAAGCAAAAGGGGTATTTATGGTCCTTTGGTTTGGTCCTTATTTTTAATGACATATATGCCGTCTTGTGCATGTCCAACCAAATTTAGCCCCGTTGGGTCATAGATAAATTTTGCTCTCTCACTTTCAAATTGGACACTGTATCGACTTTCACCAAAAACTTGTGCCAATTTTCCTGATATTTTCTTTTTTTCTTTCCTTTTGTTTTGTTTTGTTTTGGTTGGTCTTGTAAACTAAAGGGGTTGATTACTTTTGGACCCCACCTATTCTTGATGACTAATGACTATAGCCTAGTAGCTAAAGTTCAATTTTAGCCACTTTTGATCACCACTTTAGTCCATGCACCGAAGGGGAGGTTTTGCTCTTTTTAATTTTTAATTATCATGTATGTCTTTGGTCAAAAAGTAATGTGTGCTTAGGTTAGTGCTTTGCCAATGCCGCTTGGTGTGTGATTAAGATAGTGGCCTAACACATTAAAGAACTCTAATATGAACGACAACTCTATAATATACTGAAATTATATGAGGTTTTCCTTTCAAAAAAAAAAAAAAAAATTATACGAGGTTTTGGAGTAACCCGCATGTGAGCGAGGATACTCGTGGATTTGATTGTCCTGCTGAAATATGCAATCTCTACCTTAATAATAATAATAATAATAATAATAATAATAATAAAAGATCTGTTACCTTTACTGACTCGCATGCCTGTGGCGCATTGCAATTTTCGAATGGTACATCTCTTAGCTGTTTTGCTTTCACGAAATTTTGACACCTAAAACATTTATCTCAAGTTAGTACTTCTCATGTGGTAATTTCATGGACATCAGGGATTTAATTCTTGTTTTATCTTCTTTGATTAGCCGCGAGATGTTTAACAAATGGCAAGCTCAAAGATGGTGGGCAGAGAACTATGACAAGGTTATGGAACTTTACAATGTTCAAAGATTTAACCGCCAAGCTGTCCCTCTTCCAACTCCACCAAGATCTGAAGATGAGGTGAGCTAGAATCCTGGCAAGACTTTCATTGCATAAGTGGCTGTATTATAACCCAATGGCATTGAGGATAACACTCGTATAGGTTGCCTATGCTAAATATGTATTAACTGGATTCTTCAATTTCCACCGGGGCCTGAGAAATGGTTGTTTGACGAAACCCTCCATGAATCATCTGCAAGTCAAAAAACTTATGACGGTGAAATGTGTAAATTTATTATTTTTCATGTTTATGTACTAAGATGTCATTTTCCTCGTATATTACAGAGCTCAAAAATGGAATCTGCAGAAGCTAGCCCCGTAACTCCACCATTAACTAGAGAACGTTTACCTCGCAACTTGTACCGTCCAACAGGAATGGCAATGGGCTACTCATCTTCAGATTCATTTGAACAACACTCAATGCAGTCCCGCCATTACTATGATTCAGGTGGTATTAATTCCACCCCGAAACTCTCAAGCATCAGTGGGGCCAAGACGGAGACGTCGTCCATGGATGCTTCTATGAGTAGTTCATCAAGAGATGCGGATCGTTCAGGAGAGCTATCCATTAGCACTGCTAGTGATCTCGAGGCTGAATGGGTTGAACAGGATGAGCCAGGGGTTTATATCACAATCAGAGCACTGCCAGGTGGCAAGAGAGAGCTTAGACGAGTCAGATTCAGGTAATTTTCATGATGACTCTAAGATTAGATTGAGAGTTCTTTAGAAAGCGTACCATGAGGAAAATTTTTGATGAGCTGTTGCACTATTAGTACCTAGAAAATGACAGTGCCTGCTGGACAATCATTCTCATGAAGATCACAAGCAAACACTTTAATCTAACTGCTCCGTTAATGGTCATTAGCACATTTCACTTGCACAATTTTAGAAAGTGTAGCTTGCTAGCAGGAAATGCACATTTTTCAGTAAAGATACTATCACATAAATTTCAGTTGATGAGGATTAAATTTGTGTGCATTAATTTCTGTTAATAATTATAGTTACAAACAACTGACATAGATTTCAGTCAACCGCTCCTGTTAATACAAGCTGTGACTCTGTCATGGGTACTCTTCATGAGACATAACCCTCATAAAGTACGTGATTTAACCATGTTGAATTGTAGTTATAATGAACTTGGGTTTTGGCATTGGCTAAATATTTAACTTTTGGTAGGTCGAGCATGATCTGATTTTGGGCCTTGTGGCACTTGAAGTCAAAACTTCTGTGATTTTTACTATAATTTGTCCAGCCTGTCTAAGATGCAGTCTCTTTCATATTAACTTTGCATGTCTGAACCTTGTCTTATGGCATTGCAAGCTTTTAGTACAATTGTCAATCATCTTGTTCTGCCTTCGGTTAAACTTTAGGCTGAATTTCCATGCGTGGCTTTAAAGCATAGCTTCTATTCAACTTCATACCAATCATAGCTTAAATTGTGAACCATAAGGAACACAATTATCAACTACAAACATGACATCATTATTACTTGAGTTGATGAAGCTGTATTTTCATTTTTTTTTTTTTGATGCTATGCATCTGCAAAAAATTTATCAGTGTGAAAATATGCTTTAGTTTATCATTATGATTTGAAACTGTCTTTTAAACTAATCTTGGTCGATCCTTATACACCTCCGGTCCAGTCGAGAAAAATTCGGGGAGATGCATGCTAGATTATGGTGGGAAGAGAATCGAGCAAGGATACATGAACAATACTTGTGATCAATTGAAAGTGGGGTTGGCTGCTGGTCCTATGCAGAGTCTGAAGATCTTGGTTTTATAATTTTGTTTATCTTATTTGTTTCGTCATACTACTAAATCTAAAGCCTTGTCTATAGAAGCTAAATGGGCGCTGCTGGCGCCTCTTGATGTTCAAAAGCTCTACTGGGGTACTGGGATTCATGAACCACCTTAAAGCAAGTTGCAAGGTGACAGTATGTTCCTGATCCAGAACTTTCTCATAGGATGGGGGTGGTAGATTTTTTTAATTCCCTTTTTCTTTTCTTTATTATTATTCTTATTAAGCTATTGGTGGGTGAAGAGCATCGTTGTATTTGAATTTCAAACTTGAGATGTCAATACCAGTGAAGAAAATATTCTCTTTTCTTTCTGCTACTACAGCTTTTTAGTAGTAAAAGCATGAGTTGCTGTTCTCTACAGCAATATAGCTCCGTGCGGTAATTCGGATTGACTAGAAGACATTCCAATTAGTAAGGAAAATTATTCAACATTGGTGGAAAAGTTGTCTATTCCTGTTTAAAGGGTAATCCTATACCTTTGATTAATTAACTTCTAGAGTGACTAAATGATTTATTTCAAATTATCCAAAATAATAAAAATAATAACAATTTTATTATTATTAGTATGAAAAATAAACAATATTCCCAAAAATATAATAAAAGGGAGACCAAAGCGATCTGGAGGCACAACTACAGTTTTGTAACAATCTATGTTAGTCTTATGGTGTAGTGTAATGGCAAATTTTCCCGAGAAAAATGAATATTAATCTGCAGTACCTTTATTTTTCCTCAAAATTTGAAAGGCGACTAGATAATATAAATGGATTAATATATACACCATGGACATTTAACAGTTACTCACTATTACTAAGCCATGTTATGTTTGGATTTGTACATATTATAAGACTTGTATGAATAGTATTAAGAATATAGAGAAATTTAGGTGGATGACCAATATTTTAAATTTGATTAAGTAAATGTCCATTTTTTAAATTTTATAGCTAAATGTCCAGGTATATATATTTTTGCACTTGGTAGATATGTTTATTTACCAATTTCAGTTATTGTACTGAAATGTACTGGATATATAAGTTTTTATACTTGGTATATAAAATTTTACACTTGGTATATCTACTGGGCATTTTGCTATAACATTTGACAAAAGGATATTTACTTAAATTAGACCCAAAATTTGATCATATTTCTATAAGCCCCACTGTTATATAATGAGTACAGAGAATTAGAGAGAATATCACATAATATAATACTCTCATCTTTTTTTATGTGTTGGCTTACATTATTTGATTATTATATCAAAATTATGTATTAATTTAGACAACACAAGATCACCACCAAACACAATTATATTAAAATAATAAACATAGTGTACCAAACATACTCAGGAATATAAATATGTAGAAAGGTAAGGAAATATATTATAGTGCTTTTTTAACTTATCTCACACTTGACGCATAGACTCTAACAAGAAATTGTAATATTATCAATGTGGGCTACTTAATATAACATGAGAGTGTGTGAATGAGAGTGAGAAAAAGAGTGCTACTAGTACCAGTCTTGTTTCGTATTAGAACTTTGCTGATTAACGGGATAAAACAATAATTAACAATTAAAAAAAATCAACAAAATATAAATAAAAAAGCTAACATATTAAAAAATAAAAGGGTAACATATATAAACTAAGATAACGAAAATTTTATATACTTATGAAAACAAATTTTTCTATATATATAAACTAAGATAACAAAAATTTTGGGCCCGTTTGGGATAACTTTTACTTCCTAAAGTAAAAGCTCCAGAAGATCTTCTTGTAAAAGCTAGTGGGCCCATGCTTCATTAAAAAGATCTTCTAATTAAAAAAAAGATCTTCTGACAATTCATCCAAACACCCCCAAAAGTAACTTTTGGGCTTCAAAAGATCTTTGGAAGCAATTTTATGAAAACAAAATTTTCTTCTTTTTTTTTTAAAAAAAAAAATTGTGCATACATCCTCCTTAAAACAACAAAAAGAGATAGTAAATATTTAATTGTTTTAAGTATTTACCTTTTTTTTTTCTAAAGAATAGGGTGTCATTGCAATACTTTTACTTTAGAAGGTGTCAGTGTAAGTTTTACATAAACAGGAGTGTCAATACAATATTCTTAAAACCAAACTATCGACAGAATAAGAAAGGAAAAAATTAGACTATACCACTTATTATACCTAATTAATCATTTATAAGAGCCACTTTCGTTGCTCTAGTTTCTACGGCTTTTCTTTTGAAATAAATGTATTCTGTTTGTCTCCCCTCAAAAAAAAAAAAAAAATTTACATTATGTTTGTCATTTATTTCCACCACATCAATTTTGAAGCTGGAAATGTAAGTTGTTACATTTAAGAGGAAATTTGATTTTTTATGATAATTTTTGAAATTGTTTGAAAAATTCCGGATTTTAATTAAACAAATATTATTTTTAAAAATATTTAGAAAAATAACATTTTTTATTAATTGACCAAGTAAATAGATTGGTTATCTCGAGTAAGCTTGAAAGTTTTTGAAGAAGAAATCGTACTTTTCTAAATATTTATTAAAAGTGTTATGTTTCTAAAACGTTTTACAAAGTGATATTTTTCTATCAATTCGGGATTTTTCGAAAACTTTGGCCCAGCTGGAATTTTTCGATTTTTCGTACTTTGGGCCTCGTATTCTATAAGAAGCCCTACATTTAATGTTGGAAAAATAGAGAAATACATGTTTTTTTAAGCATAATTACATAGATTCCTCTTTTTTTTTTTCAATAGATTCTTTTTGTTTTCAAAATAATTTATACCTTGGTATATATATTTTATGTCTAAAAAGTATACCTAAAAACGATATACATGTTATAATCTATATTATAAGTATATATTTATACTATAAATGTATATAATACGTATTTTATACAAGAGAGCTAGTAGGGATTTTTTTTATAACATATTAATATAGAATTCAATTTTGGTCGTTAAATTTTAATATAACGATTACAAAAATAAATTCTATCATTTAATTCATATTGAAATTTATGCCAGTGTATTTAATTATAACAATTAGATTAAAATTTAAAAGTCAAAATTAATTTTCCTATTAATAGATAATAATAATAATAATAATAAAAATCCTGATTGTAGTCATTCCCTTTATATAAATATATATCTAAAAATGGGTGTGAAGTTATTAAACTGAAAGAATGAGTATTGGTAAAATGGATAGTGCTACGTAGCTCAAATAGTTTACCACTCTTTTAATACCACCTTACATGATAAATGAGTTGTCACAATTCATCTAGTACATTGAAATTACCATAAATAGATTAAATGTTATTCACCACTTATATAGTGGTAAATAATATACCACATCATGTGATTTTAAAAAGGTGTGATATGAGATGGGATGTTTCGCATTATTCTTGGCAAAAATATAAGATAGAAAGGGGTACTAAGCCTAAATTACATGTTTATATTTCTAAAAAAGTGGCATTTCGCTACTTAAGAGAATAGGACATGGATAGGATTAGCTTGGACCAAAATGACTTTTTTATATATTTTTTCAAAAATTGCATTTTTAAGAGTGTTAATAACGTTTTGACCTATAGTCAAAAAATTTTTGACTATGAAAAAGTCCAAAATATTAATTTTTTTATGGTCAAGAAGTCATTAACACTCCTAAAATATTTTTTTTTAGAAAGATGTACAAAAAAGTCATTTTTTGCCCAAGTTAGTCCTATCCATGACATTTTTTTTCAGGGCTAACTAGTTATTTGACTATTTTTTACCCCAAAACTTAGTATATAACCAAGTGAAAAAGTTTATAGCTAAATGTCCAACTCTCTTAATGATAAAAATGGAAAATAATATATTTCATAATTAAAAATTTAAAGGGTCTTATAGCAAAATGATCGAATTTTAGGCTCAATTTAAGTAAATGTCTATTTTTCAAATGTTATAGCAAAATGTTGGGTATATATGTTTATATACCAAAGTATAAAATATTATATACTAAGCATAAAAATTTATATATCCAATACATTTCAGTACATTAACTGAAATTAGTAGATAAGTATATCTACCAAGTGTAAAAATATATATAGTGAGGTTTTAATAGTTACTGTTTTTTTAGCCGTTGGATGAAAATCTAACTGTTTTAATTAAATTGGTAGTTGGGTAATAAAATTTATTATAATTAATTGGCATTGATATTATAAATTTTTTTTAGAAAGTCAACTTAGTAGTACCTTAATTTAAATAATAAATTTATTATTACACGTATTTTAATGATGGTTACTCATGGAGACATAACCATTGAAACATCCTCCATATATATATATACTTGGATATTTAGCCATAAAATTTAAAAAATGGACATCTACTTGATTAAATTTAAAATATTAGTCATCCACTTAAATTTCTCAAATTTTAAAAAAATAGATATTTAACTATAATTTTTAAAAAATAGACATCTACTTAAATTAATTTAAAAAATTAGTCATTCACCTAGTTTTTTCACCTACTTAAACTAATTTAAAAAGTACAACATTGTTACCAAACACATTTTTGTTTTTGAAATACAAAAAATAAAATAAGAAAAAATACTTTTATTTTTGTGTTTAAAAAAACAAAAAATAAAAGTGTTACCAAACAGCACCATAATTTTTTCACCATTTTTTTTTTTTTTTTTGACTACTTAACCCAGCAGCGAGGTTGGGCCGACTTGGTCCATGTAAGTCCGTGCGCAAAACCCTTGCATAATTATTACGAAGGGTCCAGATTTAAAAACAAAAATCCAACGGCCCACGTTACCCCAGTTTCGCTTGGTATATAGCCATCGCTACTGCCTCCTGAGTAGTCTCTCTCCGTCCTCAACGCTCCGAGCTAGGGTTTTTGGTGTTCTCAGAGCTTCTTCCAGCTTACAAGATGGTATGTTGAAAACTCTTCTCGTGATTTCGCCTTTGGATTTGGATTTGATTGTTGTTTAATATAAGCTCTAAATCCCAATCGTGTGATTGCTTATTAAGCATCATTTAGATCTTTGCATGAAATTTCATGGTCATTTAGGCCTTAAGATCGTAATAAATATCATAATAAGAAGTGGGTTTTTAGAAATAAGTTGTTTTTGGGTTGATGCTTTAGGTTCTTCAAAACGACATCGATCTGCTTAACCCACCGGCGGAGCTTGAGAAGAAGAAGCACAAGCTCAAGCGTCTCGTCCAGTCCCCCAATTCCTTCTTCATGGTAATTACTACCAAAACATGTGAAACGACATTGCTTAGTTTGCCGTTTTATTCATTACCCTTTTATTGGTACTTTATCCTGATGTTTGTCTCTTATCTGGTTCCTTGTAATTTTACTGATCTGTTTCCATTTCTCTCTCTAACGAAGGATGTGAAATGTCAAGGCTGCTTCAACATGTAAGCCCTTCAACAATTTTTGCTCTTTGTTTTGTTTATGTAGTGTTGAGTTTGTTTGTTTTAGTGGGTTAGTGGCAGATTTTTCATTGGTGGTTTCTATGTTGAAATTGCAGAACCACTGTTTTTAGCCATTCGCAGACTGTGGTGGTGTGTGGAAACTGTCAAACTGTATTGTGCCAGCCAACCGGTGGTCGTGCTAGACTCACTGAAGGGTGCTCCTTTAGGAGAAAGGGTGATTAACTAAAGCTTTTCAGTTCAGTTTTCCCTTGATTGAATATTGTGACGGGAGAGGTCTTTTAGTTAGTTTATTACTCGTTAAAGGGATTAAAATGAAGCTTCGTTCTGTTTTTTTTCCCTTATGATATGTTTATCTTGGTTCAGTTTTTTAAACTATGAAAATTTGCTACTGTTGTTTCAATTTTTGTTTCTTCACTTAGTGGATTAATGATATCTTGAAGATAACATATTCCTTGTCCAATGTTTCGAAGCTCATTTGAGCAATCTGCTTGAGATTGAAACTTTTACATGTCAAAACCGGTCAAGAAAATGTTCTGAATTATATAATTTATAGTCGTTCATGAATTACCTTTGACAAGGATAGATCCGTGTAGTAATTTGGAATTAGAATTATTATATGTAGTACAATTTAGCTCAAAGAAAGTTGTGTGCTGGTGTTTAAAAGGAAAGGAATTGGAAAATGCTAAACATTGTGAAATTTGTGACATTTCTTTCATAGATTTATTACTTGAATAAGGTGGACTGTAACACAGCTGTTTCAAAGTGAAATGGATGATGGAGGTGTCGAAGAACATCTTTCGTCTCACTGAAATTAATATTGTCAGGGGCTTAGGATTATATCAGTTTCGTTGTGCGATTTTCCTCCATCCTTACTGTCGAGATAGTTTGAAAAGCCGTTGGTCCTACTTTTTGCTTTCTTTTTCATGAGAAGAATTCTTTTGTTTAGCTCAAAATGGCAATAATACATTGCTCAATGAAACATGTCATTTTGACTAATATAACCGGGGAATTCATGAAGAAATTAGGCTAAATTGCCCTTTGGTTATTGGTGGTAGTTCTATTGGAGTTTTTTTTTTTAATCAAGCTGTGGAAATGTTTCTCCTCTGAAAAAGTTTTCTATGAAACTGCCCTTTCTATGATTCATAGAGATAGAATACCCCGTAGGGGGAATTCATTTTAGTTCTGTAATATTTTTCTATTAAGTTGCGGTCCATATGATTCAGAGATAGAGTAGTACCCCTTAGGTGGAATTCATTTTAGAATTAATAATTTTCTCACCTAAAATTGTATATGTCCATATAGGATTCGAATCCTATTCAATATAGAAAGTTGATATACGTCCATATAAGATTCGAATCGTAATCGATATAGAAAGTTGATATACGTCCATATAGGATTCGAATTGTAATCAATATAGAAAATTGATAAGATAAAATTGTCATTTTAGAATTAATAATTTTCTCACTTAAAAATATATACTTTCATATAAGAGTTTTTATCTTATCAACTTTCATGTTGAAAGTTGTTTTCGGATTTTTAAAATAGAAAGTTATAAAATTGTTCCATGAGTTTAAGCAAAATACTTTGGATATTAATTTTGCTTCTTATTTTAATTCGGTCAAAAATAAATTGAGGAAAGTATGAAAATGACCAAGATATTACTTCTCATGAGTGATAGATGAGAGATTTAGCCTATTATGCTGCCTAATGAAATATAGATGGGTGATTTATCCTATTGTAATCAGTGGGCAGTTTATCGCGTATGAGCGGTCTAGCTTATCAAGTTGGCTGACTGATGATAGAAGGGTGATCTAACCAATCAAATTGTTTTACAAATAACTGAAAAGTTAAACCATCATATTGCACTCGTTGTCTCATGCATTGATGACCTAGTTGTTTGGAACTAGCATAAGCGGCTTAATTTGCCATACGTGAAGTGGGTAAGCCTCATTCAATAAGTTTTGCACTGCACAAACTGTTATCCATTCGTGAAATGAATTTGTCTTACAAATTTTGGACAAGACGAATCATAAGTCGATAAGCTCTGAGAAAATAAGAGCTGTCGAAACAAACTTCAACTTTCTGGTAAGTACCAAGTTTAGGTGTGAATTCACCATCATGTCACGCATTATTGTACACGAGCTCAGTTTTTACATTTGTTGCACAACATTCTTACTGACTTGTAGACAAGAATCTATCAAGATGACCGGCCGAAGCTCACATAAACTCTTATAGGACTTTCTCTTTTTGGGTTAATTGCAAAAAAGATACTCTAACAAATGGTCTTTTTGCAATTTTAACCCTATTTTTTTGACTTTTACAAAATTATACATCTACATTTGAAATCTTTACAAATATCTACCTTCTATGTACAAATTTAGTGATTTACGGTGACTGTTTTAAGTTATTTTTAATAAATTTTAACTGTTTGTCAGCATAAATAAGATATTTTCAATTCGGATTATGCGTTTAGTGTGGAATTTTTTAGTTAATTCGGACACGAAATGTAGATGTTTGTAAAGATTTTAAATATGGATGTATAATTTTACATAAACTAGAAGACAATGTTAAAATTACAGAAATGCCATACTTCAGAGCATTTTTTTTGCAGTTTTCCTTTTTTTTCCCTTTAATATAATGAAATTAGTAACTCGGTTTGGATTATGGAAAAGGTTATTTTATTTTTATAATTAAAAAATCTTAGCCAAAAAAAAAAATCTACCATATTTAAGCTAAGAGAAATAATTTACTTCAAAAAAGAAAAAAGCGAAGAGAAATAAAAATTTATGTACTTAAGCACAATTTAGAAACATATTAAAAAAAACAACATTGATAAGCTAAACCCACCGGCAAAGCTTGAGAAGGAGAAGCACAAGCTCAAGCGTCTCGACCAGTCCGTCAATTCCTTCTTCATGGCAAGTACTAGCAATAGATGTGAAATGGCACTGCTTATTTTGTCGTTTTTGTTCGTCACGCTTTGTTTATATAAATTGTTTGTCTCTTATCTGTGTCCTTATAATTTTACTTTTTACTCTGTTCCTCTTCTACCCTTTTTTTTTTTCTTTTCCTCTTTTAATGAAGGATGTGTAATGTCGCATGGCCCTTCAACAATTTGTGCTCTTCGTTATTTTTATTTATGGTTCTATATGTTACTTTTATTGGATTAGTGTTGGATTTTTCGTTTGTGGTTCCTTTGATTAAATGCACAATCAACTGTTTTTATTGATTCAACAATTTTGCTCTTTTTTGTTTTTTTTTTTTTTATTGTAAAATTCAACATGTTTCTTTAAGGGGGTTGGTGTTGGATTTTCCAATTGTGTTTTATTTATTAACTAGTATTAATAGTACTTGCCTAAGCTACGTACTTGTGGGTGAACTTTTGTTGTTACTCTGATGACATTTTGAAAAAAAAAAAAAAGTTAAAAGAGGTTAAAATTCTTAATAGAAGAATATAATGGTATTAAGTAAATAAATATCAGCATGTGTACTATTCTATAGTTTTTAGGCTAGATCCATAAAAGTCCAAAAATATTCATATGATTTTTACTTTTTTTTGGTTATATTGAGATTAGCAAAAAAAAAGAAAAGTGTAAAAAAATATTTAAATGTAAATAAGACAAAAAAAAGTGTAAAACAATATTTTAATGTAAATAAGACCAAAAAAAAAGTGTAAAAAAATAATTTAAAAAGCAAATAAACCACTGGAACTTCCAGCTGCTTATTCCTTTTTCTATAATTGTAATAGAAATGCAAAATAAATATTTTTATTCATTCAACATCTTGGCTCTTTTTAAATATTTTTTGTAAAGTTCATTATGTTAGTTATAGTAGGTTCATGTTAGGATTTTTAATTTTTGGTTTCTTTGTTGAATTGCAGAACAATTATTTTTAGTGATTCACAGACCGTTGTGGTATATGAGAATTGCCAGACTGTATCATGCCAGCCTAGATATGAGTGTGTCACGACTCGAATCCCAGGCTAGTGGCGGAAAGAGAATTTCACAAGTGGAAATTCATAAGTTATTTTAGAAAAGTTTAGAAACTTAAATTTTTCAGAAACTTAAAATTTTCGGAATAACGACAACTAGTTTCAAAATGATATCTTTTGTAAAAGTTTATAAAAAAAGTCCAAAATGTAAATTCCTACATCTTTATGATCACCACTAGACATAGATTGGTAATATGAGTTATAAAATATGTCAAAGTATCATTATCATTGTTACTAGCTAGAGCATAATAATTCTACAGACCAAGTCTATAATACGGGTCATAAAGTGTCATACAATCCAAGATGGTTAAAATAAAAGTCTTCAAGTAGTTATCAACAACTGCGTATAATCACAGAGCGTCTTCTACTCACTCTGCTGGACCACCTATGTCACGTTGTACACCACCTAAGAGAGAAAAAGATAGGGGTAAACATGCAAATACTCAGTAGGTATTCCTTTACCTTTTTTTGGATGGATGCAGTTTTTCAAACTTACATGATTAGTACTTTTCCAAAATCCATTTATAAAATCAAGTTCTCAAATGATATCAGAAGTCATGTTAAAATTACATATTCAAAACAAATAAAAAAAATCCACATCATTGTACATATCATAAATCAACCAATGAATATGAGTGAGCTCTCTTCCTCCCATCACGACCATGTAATACCACTTTTCCAAAGATACCCAGCATCCTGATTCCTGATATTACTTGGAGGTGTATCAGTAAATCTTGTACAAGTGTCTAGGTCTCTCACCTAGCATTGCAGTAGCGCACTAGTGATTTAAACTATCGTGATACAATAATGGTGCTCAAGTACATGATCCTACGATATGTACAACATGTAACAATATATATAATAACCATAAATCATATATATATTAATAAAATCATGCTTTAAAACCTATTTTTGGGACTTACTGAAAAATGAGCAACACATTAACTGTATCTTCCGAAAAACCACAATTTTAAAACCTAAATAAAAATAACACAATCCAATCCCATAACAATTCAATCTATCTCAGTGGTTCACAACTAAATAAATATCCATTCAAATCATTTTCATCCAAAATTGACCATATTTTCAAAGATAGGTCATAATGCATGTTTAAATTAAAACAGGTATAAAAACTAGGTAATTGAATTTCTAACTCGCCTTGATAGCTATGCCAAGCTATCGGCACTCGTAGTTACTTCTGTTGGTTATTTGGGTGCTCGAGAAGTCGTTTCAGGAATCCTGTTTGCTCACTTTGAGAGATGACTTTCCCAACGAAGTCTTAAATTAGAAAATAGACTTTACCACTGCGTTCCTAACATCCAAAATAACTAGGTTAGGTATATAACTTGACTAATTTGGGTTTAAGCTAAAACCCGATCCCTGGTAGCCAAACAAGACAAAATCCTGACCCTTGGGTCTCGAATATCGTGCCATCTGAAACATAGCGATGTTAAATATCAAAACTTGTTTCTCAGCCTCACTAAGACTATATTTGGTAGGAGAAAGGATGAGGAATTAAGGAAGGATTGAGAATGTGAAGGAGAGAGAGGAGAGTGATAATCCCATGTTTTGTTTGGTAAGAAAGATGAAAAATATTTATTCATGAAATTACTATAATACCCATTTTATAATTATTTAAATAATTATTTTAGATGGTATATATGTCAATCCCTCTTTTTTTCTTTATTTCTCTCTAATCTTTCTAAAGTTGGAAGAATGAGATTTTGTGGGCTTGGAGGGAGACTTCCCCCTTCACTTCTACTCTCCCACCAAACAAAGGAAGATTCACTCATCTCCCTCCAACCCTCTCTCTATCCTTTCACTCATTCCTCATACTAAACAAAGCCTAAGTGTCAAATCGAGATCGAAACTTCGTTTCGAGGCCTCGAGCCACAAACGGGCCTTAATTACAAAAGTTACGAAAATACCACTTTATTGAAAATGTTCGTAAAACTACCAGCTTTTCAAATCAGATTTTCTCACAACCCATATTTCAACTTTACTCAACTCAAATATTCTTATGATCAACACATCCATACTATTTTCTACACAAGGTGTCACAACAATATAATAATCTTACTAAAAATAATTATGAAAATACCATAAATAATTTACAAAAATAGCCAAAAACTTCAAATGCTCATCAACAACGATTCGAGTGGAGTTGACGACTGGAACCTGTCGGATTAGACTCGGAGAAGGCTGGGCTTGCTAACAAGGTGGTGATCGGCGGTGGGTAACGGCGCAAATAGAAATAGCCGCAATAGGCCACGGTTGGATGACCTTTTTTCTGCACCTAGGTTGCACGATCTCTGGCTGGGGTAGCTGTCGTGGCGTCGCCTGGTGGCAACATGGAGGCTTGGTTGATATGTCTGGTCGAAGGAGCTCCAATGGTCAACAATTGGTGAAGCACAGTAAAGGGGCGAGAGGGAGAAGGAGAGCACGATAGGGAGATTTAGGTGTTTTAGGGATGAGTAATGCTATGGAATATCTTAAGGTGCCAAGTATTACAAGAGGTGTGAGTTTTTTGCTGAAAGATGGAATTCATGTATGGGTCCATCTGAAGTATAATTCTATCTTCTAGTGAAAAATTGATACCTCATATGGTGCTTAGCACCTTAAGGTGGCCCATAACATTACTCTTTAGTGATTGAGATTATTTTTGGGGGTCTGCTGCCACTATGCAGATCTGAGACGGAGATTTAAAGATTTCCAAATTGTAAAATGACCCCAGGTTTTGAAATTTCTTTCAATTTAGTCCTTAAGATTTCGAAATTGACCCCACTTCTCCAAATTCTTTCCCCTTTAATCCCAATTTCGAATTTAATTAAAATTTCAGCCATTTTAATTTCATTTTAATCCCAACTTTATGTATAGACTAATATAATCTTGATTAAAAATCAAGGTTTTTACATGGTGCACTTAGACTGAGGTGCTCCTTTAGGAAGAAGGGGTATCAAGTATTTTTACTTCATGTTCTTCTTTGCTCGACTATGGTGGGAGAGATCTTAGTGATTAAAGGAATTGAAAATGAAGCGTGGTTTTGTTTTCTCTATAATATGTTGATTTCGGTTAAGCTTTTTTAAGCCCTGAATTTGCTACTTGTGTTTGAATTTATGTCTGCATATAGTGGATTATTGGTTCTATTTCAAAGACAACTTGTTTATTGTCTATTGCTTTTGGTGCTCATTTTATCATTTTGCTTGTTTTAATGTGACTTAATTATGATGCTGCAAAGTGAAATATTAAATATGTTTTCCTCCTTTGCTTGTGTAGCGATTCCTAGATATTTTGAGGATGGAGTTAGCTTTTCAATATTGACCTTTGGTAAATTTTCTTCTATGGCATGGTTGATTTACATTTAATTGACTTTTTGACCAAATTATAATGGAAGAGGGAAAAGAAATCCTCTTTTTTTTTTTCCTTTTAAATTTATATTCATCAAATTACCATAGTATAAATTGTACACGTTAGCATTTCAAGAACTGAAATTGTAATAACAAGAAACACAAGGGAGTGAGTCTTTGTATTATGAAATGTTCATAACTGAGAGGGTCATATTTGAGGTTAATTGGTTTTGTTTAGCTTAATTCTTTCCCCAACCTTATTTGCAGCAAATTGTAAAGAAAGCCGGTTACGTATAACCGAGTTGAATCAGTTGCCAAATCTCCAAAGGTCACTTGGGTTGATCAAAACCCGACTAAAAGAAAAAGGCTCTTGCTTTTCTCTAATAAAAGGTTTTTTTTTTTTTTTTCTTTTTCTTCTTTAATGGTAATTGATTTGTATTGTTGTAATATGTGAAAGGTAGATTTTCCTTGTCAAAATAACACAACATGATTATACTGGAGACCCTAACGGATTCTTGTCACAGGATATGTGATCTTTTATGATACGTGTCACAGTTGCTTTTTTTCTTAGATAGTTATGAGTAATACTATTTAACACTCTGGCTCGGGCTGGACTTACAACTCGGGATAAAAAGTTTTTTTTTTTCTATATAATATGATGGAGCCTGTATAAAAAATAACACATTCAGTATATAAACTAAAATTAGTATATAAGTACATCTGCCAAGTATAAAAATATAAATATATTCGATCATTTAGCTATTAAAAGAGAGAAATGACATTCATTGAAACAAAGTGTTAAAAAAGAAAAAACTCTAATTCCCTTTCTTAATAATTTGGTCTCATGGTTTCATCACTTTCGTGAAGTATTAGAACAGGCTAGACCTATTATTATTTGAACTTCTTTAACTGGATCACTTCTTCCGAAGCTCCAACTGGATTTGAAGTCTAGGGTATTTAGGGTGTATGATCCTTTTCTTAAAGAGTATTTATTAGAAATATTCCCTTTTTTCACATCATTTTAAGAACAGTGGCCATTTCTTAAACCTATTCAATAATTTGTCTTTACCGTAATATTTTTTGTAAAATACTCGTCTTTTATTAAATCAATTTCTTGTATATCAGTTTTATAGTATATCAATTTTTTTATATTAGTGTGTCAGTGTCATATCTATATATCAATTACCGTATATCAATATATCAATTTTATATTGAGTTTATCAATATATTGGTTTTTTTTTCATAAAGTGATATAAATAAGAAAAATTGATTTTTTTAGCATTTTATAGGTAAACTCGGTCATTTCGGAAAATTTTTCCATAAATTTGCCCCCTCCCCCCTTTTTATATAATTTTTGAAAAACAACTATTTTTTGAACTTGAACCCAAAATTCGGTCATTTGACTAAGAAGCGCTTTCTTAAATTGGTTTTAGTAAATGATTATTTTCACTTATTTATAGCTTAATGATCATTTTTATAGGTAAATGTCCATTTGTTAGTAAAGAGGTTCTAGTTTCTTTTTATACATTTTTTGTTGTCCTTTACAACTATTAATGGAAAATTACTATTAAACAGTATATCTCTTTTTCTTTAAGTAGATATATTTTTAATCGTGGTATGTCTTATAATGATATTAGAATATCTTATTAGGTTTTATGAAAATATATATATATATATATTTATATATTACAAATTGAGTCTTTTAAGTTTTATATATTTATTTTTAGTCATAATAAATCTACTTATAATTTAGTATATCTAACTCCAAAAATAACGAATGACGAATTGTAGTACTAGAATTAATATACATCAAAATATACTAAATATATACATAAATATATCAAGAGAAAAAACAAATATATTATTTGATAGTAAATTCTTCGGAATGGTGATAAATTCATTTTCTATAATTTCATGAACTTATAATTGTTAAAAAGATTAAAAAACCTCTTAACTAATAAATGGGCATTAATTTGTTGAAAATTTTGGGTTTCAAAGAGGGTAAAATTTAATAACACAAGAATGGTATATTTGAAAATATACTATGTACATACATAAATATACTAGAAAAAGAGATGTACTATTTAATGGTAATTTCTCTTTGATGGCCATAAAATTCATTTTCTATAATTCTATGAACTCATAAATATTAAAAAATAGTTTGAAAATCTCTTAACTAACAAATAGACATTGATTTATTTAAAAATCTGGGTTTTTGACGAGGATAATTTTGGTCTATTTAATTGTAACTTTTGAATCGAGGATATTTACTGATTTTTGGGTCTAAAAAGGGACGTATACGTTAGTCTTTAAATCTATCGTATCTATAAGGTTCAAATCTTGACCCTCAAATTTAATCTAAGATATAAAAGTAAACAGGACTAATATAGGATCTATCAAATACGTTATGACACCCTATCCCACCTGAATGAAAACAAAAGAGAAAAAATCAGCATTTTATTTCCACTGTCTTCAACTTTTCGCATTCTTTTTCCCGTTTGAGACAATCACCGAGAAGCAAATGCTTTAAACTTTTCAAGGAATTCTAGCAACATTCTTAATTCCACATTTTTTTTTGCACTTTTTTTTCCCGCTCTACCTGTGGATTCTATTAAAATATCAATATCTCATATTTTAACACTACAACAAATTATTTTTAGAGGTCCAAATTTTAACTAGCGAGACATGAGCATTTTGTTACCCATGGTGATTACTAATGAGTTCCATTTATAAAATTTGTGTAATAATGGATGTGTTTTTTCAGTCGGGTCCGTTGAAGCAGTAAGTTTTTCCAAGAAGCATGCTTTTTGAAATAAACTTCAATGAAATGAAAGAAAGAAAAAGTAGTTCTTCAATTGTGTCGAAGTTCCAGGTGGAAGGTTCCAACACCTACTCTAATTGATCTAGGGAATAAAGAAGTACCGTTCTTTTTTTTTTGGGTAATTAGTCTGATATCCAGGGTTGTTTTGTTTCTGCTCTTCAATCAAACTTTGGAGGTCAAAAAAAATCTGAGTTGGATAAAACAAAGAGAACAAGTCTCGTAAATATATCTACCAATAAGTTTAAATCTGAAGGTTTAAGGTCATCCAAACGTTTGTAGACTTTATTCTTTTTTATTTTCTTTATTTTTATATTTTTTTTTCTGAAATGATTTCTATTCATCAGATTCGATCTAACGATTTAAAAGGAAATTATTTACCGATAGATCCAAAAATGAGTTATACCACATAATTCCTCCAAAAAAAAGATAGTCTGATGAAGTGATGAGAAAGACAATTTGGGAGAAATATTTGTTGTGTTGGAATGCACATTTGACACAATTTCAGTGGGTCCTCTCATCATTCTTATCCAATAAGGGACTTGCATTTTGGCCGCATCAATGAGGTAAAAAGTTATACTGAATCTCCTGATAATTATCATTCTTTTTTTCTACTTCGCAATTAATACTTTTAACTTAATAGTGATACAATATTTGAGAGTCTATCTCTATTATCGAATGAGAATGAGAATGAGAATGAGCAATGTGTGTTTAGCACAAGCTACGCCATGTTCACTTACTCATCAAATGAGTAAGCAATTAGGAAACTATTGAGTTAGATAATACTTGTGCAGGCCCAAGATTCTCCTACTTTATAACAGATCCAAGAGGCCAATAACTCAATGATCAATTTATCGTGTATGGCAGGCAATATTGATGATTTCCATAAATAAGGTATGAACTCCAGGGAAAATGAAACCTTACGTTGTACCTGCCTCAGATATCTTTGATCTAAAATAAGTAAAACCTCACTAAATGCATGCAAACATTCGTTGATGAGTAGAATAATGCCAAATTACCTTGTATATGATGTCATAACTACTCATTTTTATTTTTGAATTCTAAATTTATTATTTTTTGGCTTGGGTATTAGAGAATCTTGCAGCTCTCTACCTCTGTCTATTCACTCATTCGACTAAGTTTGAGTTATAGGCAATAAGGATACATAGCGAATGAAAATTGGCCAAACAGATTACGTTAACTATAAATTACTTTATGAAAATAAAGGCTACACAAATATTAAGTTTTGAATCAAAATATGAATTTCATTCATTGATCAAATAGATGCATTATAAAAAGTAGTCAGACATGAGAATCAAATTACAAAACACCCATATCAATAAACAAACAATTGATGAAATCATTAGATCTTAAAGACCATGGAAGGAAATATATCACTCAACATGAGGTACAACTAGAGCCGTATGAGAAATTCTCTTTTGTTAATTGAATCACTCTTTTCGAACATAAATAACTCTTCTGATTGATAATGTTATAGATTTATTGTAGAAATTGATTTTTGACATGATACAATCTTATAGATTTGAAACTTTGAGATCTAAAAAAAAAATAAAAAAGAATTACATAGAAATAATAAAAATTAATAAAATTCACACAAACCTGAAATTGGATGAGACAAAACTACCATAAAATTAGATCTAAGGTGACATATGCCTTTGCAATAGCAAAGGATTATTGAAAACAAAAAATAAAAGTCCTAACAAAGATAAAGATCCTAAGGATTTCTGCTTCGATGGAATTGAAATCTAGAGAGCTAGAAGAGAAAATATTCAAAGAAAGAGAGCGGTTAAGGTTTTGTTGAGTCTTTTATGCCAATATTATTTCATATTTAGTATGTTAGTTCTTCTTATTATTATTTTTAAGGAAGTATGTTACTTATTATAATATATATATATATATATATCCACCAAAATTGTTGAGAATAGGGAAAAAACTTTCTTGCTATAATACATCTAAAGAAAAACCTGAATTTACTTACTATATGTTGAAATTTTTTAAAGTACATGATATATTTTATTTTCCAAACAAAAAGAAAACCCAAATTCTTGGCGTAAAAACATTTGAAAACGACAGAAACTGTAAAAAGTGAACAAAAATGAAGTGCCAACCTGGCGGAAGACCTGCAACTATAATTCACCCGCACGCATGGCAATTCTTTAAGACTGACTCTCTCTCTCTCTCTCTCTCGCTTTCCAATACCAATTTTCAAGTTTTACACGAAGACGTAGTACAAAAGACACACATGACACACGAGAGAAAAAACAAACACACACATAACAGAGCAGCAGAGCAAGTGAGCAACTCATTTTTTAGTTTCCTCTTATTTACTTTTATTATATTCTCTCTCTCTCTCTCTCTCTCTCCCTCCCTCTATGTTTTTCTCTATCACTACTTTTTCTTTAATTTTGTTTTTCTTTCTCTCTTTATTTCTTTCACATGATCTACTTGCAATTCTCTTCTATTAATCTCTTTTAAGTTTGCAGCTTTTGACCTTCTCAAACCCAACACTCCAGCTCTCAAGTCTTAACTCTTTTAGTCTTTTAACTTACACCAACAGCACAGCAAGCAACTACAACTCTCTCCTCTCTCTCTCTCTCTCTCTCTCTCTCTCTCTCTCCTTATAATAAACCTCTCTTTCATCTCTGACTCTAGCTAAGACTAGCTAGGACTGGTTTCGTTTAATTAACTTTTAAGTATGTATAAGTGGGAAACAGAAGCCAACCTCCCACGAAGAAGGAGAACCCCATCTTTCTCTTCCTCTCTCCTAGACGCTATCTACCGTTCGATCGACGAATCTAGGGCTGATGATGATGATCAAGACCTAGAAGAAGAGCAACCCAGGGGTTGCTATACCAGAGATAGAGCCATGAACATGAAGAAGAAGAAGATGCACAAAGAAGAGAAAGAGAGAAACAATCTCCGCCGAGCTATGATGATCGAGAGTTGGGTTGAGAAACAGAGCGTTGAAAGCTCTACGCTCTCGAACTCGGCTTCGAGCTCTTCGGCAGAGTCAAGCTCCGGAGCTCTGTGGTCATCGTCCGAAACAGAGTCAACCCAAAAACAGAGGTCCAAAACGAAGCCGTTTCGAGCCACCATTGGATCAGTCTCTTCTTCTCACTCGGAGAAGAAGATGATGGCAGCCAACCAGTTTGACCAGAAGAAGACTACGAAGCCGGAGAACGGTGGGTTTTCGAAGACGAAGCTCAAGGCTTTGAAAATCTATGGCGAACTGAAGAAAGTGAAGCAACCCATCTCGCCAGGTGGCCGTATAGCGAGCTTTATAAACTCCATTTTCAATTCCGGCAACGTTAAGAAGGCCAAAATGTGCTATGTCGGAGCGGTTGAGGATGTCACTTCGGAAAATATCTCAAAGTCGGCGCCGTGTTCCTCCTCTGCTTCAAGGTCTTGTCTGAGCAAAACGACACCGTCTAGAGCCAAACACACCGTCAATGGTGCCAAAAGGTCCGTACGGTTTTACCCGGTTAATGTGATCCTCGGGGAGGAGTCTCAAGAGGACCCGAGTTTAATGCCGTTGTCCGCCATTAGAGGCTTCGTTAGAACCTCTTCGTTGAAAGAGGCCGAGGAACCCAGAAAAGAGAAGAAGTGTCTTGATAGAGAAACTCGGGGTTTACTCAGAGGTTTCTGTGATGTTAATGGTGAAGCTGACGATGAAGATGAAGATGAAGATGATGATGCTGAGAGCTATTCAAGCTCTGATCTTTTTGAGCTAGATCACCTTGTTGGGATTGGAAGGTACAGAGAGGAGCTTCCTGTGTATGAAACTACTAGTCTCAAAACTAATCAGGCCATTGCTAATGGTCTGATTTTGTAATTTTTTGTTTCTTGTTTCAAACCCAAAAATTGGGAAAAAAAATGGCAATGTAAGTTGAAGGTTTAATTCTGGGTATTGAATTCATGAAGAAGTTATATTCAATTTTTATTTTGATATTTTTTTGGCTATTTAAAGTTCGACTACTAGTCTAAGTTTCTCTTGGTTTGATCCGCAAGTAAAGAAATACAAGCGTAGTTTTGCAAGAAAAAATATTGACAAGCGAATGAGAAAGCCATATGAATTATTGGGTTATGACCTAATATGCCATTGAAACGTGTAATAAACAAAACTAACAGCAATTTTTTTTGTTTTGCTTAATTTAATAGTGACTAATTAACAATTAAAGCTTTTGTGGGTTTAGCGTCACTCATAAAAAGTTGAACTAAAAAGAGGAACTAAAAAAGCAGAGACAAATCTTCTCTGCTGTGAGATTGGAGAAAGAAAGTAAAAGAAAGTGAGAGTTATTTTTTTTCACTTTTCCACAGGCTTGTCACATGGCCACAAAGCTAAATTAGGTCCCTTTTTAAACTCAGAGAATGGGAAATGATTGAGATACCATTACCATTCTTTTTAATTTTTAATTTTCGGGTTTAATCTCTTTGGCGATTTGGTTATGATTTCCAAATGGGTAATAATCCTGGTCATTTTACAAACCTAATTTTAATTAAAGCATTGGCCTTTTATTTTCTTTTTCATAATTTCTTGATTGTTTTGTTTCTTATGGGGATTTAGTTTTTAAGACATATACATGTAAACAGGAAGAAGAAAATGCAAATCTAAAGGATGATCTCAATGTCTCTCTCTGACATAAAAATAATGGAGATGCATTCTTCTACATCCTTAGCAGACAAGTAGGGCCTCTTGTAAGGAATCTGAGAAGTCAAAATAGAGCAGGATCATATATGATGGCAAATATGCAAACTAACTTTTTTTACAAACCAAAGGAGAAAAAAACATAAAGTTGTGATCAAAATCAATATTCTTGAAATGATATGGGACACTAGTGGCCTCTTGCGTTGACTTTCAACCCCCCCTCTTGATGGCCTTCTTCCAAAAAAAGAAGAGCTTCATGGAGAAAAACAAACAACGAATTGAAATGGATATAGGAAAATTTGTCAAGAAAGTTAATTTTATTGTTTGATTTTCTTTTTTTTTGGGGGGAGGATGGATGGTGACATGTCTTGTAGGGTTGATAAAATGTCATGGGGCAATAATTTGTCTTCTATTTTATGCCATCATTTGAGCATTGTGAACATACTACCACTCTGGATTTTACTTGACAATTAATAAGAGTTCAATCTTAGTAGAAGGGAGTTGTAGAGAAGTTATTATTAGAAAGAGATTTTTAGTTTGTTATGTTGTCCCCACTCCTAATTATAATTTTTTTAAACTCTCCTATTACAACCTCTTCTTTTAACGAAGCTCTCTATCTATCTCTTTAGTAAGAAAAGACAACTTATTTATTTATTTTTAATAAGAATGACACCTAGACAGAAAACGTAATGGTACCATCTAAATTCTTCGTTCAATGTATTCGATTATATTATATTCTAATAAAAATGACAAGCATTTCAATGAATGAATTACATGAAGTTCAATCACAAATTTTTGGAGTAGGCTAGAAGATCTACTAAGCCTACATAATAGCTAGAAGAGATTAATATATAAGGAATCCGAATTAGAGGAGTTATGCATCTACAACCAATCCAATATATTTGGTTGCATAAGTATTAGTAGGGTATGTTTCTCACCAACCAAGCAGAATTCAGTGGCATAAACCATAGAACAGAAGTGTGATTTACAACATTTCCATGTGTATCGAATAATTATCCGGAGAGCCTAGGACCACCGTACCAGCTCTATCCTCCTCCTCCTTCCACATTTGTCTTAATAGAGAGAGTGCATTCTTAATTAGACACCTCATAGTATGCACCTTACACACTAACCATAAAAGGCCCATTTGGCTTTAAAAACAAAAATTCGGAAAATTACAATTAAAACCTTATGTTCAAATTTTCTTTTGAATTTCCTCCTCGTTAATGTAATTATTCAATTATAATAATGAATGAAAATAAAAAATTATATTCCATGAACAACAAAAAAAAAAAAATCAACTAAACAAATATAAACCTTAACCGGATCAAACGAAATAAAATATTACTTACCTTATAAGTAGCCAAAAATGACATAAATTATCTATCATATTTTTTTTAGGTTTATTTTGTTTAGATTGGTGATCATGAGGCAAACATCTTTTATTTTAGGATTTATGGATGGATAGTTTTGTATTATTTTTACATACTAATTTTAACCTATTGGATAGACTAGAGAGAAATTAAAAAAAAATGTTTGGACTTTAACTCTTAGAAAATATAAATTTTCTACGGAAAGAAGTGAATATCCGATGTTGATTGTGTAATTTTATTTTGAAAAATAATGCTAATGTCTAGTATTTCTAAGCTTACTAAACATTTTACTAGTCTAAAAATTTATGCGGATTGTTTACTTATAGAGAAAGGGAGGGAGAGAGATTATAATTTTCTCATTATGTTATTGCCTCACGTTTGGGGAATCAATGTCAAATAAGCTCAACTTAAAATCACGAATATGAATCTCTTGATTATGGAGGAATCAAGTGAGATTTAAAATTTTCTCACTCCTATTTTCCCCAAATTCAATCTTTCTACCCAACAATAAAAAAAATTATTATTTAAAGGAAAAAAAAAAGTTACTCAACAAATTTTTTATCTTCCAAATCCAAATCCTCACCATTATCCTTCCAATTTTCCTTCCGTACCAAAACATGCGTAAGGAAAGATTTCATGCTCAAAACACAACCGCACGTGACAAGGGTGGCCCTCTGCCACGTGCACCCCACTGCCTCGCACTTGCACTTCCCTATTTCTGTCAGATCAAAAGCAATATTTTTATCACATGTAGAAAAAATAATGAAAAAAAAAACACTATAACGCATCAGCTTTCACCACTCAATTTCATGTCGAGAGTGAAAAAAGAAAAAGTAAAAAAGAGGAGAAAAAAGACTCTTTTACGCGCGTGCGGAGAATCCTATATCTGCAAAGGTAAATTCAGTGCTTATGTCAGAGAACGATTAGTTTAAGTTTATCTTAGGTTTTGCACACTTATACTTAATTTTTTAAAAAAATTACCAAATTTATGACATTTTAAAAATAATAAAAATTCTGTACGAACTTTATAAGGTATTTTTCTAAATATTTTGGGAACTAGAAAATACGGTGGCATTTTAGTAAATAAGTCTCTTTTTTTTTTTTAACAGGAAACTACAAAGATTTTCTGGAAACTAATTTGGTTTCCTATTAGCTTCAAAGGTTTCCTAGAAACCAGTTTGGTTTCCTTTAGCGGAATGTTCTGTACGTAAGTAAATCACAGGAAACCACGAATATTTCCTGGAAACCATTGTGGTTTCTTTTTTGCAGAAAGCCCTATAACTAAATAAATCAAAGGAAACCACATAAGTTTTCTGGAAAGTATCATGGTTTTATTTTTGCAAAATGCCATGTACCTAAGTAAATTACAGGAAACCATGGAAATCATTGTGGTTTCCTTTAGCAAAATGCTCTGTAATTAAGTAAATCGCAGGAAACCAAGAAGGTTTCCTAAAAACTATTGTGGTTTCTATTTTGCAGAATGCTCTATAGCTAAGTAAGAGAATATGATACTGAAAACGAGAATACTCCAAATTATGTGTATAAAACAACAATATTATTACCAAAAATAATATCATAAATTTATAGCAATAAAGAGAGCAACTATGTACATAAAAAATGATCCAATACTAACTTCCTAAAAAGATCTCAAAAGTCTAAATAATCCAAAACATATCAGAACTATAAGCCACTAAAATAATTTTGATACATAACAACACTATGAAAAAAGAATTCGAATTATCACATCAATGGAATAACTTCAATGAATAACAAGAACACTCACTATTGATAACAACAATCTCATGAAGCGTGATGTATTGCATGACCTCCTTCATCTTCTAGCTGTAACTCCTCATCTGGGCATTGAATCAATTAAAATGTAAATACAACCAAATAATTATTCTAGAGCTCCAAAACTAAATAATGTTACTTTTTCATTAAGCAATCATTAAAAATTTAGTAAACTGATTCCAGTGTCCCTAAAGGTAATATTACCATTTAATCAAGGGACTCCAAGGAACTAGATCCTTCACATGTATTTCCTCAAATACCTGAACTTCACCCTCGACAAAACCAAGCTTTCTATGCATAGAAATAAGTTCAAAAAAAAAACTAAAAAACAAACATTTGAGTCTAAACCAAGCCAATTATTAAAAAAAAAAAAAAGGCAATCACAAATCTAATAAAATCCAATTTTAAAAAATCATTAAAAATCACAAGATTTCATAAACAGAGCTCACTTGAAAATGTTCAAATGGGTATTCAATAGAAATACATAAAAGTTAACTCAAGAAGCAAAATCCTTACCAATAACATTGTTAGTTCTTCTTCTTTCACATCAATAACAATAACGTACACACTATAAATAACACTAAAGAGCAGAAAAAAGGGAAAAACCAAGCAGATTCCAAAAAAGAAAAATAAAATAATGAGATTAAAAGTGATAGAGACCTCCTCTTTCACTGCTCCCTCACCACTTTCTGCTTAATCTCATCCTTCATGACTGTCCCAATTCTCTCATTGGTACTCCCACCATCGCCATAGGTCTCGAACATGGTGAAAAAGGTCACCTCCTCCTCACTATTTTGGCTTCAGCTGGTATTTTGACTTGCAACGGTAAGTACTAGTTAGTGCTAGAGTGGAAAGTTGAGCTCTTAGATCTGAGTGAGAGATGAGAGAAACATAGGGGAAAAAGAAATTAAGAAACTGTTATTTTCCTAATATAGATCGTACAAAATTAAGTGTTTTGCTCTACTGGATTGCTCTCAATCGGCTCTACTTTCCATTTAGGCGGGATACCATAACTAATTCATGACGAGAAAATGTGGTGTATGTCTACCTTTTTAAACTTTGTTAAGTATATGTCCAAGATTTTAATTTTATAGCTATATGTCCAACTTTTAAAAAGCTCATAGCTGATATGTTTTTATTTTACCATTTTGCCCTTAATTAAATGTTTAGTTTTTTCCCTTTCTTTTTCTTTCTAGATTTCTTCCCGATCTTCTTTCTCGTTCTCTCTCTCTCTCTCTCTCTCATTCTTTTTTCTCTCTAATCTCACTCCTTCCACCATTAATCTTGCTCTCTCTTCTTCTCGAATCTCTATTATTCTCCTTGGATCTCCGACGTATCTCCATTATTTCCGGTATTTCTCTCTCTCCGGCGTTGTTCGGTTCATCATCGTCTCCGGCGTTGTTTGGTTCATCTTCTCAGATCTCCGATATTTTTGACTATTTTTCTATTTGCATTGATCGAATTATTCTAGAGTTTGATCTTGTATAGGTATGTTTTTGTTTCTTGATCTTGAGTTATTTTTATTATGTATTGGTTTTGAGGATTTTTATTTTAATTTGTAATTTGGGTTATATTAATGTTAATTCAAGTATAATTTTATTTTTTTATTAGGTATGAGTAGCTTTTTATATATTGTCGTATGTTTTGAATTTTTTTTTGGGTAATTGGTAATAGTTCATTAGTTTTTAGTCATAGTATATGTGATATTTGTAGTGGTATATGTGAATTTTTTGGTGGTATATTGTATTACTATTCACTAGTTTTTTTGTGGTAATAGTTTATCATTTATTTATCGTGGTATATATGATTTGTTTAGTAGTATATACGATTTTTGATATGGTATATGAGTTTACTGTTCTCTTATTTGATTCATATATTCTTGGTCTTGGTATATTTGTTTTTTTGTGGTAGTATATGTTTTGTAATTATTATTGATTAAATATTAATTATTTTGCTATTATTGATTAAGAATTTGAATCCAGGTAAGTTATTTTTCTGTTTTGGTTTTTTTGTGGTACATGGTTTTTTATGTGTG
This sequence comes from Trema orientale, assembly GCA_002914845.1. Taxonomy (NCBI): domain Eukaryota; kingdom Viridiplantae; phylum Streptophyta; class Magnoliopsida; order Rosales; family Cannabaceae; genus Trema; species Trema orientale. The sequence continues at coordinate 94,568 of JXTC01000523.1, read as the reverse complement.
GTACATTGATTTTATAACTTAGTACATGTGTGTATATACCTCCTGAAGTAGTAGATGTGTTTTTTTTTTCTAATCAGTGTTTGTTTCTTAGTTTCTTCATACAAGTTCATATATTGATTATGAAGTTGATGAAGATGGGAATTTTAAGTGCTTTTTTATGGCTTTTGGAGCTTCTATTAAAAGGTGGCATTATTGTGGGCCTGTGATATCAGTTGATGGGATATAGGGATTGTTACTTTTTTTTTTTTTGGGTATTGAGTTTGTAGTTTATTTTGTTTTAAAACGAAGAACTTTTTTTCCATATTTATGTACATGAATTTTTTTGTCTTAGTATATGTGATTATATACTAGATTCATTACTTTAGATATTTGATATTGTTATATTATTTTTAAGCTTTTATACTTTCAGGTACATGAATTTTTAGTCTTGGTGTATAGAAATTTTATCATAGTATATGAGGCTATATACCAGATTCATTACTTGCTAGATTACTAAATTTATTTTTTGTTAGTGGGACAAAAAAAATTATCATTGTATATTATATATATATATATACCAAATTATGTATGAACACATATATTATTATCGAGATCTTATAAAGCAGTGAAAATGAAAAATATTATGGACCATTTTTTGAGTTGAGTCATTGTATATATATACTTATATACTGTGTTCGAAATGATAAATTTATGTACCATTTCTTAGTTGGGTTACGATATTTGAGCATAGAGCCCTGTTTCACAGATCCTGTTAGAGTATTAGAAGTTATATACCTATTTCATATTAGTATGAACCATGAAGAAAATCTTATGTACCTAGTTCAGAAGATTATATACCATAAAGGGAGAATTGTTTTCAATATACGTTATCATTCCTAAATAGTTTTAGTTTTTTTTTTAAATTACCTGAGTATACCTCACAAAGTGAATAGCTAAAAACAAGTAAGTAACAGTTTATATTTATATGAACTCACATTACATAAAATATATGAACCAACAATAAAATTATTTAATATTCAATATGTTCACAATTAAAAATATTCAGTACAATAATCATTATTAAACTAAAACATCATATTATTTTTTCTAAACCAAAACAAGATCATATGTTTCATATCACTTTCACTTTTATATTTCATTATCATTTGTGTATCATGCCATCCTCTTGTTATCGGCCCAATGATAAAGTTCTAGGGCCATCTTTTATCGATAGAATACTATTTTCTATTGTGTTACTTTATTTATGCTGACATTCATCATCAATGCCTCCGCTCTTTTGATTACAAACATTCCGCAATCGGCCATATTTTCATTAGAGAAACTATCAGATTTTACAAGTCATATACTAGGTATTAAAAATCATATACCACGTTCAAATTAGCATATACCATACTGAGGTGTCAAACTAAGTTCATAAGTCATATACTAAGTATTAAAAATCATGTACTATAGCCAATTTCATATATTCTAATATTGATTTTGTAGAGTTATATTACCCATTTTGTTGTATTTCAATATCTTCTACAAAGTTTAGGGCGAAGTCTCATTTGTTGATCTGTTTTCTCTTCTCCTAAAAGATTGTGGATTCCAAGAGGTTTAGTACCATCATTGTGTAAACAGCAAGTACTATAAGAGGTTTGACAACTTAGTTTTTGGTCTAATGTACTCTATTTTAATTAGAATTCTATAAATATATGAACCGAATACACAAGATTATGAACGAAATACATAAATTTATTAACTACACACAAATTAAACAGATACTTAAAAATTCATGAACAACATGAACCAACATGACAATATCATGTACCACTATAAAAAAATCATGAACCACTATGAAAAATTTATGAACCAAATAGAATTGGATGTTACGTAAACTTGTCTTTTAAATTGACAACTATGAATCACACATAATTATGTAGTTAAAATAAATATTGTACAGAAATCATTTCACAGTATCAAGCATTGAAAAAATAATGAACCTAAAATCAATAGAATATAATTTATGAACTCAACTTATTATTTATAAATGACTATGAAAAATTCATGAACCAAACAGAATTTGATATTATATTAATGTGTGCACTCGACTCACAAATGTGTGCACTTGAAGAATGTGTGCAATTGAGAATAGTAGAAATCTATAAACCATGTATCTATAAACCAACAAATTAAATGAGGAAAACTCAAGTTATGATTTAACCTACTTTAGAATAGCAAAAATAATAACTTGCAACGACAGGAAGATTACATTAAACAAATGTTAGAATGCAACAAAAGAAGAGATAAATTGATCATGAAAAAATTTAAAAGAAACCAAGAGATTCGTGAAATGGCATTTATTATTGTCTATAGCTCATATTGGAAGACAAATATTGATTTACTTTTAATAAAAACCAGTAGTACATTACTTCATCAAACAACTATTCACATGTCTAATAATATGCAAGAGATGTTTAGAATAGGATATACCAAGATACAAATATAATATATACTGCTTAAAAAATCATGTACTGCATATAAAAAACTATGAACCGAATTTTATATAATTTTGATTAGATCAAATAATATCAAAATCCTCATTTTTTCACCATAATTATGAATTAAAATAACAATTCATCAACCAAACACCAGAACCCCTAGAATAGGATATATCAAGATAAAAATATAACATACCTGCTAAAAAAATCATGTACCACAACTAGAGAAAGATATACCATAGTTAAAAGTTTATGAACTAAACATAATCTGAAATTCAAATCATCTCCCACATAAACTAAATTATATCTATCATATCTAGAGTAAAATGGACCACAATTCAAAAGAATTAATGTTACAGAAATATAATCCTAAAATCAAACTTAATTTAAATAAAACTAAAATATAAAAAAATACAATTGAATATGAATATATCTATAAATAACAATCAACTTAAAGTTAATATACCTTTCAACCATTAAAAACTTGTTGCAGGACCTTCAATTGTCAGTGGCATTCCTTCAGTCTTCATTGAGATCGGAGAATCTTTGATCTTCATCAAGATTCGGCGTGGCTTTGGTCTTCATTGAAATTTGGTGGGCGTTCGATCTTTGTCGAGATCGGCAGACCTTCAATCATCGTCAAGATCTAGCGGGAGTTATGGAGGCAAAGCTCTCATTCATGGCTGTGATCTGCACTGTGAAGGAGAGAGTGACAGAATGTATGAGAAGAAAAGAGAAAATGGCGATGAAGATAGGTTTTGAGCTTTAGGGGTATTATTGGTACTGAATTTCCAACGGGCCTTTTGTTGGACATATATTTATAAGATTTGGGCCGTGGTCATGAACTAAAATGAGGCTCGAAATTTGGTTATATAACAAGTCAACCCAATTCACGACTTCTCCATCGAGCTGGGATACTCGGCGAGTGAACTAGGTATTACAGCACAGGCTACACTACACCACACTACAGCTGCTGCCCCCACAGTCCTCATGGCGGCCTATGGAAGGCCCAAGCTAAGGGCCCACTTACTCTTCCCAAAGGCCCAATAGAATATTTTGCCCATTGGGCTTCGCGTAAAAGCCCATCAAAAGAAAAAGAAGAAGATTGAGCAGGGTAAGTTAAATATCAGCTGGGCGGGCCCTACCAAATTGCGAGCCACGTGTGAAGGTGGGTAGACCCTGGGTGGCTTCATCGTTGATTCCATTCCTCGACCAGTGGTATTGTATTGTATACCGCGTAAGAAAGAGTTGGAACGATCAAAAACTTTCTTTCTTTCTTTACACACAAACCAAAAGGAACAAAACTCGATTCTCCAAAAAAAAAAAAAAAAAAAGGAACAAAACTCAGAGAGAGAGAGAGGGAGAGAAGACTGTTCGATTCGATTTGATTCGATCAGATCAGATCAGAGATTCTCGCCGTGAAATTCCAGATTGATTCTCAACCGTCCGATCTAGCGCCATGAGTTTTCTCTTCGGCAAGCGTAAAACCCCCGCAGGTTTGTTTAATTTAATAATCAATATATGTTATATTAATTTCAATATTGGTTGCTAGTTGTTGTGAATCATAAATTTTGTTTTTTTGTTTTTTTTTTCCTAGGGTCTTCATTTATTAGAATCGTTAAAACCTTGTTTCATTTCTGTGATGATTCAGATAAGTTCTTTTTTTTTTTTTTTGAAGATTAATTTTAATATTGATTGAAATCAAAACATATATGACTCGATGAGTATGGAGGAAATAATTTTAATATGTTTTTGATATCTAATTTTATATTTCTGATGTGAATTCTAGTAATTAATACTTTGCTTATGCTAATCGGTGTTTAGGGTTTTTATGCTAAGATAATAGAGATTGTCTAGTTTATCCTCAATTGTTTGAAATATTCTTCACATATGTATTGGAAAGCAGAAATTGAAGGATATTTTTAATTATTTATCCATGTACGCATGCTTTAACACGTCTTAAACTAAGTATACATTACTGGATACCCGCACCTTAGTGACTAAATTTTGATGCTTGAGCCCGAATTGGTCTTGTTGGGTTGGAAGTTTTCGCTTGCCGCATGTTCTCTTCTGTGTTTTATTTTCTGTTGTTTCTTGAACACCCAAATGCATGATATACAAATGAAGCCTTTTTTCTGTTTAGAACTTGATTTGGCATGGTTATGAGTGTCAATACTTTGTTGAACTAATCATTTTTAAGCTGAGATGAAGTACATATGGTTTTGATCTCAGAACTTCTGCGGGAAAACAAGAGGATGCTGGACAAATCAATCAGAGAAATAGAAAGGGAGAGGCAAGGTCTTCAGTCGCAAGAGAAGAAATTAATTCTAGAGATCAAGAAAAGTGCCAAGCAAGGGCAGATGGTGGGTTATTTCGTTCCGCTTTTCCTGGATCTTATTCATTCTTTATTTTTTATTTGTTTTCTGGTTCTCATTTTGGTTATAGGTTTTACAGAGACATTTTGACATTGAGCTTTGAACATCCAACTATATTTTTGATGTGGTTTAGTTTTGTTTCAGGGGGCTGTGAAAGTTATGGCAAAAGACCTTGTTAGAACAAGGCATCAGATTGAAAAGTTTTACAAACTCAAATCACAACTTCAGGGAGTAGCTCTTAGAATCCAGGTAATATTTAGTTCGTGGATTGCATCAATAAGAACTAAGGCAAAGATAGAAAGAACTCGTTTCTCTGGTTCTCAACAGAGAATTGAAAACATCATTTTTGACAATTTCTAACTGGCAAAGAACGTTAAGAGCACGGTAAATGGGAACTTAAGCCTAATTTCCATTAGGGTACACATATAGTCTCTTTATAATCCTTGTGGTCTTACTCTTGTGGACTTCTCGTTTGTATTTTAAATTTTTGGTAACTTTTGCCACTAAGTTATTCTTTAATACTTCAGACGTTGAAATCCACACAAGCAATGGGAGAGGCAATGAAAGGTGTCACAAAGGCAATGGGCCAAATGAATAGACAGATGAACCTTCCATCACTGCAGAAAATTATGCAAGAGTTTGAGAGGCAGAATGAGAAGATGGAATTGACAACTGAAGTTATGGCAGATGCCATCGACGATGCTTTGGAAGGAGATGAGGAAGAAGAGGAAACAGAAGAACTGGTGAGCCAGGTGCTCGATGAGATTGGAATCGATATCAATCAAGAGGTATTTTTGTCACTGTTACATTTTACTTGCCCTCCCAGTGTTACCTTTTCATTTTATTCGTGATACACAATGCATGGATGGTGTTATCTTTCATCTAATCACCTAAATTAGAATGTTTTAAGCTTGTAAAAGAATGTTTAAACATGTTCTTATTTAATGTGCAGCTTGTTAACGCACCGTCAGCTGCTGTTGCTGCGCCAGCTGCTAAGGCCAAAGTTCCACAAGTTGAAACAGCAGGGACCGAAGACAGTGGGATAGACAGTGACTTACAGGCGAGGTTAGATAATTTAAGAAGGATGTAGTCTCTTCCTTCATGACTTGTATACTATTCGTATTATTTTTTATCCTTCTACTATTGTGAAAAGTGAGAATTCAGCTGGATCGTATAGTATCTGTGATTATGCCAGAAATCATGGATTCAGGGTTTGGGACTTGGAGATTTTAATAAGATTACATTCTATGACTATATACTGAAACATGCATGTTCTATCAAGAATGCGTACTAGAGATTCATTAATTCTGACAATTGGTAACTATAATTTGTTAATTCAGTTACCTGAGGAATACCTCAATACTCCCACAAACGTCCAAGTCACCAGGGGATATTTACTATAGTGTATAAATTTTCAGTTGACCAAGTTAGAGTGCATTCGTGGTTAGTCTTAAATTATCATTGATTTTAAAGCATTCGTGGTTAGTCTTAGATTATCATTGATTTTAAAGGGACTTACTATAGTAAATTCATGCAATAAGTAATCTCAGTGTATGTCTCTAAAGCGTCTAGACTTCGGAAAAAAGTTTTGTTTAGTCCCTTTTTGTTTAAAATATAACTAAACGTTTAATTTGGTCTAAATCACTATACCTAAAGTTTTGAAGATCAGGACTAAAAGAATACTTTTGTGCTCCCAAAAAAAAAAAAAAAAAAAGCCTTTCGTAATATTTGGTTTAAATTGCTGTACTTTTGTAACTGGTGAACTAATTAATCAGCCAATCAAAAATATGTTTGAAACTCAAACTATAAACCAAAATAGCAAACGTTATACACAAGTGTGGGGCTCATACTTTTTTACTATTTTTTCTGCACGCGCCAAAGTACCCTGGCCCAATTCAAAAACACCAAATTAAATTCAAGTAATTTACCATCCACTTGATTCTTCAGAACCCCGTTTTCTCATCCTTCCTTTGTCATCATCTCCCACTCTGTAACAGTCCTAACCTATCGAAATCAAAGACTTCTTTTACTCTATCCATCCATTCTCATCCCCCAGTACCACCCCCCACATTTAACAAAAGAAAAAAAAAATCGAAAACCAAAAAGAAAATTATCAAACAGGTACTGTAGAATTCAGCAACACTTCTCTGGAATTCTCCTCCGGCGGACTCGTTACATGCCGATGACACCTCCCGGCTCCGGAGACCACCACTGGCGCCCGGCACAGCGGGCAGTCGGAGTGAGAGTAGAGCCACATGTCGATACACGGCGCGTGGAAAGAGTGTTTGCATCTCGGCAGATTCCTGATCTCCTCTCCCTCTTCGAAAGCCGATAGACAGACAGCGCATTCGGAGTCAGCTTCAGCAGCCGCCGCTGCAGTCATTGCCGCTTTCTCTTTCTTGTACTTGAAGCTAGATGGCAACGCCCTGTCCTCAAACCCGGCCCTTGACGACGTCCTACTTACCTCAATTAATGATGAGTTCGGCCTCGGTTGAGGCAGCTGGCTCCGGCGATCGGAGCACAATCTGATGACGATGATGTTGTACAAAGCGAGAACGATGGCGGCGGTTCCGACGACGATTAGGCCGTAGTATAACATCGGCAAATTCGACTTGGCCGCTGGCGGTGGTGGAGGAGGCGGCGGCGGTTGGTAAATAGAGGGAGTAGCCATATTAGATGTGAAGTGAGAGCTAAAAGTGGTAATAGAGTTTATAGGAGGTTTTAAAGTAGTTGTTTCTTGTTTGCAATCATCATCCAGAGGAAGATTTTCTATTTTTTTTTTAAAAATATATATATTTCGTAGTTGTTAAATTGTTTAATAAAGTAATAATAGGTGCTTAATCCAAAAGCCGTGGTGGTTATGTTGTTTGTAAGAGGAGACATTAAAAAAAAAAAAAAAAAGGAGAAAAATAGATATTGAGATTTGAGGATCTGTGGGCTTATGCTCTATAGGAATGAAGACAAAAATAATGTAAAGTCACTAGAGATACAACGGACTTAAAATATTTGTAGATAAGTATTAATCCCTCCTCTCTCTCTCTCTCTGCTTACCTTGCCAAGAGAAAACAAAAAGATATTAATACAGATACTCGTACAAAACGATCAACCCCCAAAGGATTTTTTTTCCTTCTTTTGGGCAATTGAAATCATCTAGGTGGCAATCGAAATCAAATAATTCATTCGTAAACGAATGAATTATTTGATGTAGGCCCAGAACCTTTTCCGGAAAGGGTCTTTGACGAAGATTAAGCCTAGCGAAGGGTTATGGTCAACTGGAGCTAGTTCAGTTGGTCCAAAATTTGAGGGATGTGTGTGTAAGTTTGAGGGGTCAGGGTTCAAATTTTGGTAAAGTATGTGTGTGTTATTTTTCTTTAAATTTGTAATAAATGGTGGTCATTAGTTAAGCTTCATTTAAAAAAAAAAAAAAAAGAAAAAAACAGCCTAGCGAAGGGTTATGATGTGGCTTTGTTTTGTTTTGTTTTTGTTTTCGTTTGATTTGTAATTTGTTTACTAGCTTTACTTTCTTCTGAATTAGTAGTCAACACTCGACAGCATAGGTGTGAACGCCGTAATCATACTTTTATCTATTTTAATTTTTTAGTATTATTTTAAAACCCGCAATTAAATTGTTGGTCACAAATTCACTAGTAAAATGGTTTAAAGTGTAGGTAGAGTAGTTGGCAATGTATAGCTACGGCTAGTTCTAGATAATATTATATATTTTCCTCATCCCCTATCTAATGTAAGTCTAAGCAAAACAACATTTGAATAGATATTATCCGGTAACATCAAAGTTGTCTAAAGAGTATTATCACAAAAACCCTTGTATTTTGTCGATGTTTGAGGAAAATGTCCGAATTCCCTCGAGTATCAAGACCCTCTTGAAGTTTTATTTATTTATTTGTTATTATTAAAAAAGTTCCTTCAAATCTAAGAATTTTCATTTAATATCGTGTATTTTTAACTACGCATGGTCGTTAAAATCCATTGTATTCTGCACTAATTTAGAAGGAGGGATCTGACATATATCCTAAAATTCAAAGCGGTTTTGTTGATTAATTTAAATTAAAAAAATAATAATCTGAAAGTGTTCTCAGATTATAAAACACAAGGTTTTTACGTCAAACAACGAAAAACAAACCCCATCAATTAAATCATATAGATTCATTCAGTTAATTTTTTTTTTATATTAGACATTTTTTGAAAAAGTGACATACAGTCTTTATATGTTTAAACCTGATCACTGTAAACAATCTGTTATAAAACATTGTTGTTGAATTTCGTGATTTTCATACTTACACGCCAGTCGCCATTACATTTAATTTTATTCTTATTTTACTTCAATTATTAAAGATTATCGCTACTTCGTGACAAATTTTATTTCTTGCGTACGTAGCATATCATGTATATACGTACTCTAATTCAAAAAGAGCATATGTATACACATATACATAAACAAATATGGGATGGCTACGGTAGGGGCATCCCTACGTAGAGTCATACCTTAATTATCGTTGGATGGGAATCTGTGAGGAATAACGGGAATCTGTGGAGAATCTATTTATATACAGATTCCCATCCAACGGTGAATAGACAGGGCCCTACGTAGGGGCGCCCTTACTGTAGACGCGCCCAAACAAATAATATGTTTTCCATGCATACTCTAATTCAGAAAGAATTCCTTTGATTTTGGTAGTACTTTGTAACAATATATATTTAGTTGGATATTTAATGTGAATTATCATATAATTAGTGGGATATTTAATGTGAATTATCATGCTTTAGTTATTCATATCCAACTCTTTTAATTATTTCCTAAATTTCTCATCCAACAAATTTATACTTAAGACTGTACATTCATCCCGGAACAAATTTAGTTGAGTGCCAACAAATAGAAAACTTTTTACCTATTTATTTAGGGGTATCATTAGGAAACTTAGTTGTGTTCAATTCAGTACCTTTTAATTTTTTTAAGGGTTCCTGAAGGAAATTAAATTAATAACTAGCCAAAAATTGGCTACAATAAGAGTACAAGTTTCTAAAGAAAATAGAAATATCCTTCAAAGATATATCATGTATCAACCCAATCCTAGAAACAGTGTGAGCTATCATATTCTTATTACAAGAAATATAATTGCATATGCCACTTTTCACTAACAGAAAAAACCTTTACGGTATCCATCAGTAAATGCCACAACTGACTCCCTTTCACGGCATCCATTAATAGACGCTACAACAGACCACTCTTGACGATGTCTATCAGTAAACACCACAACTATCCTAGATACGAGTTACAAGCTCATAAATTGCCAGACTTGGCAACTCTAAGAGAATATATTAACATAGTGATATTTTCTAACTCTATCTCTTCAGATCTATAAAAATACTAGCAACACATCCACGAAACAAACAATAGAAAAAATTTCTTTAGATCTGAATCAAAATGATACAGATCTGAATAACAACCACACTATAAAAATAAAAAAAAAATACTAAAAAACAACCCAAAATACTATAGATCCAGATCTGAGTGGACAAAAACTACCATAGATCTAGATCTAGGTGGATAATTACCCTCACAAACAGAAGGATTATTTGGAATAAATAAAAATAAAAGAAAAATTGAAAAAAAAAACCCCATACCAGGGAGAGGAAGAAGTCCTCTCTCCGGTAAAAGGGAGACATGCTAATAGAGGAGAAGGGGTCATCTTGAAGAGGCAGAGAGGAGGAGCCGAGTACCTTTTAATTTAGTTTTGTTCTTTTCATAAAATGGAAGCATTTTCAGAAACATTTTGGCAATTATTTTTTTCTTTAAAAAAGAACTTTATAATCAAAAGAACAATTAGTCATATTGCCCCTTGTTTTTTGACTTCACTATAAATTTGTCTTATCAGTTTTGACTTTATAATCAAGTGTCCTCTAAATAGCAACATAGTTATTCTTTTGCCCCTAATACTATCATCGTTATAAGACTATTAGTGAGCAATGATCAAATAATTATTTCACTTTTTAAAATATTTTTTGAATACTATTAGTGAGCAATGATCAAATAGTCATTTCACTTTTTAAAATGTTTTTTGAATATAAAAGTTTGCACCTTTTTGGGACATGACTCCTACCCAAAAACAAAATTTATGACACTAATAAATGAATGCGAAAATTGCGATATTATGTTGGTCTGAAGAAAAAAATAATCTGAGATATTATTATTTTTTTACTTTTTTATTTATATTGTTAAATATAAAAAAGCTTTTTTTTCTTACATCTATTTTACTTTAATAATAATATAAAAAAAACTATCTAGAAATATCCAATGAAAAATAAGTAGCAACGACATTTATATCTCTATAAAGGAGAAAGACTATTTGACCCGTATTCATTGACGATCTTCTAACCATATTAGTAGCAGGGAACAAAAAGAGAACAATTTTACCATTTTAAGGGTATTTATATATAAAGTCAAAAGTGATGGACAAATTTATATTGAGAACAAATGTCGAGAGGCAAAATGACTAATTATTCTAATCAAAATTTTTAAAATTTTGCAAACAACTTTTTTAATAATTATATCGTTATAAAAACAAAATTCTGTTATAAGTATGATGACCTAATAATAGCAACATCAATGTCCTTAGAATAATGCTATAGGGCACCTGTGGTGTCCAGCACCACAGTGATGTGTCAGTTTGTCACTGGCTAATCATAATTATAATTTAAGTGGGGCCTATGTAGGACCCAGTTTATTAATTAAATCATCCAATGACAAACAGACATGTCACTGTGGTGCTGGGCACCACTAGTGCCCCATAACATTACTCATGTCCTTAAATGATATCAAACCTTCGATGACCTATGACAATGAAATTGACTAGGCATCTTTCAGCTCTCAGTACTTCACTTTTTTTTTTTTTTTTAAAATAATTCGTCGGTTAGGAGTTAGATAAGCAAGAGTGTGATTCAAACCCGCCACCCAATGCTCTCTGTTTTTCACTTTTATGTCATCCTCTTTCTCTCATATCTCTCTCTCTCATTGATTACTCTATTCTTCTCTCCAATGCCTCTTTCTCACCACTTTCTTTATCCTCCAAATGTTTTTTTCATTTCACTCTACTTTTTGTCCATCTATTTCAGTTTCTCTCTCCTCCCTAGCGATTAGTTTATGACATTTTTGAAATGTAATGTCCATATCATATTTGTAATTGGGTCTTCTAACATTAATTTTCTTATTTTCATTTTGAAAACAGAATGTAATTATGGCTACCAAATATGTTTTTATTTTATGTTTTTAAAAATGGAAAAACCAAATAACAAAAATATTTCTATTTTTCTGTTGAAGAAACAAAAAAAAGGGGTTTTGGACACTTATACCTATCATTTTAAAAATAATACCAAAAATATAACCTCTAAAACATAATTAAAATTCTGTACGACCTTTGTTGGCATTTTTCTAAATACTTCAGCTAAAAAATGCGGTGGCATTTTCGTAATTTTTATTATCTTTTTCAAAAACAGTCTTTTAATATTAAATGGCCAAAACAACTATTGTAGATTTATGACCTAGTGGTTGGACCACAAATGACTAGGCCACTAATATTGGTTACTGGGGCTCGAGCCCCCATACTGACATTTTAGATTTTTTTCATTATTTTAATTTTTTTCCTCTGTTTTTAATTTTATTCTTTTTTAATATTAGTTACAAATAATTACCAATTTAGTAACTAATTTCTATTAACAAAATTAATCAAATTGGTCATTAGTTTCTTCAATTTTTTTTTATTATTTTTATTTTTTTTTTCTTTTTAAAGTTATCTACATGTAGATACTAAATTAGTTACTAATTTTTGCTAACAAAATTATTCAACTTGGTCATTAATAATAATTCCCTCTTTTTTCTCAATTTTATTTTTCTTTTTTTTTTTTCAAATTATTTTTTCTTTTCCTATTTTTTAATTATTTTTCCCTTTCACTTTATTCTTTTTTTTTTTTTTTAAGAAACACTAACTTTTTTTTTTTTTTTTTTTTTTTAGTAAAGCACAAAAAACCCTAAAAGTTTCTAGGAAACTAGTTTGGTTTCTTTTTAACAGAATACTCTGTAGGTAAGTAAGTCGAAAGAAACCATAAAGGTTTCCTGGAAATTAGTTTGGTTTCCTTTTAGCTGAATGCCCTATAGGTAAGTAAATCACAGGAAACCACAAAGGTTTCCGGGAAACCAGTTCAGTTCTTTTTAGTGGAATGCCTTGTACGTAAGTAAATCATAGGAAATCACAAAGGTTTCTTGGAAACCACTTCAGTTTCCTTTCAGCGGAATGTACTGTACTTAAGTAAATCACAGGAAATCATAAAAGTTTCCTTTGAGCAGAATGTCATGTACGTCAGTAAATTAGAATAAACCACAAATGGTTTCTAGAAACCAGTTTGGTTTCTTTTAAGTGAAATGCCAAATCACAAAGATTTTCTTCTAACGGAATGCCCTGTATGTAAGTAAATCACAAGAAACCACGAAAGTTCTTGGAAACTAATTTGATTTCCTATTAGCGGAATGTCTTTACAGAAAACCACAAAGGTTTTCTTTAGCGAAATGTTCTGTGCTTAAGTAAATCACAGGAAACCACGAATATTTCCTGGAAACCATTGTGGTTTCCTTTTTGGAAAAAGTCTTGTAGCTAAATAAATCAAAGGAAACCACAAAGATTTCCAATAAACTACTGGAAACTATCGTGGTTTCTTTTTTGTAAAATATCATGTACCTAAGTAAATCACAAGAAAACATGGAAATCATTGTAGTTTCCTTTAGCATAATGCTCTGTAGCTAGGTAAATCACAGGAAACTAAGAAGGTTTCTTGAAAACCATTGTAGTTTCTATTTTGCAGAATGCTCTATAGCCAAGTAAATCACATGAAACCACGAAAGTTTCATATTAACCATTGTGGTTTCTTTTTCAAATCACAAAAAAATAATGAAAATTTCCTGGAAACTATTGTAGTTTCCTTTTTGCAGAATGCCCTTTAGCAAGAATTGAGTGAGACATTGAACAAGGACGTTGTAGGAATATGATCAAGTTCTCAAATTAAGTAATTATATTTTTGAAGTAAAAGCAACAGAAAACTATTTAATACCAATTTAAATTTTGATTTCAAGAATAGCAATAATCAACTTTTTTTTTTAGAAAACCAAATTAATTTGAACTAGAAACTAATTTAGTTTCTGATTTCTATTTCTTGATTAACTATTGGATTCTAATGACCGCAACCAATAGTTGGAAACTAATAGTAAAAATAGTTTCTAGCTTCTAATATTAGTTTTTTTTAAAAAAAAAGAAAAAGAAAATGAGTTTTGAAAAATGAATTCAAAAAAGAAAATACGAAAAAAAGAATAAATAAAGGAAAAAAGACTTAAAATAAATAAAAAAACAAAAGCTAAAAAAAAGTAATAAAGTTCGATGCAAAAAAAAAAAAATTAAAAAGAGAAAATAAAAAAGGAAAAATAAAGAATAAGAAAGAATATAACAAAGAAACCATAATAGAACAAGAAAAAAAAAAGTTCAAGTATAAGAAAAAAAGTTAAGGAAAAAGGAAATAGAAAAAGAAAAAAAGTTGTAGAGTTGGGAATTGATCCTATGATGGGAAGGACAAAAAGGACCATGCTAATGGATAGAATCAACAATATTCTTAGATAGTTTTGAATATTTTTTTATTATAAATGGTTTTTTTACACAAGATGGTTTTATTTACGGAAATGCCACCGCATAACTTATGGCCTATATTCAGAAAAACGTCGTACAAAAAGAAATGTGTTGGGCCGGGTCGTATTTTAGGCAATATTTTTCTAAAAGTAGTAGAACATGTCATTTTCTCAGAAAAAAAAAAAGAAAAATTATATACCGATTTGTACTTAATAGGGTCAAACTTTGACACATTTTTGTAAGTCCTCAAAATAGAGCCGTTAGTGAATTCATTTTTCATTTTTTCCCTTTATTTTTTAACCTTCTTCTTAAATGATGTGTCAAAGTTTAATTGGTTAGATACAAATTGACACAAAATTTTCACGTGAATAACTCCTGATACTAACTTAATAGAAAAATTATTAAAAAAAACCAAGATTAAATAGGAAACTTTCCAATGATGAGTTGATGACTTGGTCAATCCCTATATTTCATACTTTAAAATTCATATATAAAGGATTGAGATCGGTTATCATATTTTGTGAGTGTGTAGGAGGGGAGGGATTAGAGTCTTGGCAGAGTAATAAAAGTTATATTTAATAAAATTTCTCTCACTCCGTCGAAGTCGAGGTTCACAAAAAAAAAAAAAAATCAGAATACTGACACTAAGAAAGGTTTATAATCCCATCGCATAACAAACCCATCGGCTTCTAGAAATGGGCGATGCTGTCGAATTCGCTGATGATTTC
The DNA here is from genome assembly GCA_002914845.1 of Trema orientale. Taxonomy (NCBI): domain Eukaryota; kingdom Viridiplantae; phylum Streptophyta; class Magnoliopsida; order Rosales; family Cannabaceae; genus Trema; species Trema orientale. The sequence goes on along the minus strand of JXTC01000523.1, from coordinate 79,302 downwards.
TATAAATCAATAATGGAGACTACAAGAGCTCTTAGTATGTAGATTTTATCTTACTTTCTCTCTTAATAATATGAGGAAATTTAGTTTTATATGTGGATTTTATTTTACCTTGCCTCTTAATAATATGAGGAAATTTAGTTTTATATGGTAAAATTTTTTAAAAAAATTTGAAAAATCCTAAATTTTGAAATTCTTTGAAAAATTCAAGATTTTAGACAAATGTCACTTTTAAGATAATCAATCAAGTTACCTGAGTTAACCAGACTAGTTACCTCAAATAACTCGATTAGTTATCCCCAATAACTCGACTAATTACTAAAAGTACCATTAAAAAATACCCATTTTGAAGAAAAAGTGGTATTTTACTTAATATTTTTGAAAAATAGTATTTTTCTAAATAAAAAGTGATATTTTCCTAAATCGATATGAGATTTTTCAAAAAATTCAGCTTATCTGAGATTTTTCAATTTTTTGGATTTTGTCTAGACTTTTGTAATAAACCCTATGAATTAGAACATGGGTTTCTAATACTTATACTTACAAAAACCGAAAAAAATTTATAAAAATACAGAAGTCAGGATTTTTTCCAATTTTTGTACAGTTTTTATTAGGAAATATCACTTTTTAAAAAATATTTAGAAAAGTACCATTTTTAAAATAATTACTGCCTACCGGTTTCTGGAAACTGGTTACTGGTTACTGGTTAGCAGTTATATACTAGTTATGAATATATTTGGTTACTAGTTACCAGTTTCTGAAAACTGATTACTAGAAACTAGTTACTATTTAAAAAATGGTATTTTTCTAAATATTTTTAAAAGTGGTATTGTTTTCCTAATTAAAACCTGGGATTTTGCATAAAGTAGTAATTTTTTTCAAATTAAAACTTGGGATTTTCAAACAATTTCAAAATCAAAGATCTTGCAATATTTTTGACATTCACNAAAAAAAGAAAAAGAAAATGAGTTTTGAAAAATGAATTCAAAAAAGAAAATACGAAAAAAAGAATAAATAAAGGAAAAAAGACTTAAAATAAATAAAAAAACAAAAGCTAAAAAAAAGTAATAAAGTTCGATGCAAAAAAAAAAAAATTAAAAAGAGAAAATAAAAAAGGAAAAATAAAGAATAAGAAAGAATATAACAAAGAAACCATAATAGAACAAGAAAAAAAAAAGTTCAAGTATAAGAAAAAAAGTTAAGGAAAAAGGAAATAGAAAAAGAAAAAAAGTTGTAGAGTTGGGAATTGATCCTATGATGGGAAGGACAAAAAGGACCATGCTAATGGATAGAATCAACAATATTCTTAGATAGTTTTGAATATTTTTTTATTATAAATGGTTTTTTTACACAAGATGGTTTTATTTACGGAAATGCCACCGCATAACTTATGGCCTATATTCAGAAAAACGTCGTACAAAAAGAAATGTGTTGGGCCGGGTCGTATTTTAGGCAATATTTTTCTAAAAGTAGTAGAACATGTCATTTTCTCAGAAAAAAAAAAAGAAAAATTATATACCGATTTGTACTTAATAGGGTCAAACTTTGACACATTTTTGTAAGTCCTCAAAATAGAGCCGTTAGTGAATTCATTTTTCATTTTTTCCCTTTATTTTTTAACCTTCTTCTTAAATGATGTGTCAAAGTTTAATTGGTTAGATACAAATTGACACAAAATTTTCACGTGAATAACTCCTGATACTAACTTAATAGAAAAATTATTAAAAAAAACCAAGATTAAATAGGAAACTTTCCAATGATGAGTTGATGACTTGGTCAATCCCTATATTTCATACTTTAAAATTCATATATAAAGGATTGAGATCGGTTATCATATTTTGTGAGTGTGTAGGAGGGGAGGGATTAGAGTCTTGGCAGAGTAATAAAAGTTATATTTAATAAAATTTCTCTCACTCCGTCGAAGTCGAGGTTCAAAAAAAAAAAAAAAAATCAGAATACTGACACTAAGAAAGGTTTATAATCCCATCGCATAACAAACCCATCGGCTTCTAGAAATGGGCGATGCTGTCGAATTCGCTGATGATTTCTATAAATCAATAATGGAGACTACAAGAGCTCTTAGTATGTAGATTTTATCTTACTTTCTCTCTTAATAATATGAGGAAATTTAGTTTTATATGTGGATTTTATTTTACCTTGCCTCTTAATAATATGAGGAAATTTAGTTTTATATGGTAAAATTTTTTAAAAAAATTTGAAAAATCCTAAATTTTGAAATTCTTTGAAAAATTCAAGATTTTAGACAAATGTCACTTTTAAGATAATCAATCAAGTTACCTGAGTTAACCAGACTAGTTACCTCAAATAACTCGATTAGTTATCCCCAATAACTCGACTAATTACTAAAAGTACCATTAAAAAATACCCATTTTGAAGAAAAAGTGGTATTTTACTTAATATTTTTGAAAAATAGTATTTTTCTAAATAAAAAGTGATATTTTCCTAAATCGATATGAGATTTTTCAAAAAATTCAGCTTATCTGAGATTTTTCAATTTTTTGGATTTTGTCTAGACTTTTGTAATAAACCCTATGAATTAGAACATGGGTTTCTAATACTTATACTTACAAAAACCGAAAAAAATTTATAAAAATACAGAAGTCAGGATTTTTTCCAATTTTTGTACAGTTTTTATTAGGAAATATCACTTTTTAAAAAATATTTAGAAAAGTACCATTTTTAAAATAATTACTGCCTACCGGTTTCTGGAAACTGGTTACTGGTTACTGGTTAGCAGTTATATACTAGTTATGAATATATTTGGTTACTAGTTACCAGTTTCTGAAAACTGATTACTAGAAACTAGTTACTATTTAAAAAATGGTATTTTTCTAAATTTTTTTTTAAAAAGTGATATTTTTCTTATAAAAACCGTACCACACCTTAGAAAATACAAAATCACCTTGTTCAAATTTTTTTTGGGGAAATTAGAAAAAATACGGTATTTTTGAAAAGAATTGGAAAAATACGGTGCTTTTGTATTTTTCATGGTGCGGTATAGTTTTTATTAGAAAAATACCGTTTTTTAAAAAATATTTATAAAAATACCATTTTTTAAAATAGTAACTAGTTTCTAATAACCAGTTTCTGGAAACTGGTAACCAGTAACCGAATATATTTATATCTAATATATAACTGGTAACTAGTTTCTAATAACCAGTTTCCAGAAACTGGTAACCAGTAACTATTTTAAAATAGTAATTTTCTAAATATTTTTTAAAAAGTAATATTTTCCTAATTAATATCGTACGAAAACTGGAAAAAACTTTAACTTCTGTATTTTTGTAATTCTTTTCATTTTTTATAGGTATAAGTGTAAGAAACCTATTTTTTTTTCGTGAAATATCGTATATTGTCTAATTTCCCCTTAGAACATTCTAACACCATAATCACATTAATAGCCTACCACTTGATTAAATAGCTGCAAAATAGACTCCTATAATTTCGTACACGCAGAAAAAAAAAAAAAAGAAACAAACCAGCACCGTTTGTAACAAAGTTTAAGGATTGTCATAATCTTTGCTTCCATGTCATAAAATCATGATTATTATTATTTTTTTGAAATGCATAAAATCATGATTATTGTGTGCCTCTTTTACCCTTTTCTTTTTCTTCCTTTTTCTCTCTTTTCCTCCCTCTCTCTTTCTCTCTCTCTCTCGGTGATTGATGAATTATGAGAACTTCTCGTAAATCTTATATGATCATATTAAGCAGAGGTTCCATTTTATTGTTTCTTTTTTATTTTTATTTTCTTTATTGAATGTAGTTATCATTATCTTTTATTTGGTTCTCTTCTAACTGTAATGAAAAAATATTAGGGTTTGTGGAACTAAAGGTTCATGAATTCTTTATATAGTGACCATTTGGTTCATGAACTAAATAAATACTCAGAAAAATCTTTAAATTAACCAATTAGTGACAATAAGGTCCCTTTTTATTAAAATTGGATTTTAAGAGTAGAATTTTACCTTTATATTTGAAAGAAAAGAACTTTTCTTTAACTACACGTTAGATACTTTTTCTTTCATCTAATTTTAATAGTGTTAATAGTTTTTTTTACAGAAAATAAACTTATTGTCACTAATTGATTAATTCATGGACTATTCTGGTCACTAATTGAATAATTCATCAGGGATTTTTAGTGCCATAAACCTCGGCACTGGGGTCCTGGTTATAATCTATTTTTACTTTTCGCTATGAGCAAACCTCAGCATTTGCGTATCCTGGTCATATAGTCGAACTCAAATAGGAAGCATTCCTAGTATCTCAAATAAAATGAATAAGTGTATACCTATATATATGTTGGCTTTGGATACGGTCACATCCGAAAAATTCGGAACACATTTTTACCAGTTTATATTGATAAATGTACTTTAAATTAGCAAAAATATGCAAAAACATGTAATAGGACCTTACCTGATCGAACGGGACTTCCTCCGGTTCATATGTGTTTATATATAATATATATACACACACGTATGAGTCCCAGTCAAACAATATCACCCTTATATACCCGTATACGTACGTAGCTGCAAAAAAAAAAGAAGAAAAAATGAAAGTCCTCAAGGCCCAGTCGAAATCTACCACACTCTCTTACATATAAATATGTATTATTTTTATATACTCATATTCTCAAGGTCTTCAAAAGTTAGAAGAAAAACTCTTCCCCCTCAGTCATAATCTTCTGCTATTTTCTCTCAACTTCTCTAACAATTAGAAAGAGACAGGCCGTTTTAAGCACTTTCTGGGCCTTTAGGCAAATTCTTTAAATGAGTCTTTTTTAAATTTATATGTATATTTGATATTTTGTTCGCAATACAATAAATTTAATATAAGACGGATCCAATTTACAAATAATGGACATCTCTAACTATTTCCAACTTCAAACCAACTCAATCACTCACTATATTTATAAAAAAAAAAAAAGACAACAAAGAAATTAGAGAAGTAAAAAGAAAGCAAACTTTATTGGAAATTTATTTTTCTTGCCTTTTGAGATGTAAATTTATTAATCAAATCTTTATGTTCAAGCTTATCCAACAAATCTTTCTCAATATACAACATACCTAATCCATTTAATCTTTTTTGTGACATAGTTGATCTCAAATAAGACTTTATCAACTTTTGCTTTGAAAAACTGTCACAGAAATTGTTAGCAAAATTTTAAAAGCAATAACGTTGAAATTTTAATGGGTAAAAACTATTACAAGTTGAAAAATAAAAAATAATTAAAGCTATACCCATTTTGAGGTGAATTGTTAAGATGGATTAACTATGAAATATATTATGATAAAATTAATTATGAAATATATAAAAAAATTAAGCATAATCAGAGTATTTAATTCTTTACTCTTATTGGAAATTAAAAGGAAAGATTTTGTTTAATCTTTTAGATTTAAAAATGGCTAGAAAATAAGGCATATTGTTACAACTTCCCAAAATATAGGCCTCTGGATATTTTAATTTTTTTTTTCAAAAGTCATGTTGCTTTAATAGTTTTGGTTGAAGCATTTATGTTAAAAAAATACCAAAGAAGTAAATAGTATTAATACAAAGAAGGAAATTTTGAGGCCTTTTTTAAGTGGGGGCTTAGGCAAACAACTAGGCTGCACATAGCTTGAGCCATTGGAAAGAGAAATTCTTTAATTTTCCCAGCTTAGTTCCTAGCCTTACCCTATATTTTTCTACATGTTATGGATTTACCTGAGTTTCCTTCAAATGTTATTGTGTACGACGTATTAACTCAAACGTTGCTTGATGCCATGGGAAGATGCAAGTTAATTTGCAAGAGATGGAACAAAGAACACACCAACCCGATTTCATTCAACTCTAATTTTCACCAAAGAACAAGATCAATGTCCAGGATTTACGTTCAAAGCTTGACATAAAGCAAGTATTGGTCTATGTTTGTTTCTATGGATAACTCTTCAAATTGATCAGATTCTTCACTGTCCTTAGATTTCTTACCTCTCGGTGCATGAAGTCAAGATTGAAGCCGTTTCAAAACATGGTGGTCTTGTTCTCTGCATCAAATGCCATAGTAATCCTCGTAAACTTCAGGTCCCTGTATTAGATATTGTATATACTTAGTGGATTATAAAGTTACAATTAGTTGCACTTCCGTTCAGTTGTTACCTAGCCTTTGTTAGCTGGCATTAGCTAGCATCTTAGATATTTATTTTGTACTGTATATATACTGGTAGATAGTCTTTTTGGGTAAAAGGAGAAAATAGAGCTTTTCTTTCATTTTCTATTTGGCTCAAGGTTGATATGATATCAGAGCACGCTTGCTCAATTCGATGCTGCCTCTATTGATGAAGCTCGACTCGGTTCATTCTTGAAGGTTTTCATTCCTCGATTGAGTCTACTTCTTCTCAATTGAGTGTTTCTTCGTTGTTCAACCATGGTGTCTTCCGTTTCAGCTGCTTCACGAGAATCTATAACTTCTGCAACTCATTCCGCTATTGATGATCCCTCCAATCCTTACTATCTTCATTATTCGAATAGTCCTGGTTTGATTCTTGTTTCACAACCTCTGTCTGGAGACAACTATGCTTCTTGGAGCCATGCTATATTGATTGCTCTCTCCGTCAAGAAGAAGCTAGGATTCATTGATGGTTCGATTCCAAAACCTATAGGTACTGATCTTGATCTTCTTCATGCTTGGACTCGAAATAACAATATAGTTATTTTTTGGATCTTACACTCTGTTTCGAAAGAAATTTCTGCTAGTTTTGTTTACACTGATTCGACTGAAAAAATTTGGGCTGACCTAAAAGACCGTTTTCAACAACGTAATGGTCAAAGAATTTTTCAATTACGCTGAGAACTGATGAATCTTCTCAGGCACAAAACTCTATTAGAGCCTATTTTACAAAATTAAAGACCATTTGGGAAGAATTAAAAAATTACAGGCCGGTTTGCTCTTGCGGAAAATGTAACTGTAGGGATGTTAAGGCATTGAATGCTTATTATCAAATGCAGTACATAATGTCATTTTTTGTGGGACTTCATGATTTTTTTGCTCAAATTCGAGATCAATTGCTGTTAATAGATCTGATGCCTGTTATCCCAAGACTACCTAACCCAAGAGGAGGTGAATTGGGTTTTAAAAGTTTTTACAAACTTTTTGAATAAAACACTTAGGACGTGCAAATAATGAATAAAGCAAGTAAAAATAGCAAATAAACAAGCACAATCTCAAAGTAAATAAATTAAAGAGATAGGGACAGAGAGATTGCAAACGCTATTTTTACGAGGTTCGACAAACACAATGGTTTGCCTACGTCCCCCGCCCTCCGCAACTTGCTTTGAGCTTTTCACTATCGGATCAAGATTATGGGCTTGACCGACCCTTGTACAACCGAAGTGATTTCTTTTTAGGCACACTCACGCCTTTACAATAGTCTTGAATCCGACTCTATTACGCCTAACTACGGATTATTTAGAATTCGGTGTCAACCTCACCTATACTGGAGATGTCAAACTGAGTTCCTTGTTGATTCTCAAAGAGGTACTCTATATCCCTCAGTTTAAATTTAATCTACTATCTGTCAGTACACTTACCTTGTCATCACAGCTTATAGTGCATTTTCTTCCTGATTATTTCACCATTTAGGATCTTCGCAGCCAGAAAGTGATTGGCAAAGGTGACAAGCTGAACAAGCTCAATATTCTGGATATTATAGATATTACATCTCCAGACATCATTTGCACTTCTACTCATTCTGGGCGAGTAAATAAAGTGTCTGATGTTACTTGGCACAATCAGCTTGGGCATTTATCTTTCAAATGTTTAGATTCTTTACGTGAAACATTATATTTTGATGTGCTTAAGGCTCGGAAAGCAGGTGCCTGTTACATTTGTCCATTAACTAAGCAAAGAAGATTGTCTTTTGTTTCTCATAATAATATGGCTTCTGCTCTATTTGATTTAGTCTATTGTGATATCTGGAGACCTTATCATGTCAGTTTTCATTCAGGTCATCGGTATTTTGTTACTCTTATTGATGACTATAGTCACTTTACTTGGATTTTCTTACTCAAGCATAAGTCTGATGTGGCTTCCATTATTCCTAAATTTTTCAATATGGTTACTACTCAATTTGATGTTTCTATCAAGAGTTTCAGATCAGATAATGCTCGAGAATTGTCTTTTACTGAGTTCTTTAATGAGAAAGGAGTACTACATCAATTCTTTTATGTGGATAGGCTAGAACAAAATTCTGTGGTTGAATAAAAGCATCAACACTTGCTTAATGTAGTTCGAGCATTGTACTTTCATTCTCGAGTTCCTATTCATTTCTGGTCTGAATGTGTTCTCACTGCCATCTTTCTTATTAATAGAACACCATCTCCATTGCTACATAATAAGACTCCATATGAACTTTTGTACAAGTCTCTTGTGAACTATGATTCATTTCAAGTATTTGGTTCTTTAGCATTTGCTTCTACTCTCCATGCACATCGAACTAAGTTTCAGCCCAGGGCCAGGTTATATGTCCTTATTGGTTATCCACCTGGCATGAAGGGATATAAGCTGTTTGACATTGAAACTAAGCAGCTTTTTGTTTCTCGGGACGTCTTTTTTCATGAAGATTATTTTCTATTTCACACTGTGGTTTTTCAAGATCAGTTAGTAGATCCTTTTCTGGATCTTGTTCTTCCTAATCCTACTCTTGAAGTTCTTGTTGTTTCTACTCCTCCCGCTGCCTCAGATGTTTCATCATCTTCACTTGATAATACAATAACAGTCACTCCTTCTTGCCCTCCTCTTCGACGATCTACCCGGGTTAACATCCTTCCTATTTGAATGATTTTCATTGCAACCTTTTAGCTCAGAAACCTCGACCAGCTTCTCCTATTTCTTATCCTTGTATTGACTACTTGTCTTGTGATTGCCTCTTTTCTGCTCATAGATATCTTGTTCTCAATATTTCCTCACAGTTTGGACCATAGTTTCATCATCAGGCAGAAAAATTTTCTCATTGGCGAGAGGCAATGCAAGCTGAATTGGATGTCATGGCCGCCAATAATACCTGGTCTGTTGTTCCCCTGCCTTCTGGCAAGCATTCCATTGGATGCAAATGGATTTATAAGATTCTACAGGAATATTTAAAATTATTATTTAAAAAAATAGAAGAGAGATATGCATACTTGGACCAAAATAAAATTATTATTCTTTTTTTTTATTTTTTAAATAATAATTTCCCTTTATTGCCATATTTATCACTGCTGAGATGAACATTTTTTTGGACAAGTACTAATTGACAATAATTTTGGATAGAAAATATTGAAAGGGATTAACGTGGAACGAAAAAATAATACTGAGGACCTAAAAACCATAAATAAGAGAATAAGGATTTAACAATAAAAAAACTTGGCATAAACTTTTTTTTTTTCTAACAAAACTAATATTAAGGGACTTCAGGGGGTTTTGCTCTAATATTAGGGAACTTCATGGGGTTTTGCTCAAAAAAAATTGAGTTTTCAAGTTAATTTTACTAAATTGTTCCGAGTTCAGGTAGTTTTGCTCTAAAAAATTGAGTTCAAGGTTAATTTTACTGAATTATTCTGAATTCAAAGGGTTTTGGTAATAAAAAGCCAAAGATAAAAATATATCAAATTGCTGAGATATACAGGTATGTGCATAAGGCATGTGCTCATTTTTCTAGTATATCAAGAAAGGGTGCGCCCCTACGTAGGGCCCTGTCTATTCACCGTTGGATGAGAATCTTTATATAAATAGATTCTCCACAGATTCCCGTTATTCCCCACAGATTCCCATCCAACAATAATTAAGGCATGACCCTACGTAGGGACACCTCTACCGTAGCCATTCCCATCAAGAAAAAGATCATTGAAAGGCTAAGAACTATAGAAAAATAATAAAATATTTAAGAAGCAGCTAGAATAAATCTCATTTCCTTAGCAACATTCCGTTTTCAATATATTACTCTATATATATATATGCAAGGCTATTTAGATTGACAAGTACCCTAAATGCGCGACTAATGCGAAGCTATTTACATTGACAAACACCCTAATTGGGTGAAAATCATGTTATTTTATATTGAAAATGTTGACTATTTAGTTAAAATAAATTTTAAAAAAATAGTTCATGAGTATAGAACACATAAAAAATAAAGTCGTTTATTAATCATCTTATATAATCGTTGATTAAATATCTAGCTTGGGTTCAATTTGATTGGATTTTAAAATCTCAAGATTTTATTTGATATAATAAGAAATCCAAAGTTTTTATTACTATAATTAAAAGTATTCAATGTTTTATTTGACATAATGAAAAATATAAGATTTTTTTTCGCTAAAATAAAAAGACCAAAGATTTTTTTTTTATAATAAACAAAATGAAAAGATAAAAATATATTAAATTGTTGAGATATACATGCACGTGCCTAAGGCATGTGCTCATCTTACTATTATATCAAGAGAAAGATCATTGAAAGGCTAAGAACTAAAACAGGAAAATAATAAAATATTTAAGAAGCAGCTAGAATATATTCCATTTTCTTAGCCATATCCTTTTTTCTCTATATATATATGGATTTAAAAAAAATGAAAAGACAACATAGTTCTATATATATATGTAGAAATTTATTTGAGCAATTATACATATATATATATGATTGCCAATCCAGTAGGTATTTTTTTTTTACCTATATGTAGGTATTTTTTTTAGCCGTTGGATCATCATCTAATGGTAATCCAATGGCGATAATAACATGCATGAAAAAACGTGCATCATTAATGTTATTTCTCTCTCTTACTTTTTATTATAAAAAAATATGCATGATAAATTTTCATTGGCTAAAATGATACCTATGTATAGGTAAAAAAAAAAAAAAAATACCTACTGGATTGGTGCCCTATATATATATATATGAGTGATGTTTCGATGGAGATTTTTGTTTTTACTCTATGGATGGGTAATCTAATTTGAGTCATTAGATTTTAATCTAATGACTAAAATAATATTAATAGATTTACTAAAAACATTATTATAATTAATACATATATAAAAATAGAAAGTTATTTAAAAAAAAATAGGTAACCAGATGAGTTAGTCAATTTTTTTTATTTTTTAATAAAAAAATAAAACTAGTGAAAAATATTTAATAATCTCAAATCACTTCCAACTATCTTATTTGTTGGGAAAAAAAAAACAATAAAAGATGTACAAATTTTAAGTTATTTCATGCATAATTTTTTTTTTAAAGAAATTATCTTTCAATATAGTTGCTTTATTCATTTTTTTATTAAAAAAATAACTTATTCATAATATGAAAATTATGCTACCTTGGATTTTACCTTTCGTATAGTAAAAAAGAAATTTTATGAAATATTGAAAATACAATAGTACATATAGTTTTAAATTAAAGGTAATTAAAAAATTAAACTTTAAATTAAATTTTCAAAAAAGAAATAAATAAAAAAGAATTAGAAATTAATATATTGAATGAGATAACTTGTTGTTGTAGGTTTATTTCCAAATTAGTCAAACTTATTCATCTATGGAGCAAAAACAAAAATACTCATTGAAAACTCAACCATAAATATATATATATATTCGTGGCAAACTTTTTTTGCCTTGAAATCAATCTTTTCTTGGTAACCTTTGCCATGTACTTCTAATCTTCATTTATTTATTATTAATTTTCGCCCCCTTTGCTACCGTTAGAATTCTTTTGGGGCCTCTGTTTAATTATATTTTGAGAAGCAACTTTTATGGAATCAACTTTAAACTTTTAAGGGCTTTGAAACATCCTCTCAAAGTGTTTTGGCTTTTTCCATCTGATTCCATCCCATTTGTGACAAGATATATGCAGTCTCTCCAAGTTTATCCTTTGAGAATTCTATGTTTGTCTGTCCCCGCTGCACTTTAATAATATTCTGTACATAATGAAATGTTTTCAATCCAAAAAAAAAAAAAAAAACACAATGCTAGATATGTCGCTATTGCTAATATTCATTATCAACTTTTTAGTCCATTGGTGCAAGGCTTGGGTTATAAATTTATAATCTATGAATTCAATGACTCTAGCTATAATAGATAGTATCTACGTAGAGAGATACATAACATTGTCCTTTCGAGATATAGCAAAAAAGAACTAGCTTGTTAACGTTTCTATTTTTAAATTGAACAGTACAAAAATAGTATTTTTTTTTCCTCAAGTAACATTTTAAAAAAAAAAAACCTTCATTATTAGTTTTTTTTTTGGAATAAACAATTAAAATAAAATTTTTATCAATTAGGGCCTAAGCTGTGTCACTCTCTTTTAGAGACGGTATAGAAAGAAAATATTGGAAGAAAACGGCATAATGAGAAGAGCAAGCAAACAGTAAGTCAACTGTGTTGAAGTTGAACCAATTTCCCCACGTGCCATTTTCCATTACATGGTTTATTTTTTGCTGAATGAGTTTTATAATTCCGTGGTCATTTAAATAATTTCACTTCCAACTTGCACATATTAAAGTTCGGAAATCATCCAAGTTGAGTATTATTACGTGTTTGTTTTCATTGGACAAATGTCTTTTTGCATTTGTTGCATTCTTCCTTCTTTGAATCCACAAAATGGTTATGATTTGGAATTATGATAAGAAAGAAAATATGAAATGAGAGAAAGACATAAATTTGACTTTAAATAATAGAAAATTTAAAATTATGAACACATGACTGCTTTTGGGTTTAGTTGTTATTTTTTGAAGACAGAGTTGACAATTGTTCATAAAGTTGAATTGGTAATCATCAAAGATGATAATAATAATAATAATAATAATAATAATAATAATAATAATAATAAGAGAACTCAAATGGCCCTTTTCCATTATAATTTTTCAATAGAACAAGGCTTAAATGCATTTTTGGCATCTTAGCTTTAGGAGGCGAGGAACTGCATGGAATGCTCTTCCTAAAAAATTGGCATCCATTTTTCTAATTCACTTTTATGGTATGGAGTTTCATCCGTTTACATAATATTTAGAATTTCACTCTCTCCACAATGCTTAGTTGAGGTTTCTATCCCCTGTTGAAAGTTCAGTAGTATTCTTATTTTTTTAAATGAAAGAAAAAAATAGTTTTGTTCTGCCTAAACAAGTTAAAAAGCTTTCAAGCTATCAATTAAGGAATGAACCTATGAGCAAACATGTTGGACCATTTTCTTTCATTTTTTTTTTCTTTTTCTAATTAGACATAGATTCACTATTCACAAAAGAGGACATTAAAAAAGAGCTTTTGAAGATGTAAAAGTGTCCCTGTATAAGTTCATAGATACCAATTTACCAAACTCACGTAGATCTTTCTACCAACATAACAAAATCACTCTTAGAACAATTCCACTAACAAATTTACATTGGGTTTAAGGTTAAGGTTGCAAAGTTATAATTCTCTCTCTCGTTTTTTTCTGTTATTTTATTTTTCGGGCTGCGTAGAACTTAAGACTCAACCGTCCCAGTCCACAAACACTGTGCTCCAGCTCAGCCCTGTTTACCGTCCTCGCCCGCCATTCAGCGGCAAACATAGCTGACGTCATAATGTACATATTCAAATTCCCATTATACCCTTGTTTACAACCCGATTAACCCTCCTACTTTAAGGGTCTTTCTGTAGTTACACAACAGCCTCTTCTTTACTATTTTCCTTCGTCCACCTTTCTCTATCTCTGACCAGAAGAATTATTTGCTCATATTGACGTTTTTAACCACTTCTTGTGATATACGTCTTTATTCTATAATAAGAAAAATGATTGCAAAAACACCCCTTTCAAGAACAAGAAGGAGAAAAATCCACTCAAACAGGCTTAACGTCAATATATATATATCCATATTATTCCATAATATAGATATGGCCAGTATACATATGGCTTGGTAAAATCACTAATACTATTTAACTAAGCCACCCTGGAAGCCTTAGCCATTATAGACACTTTCCCCTTTTTCCCCGGAAATATGTATAAATATATGTATCATATACAAATGTGACTTGTTTTTCCTATAAACCAAGTAACCAATAGACTACTATAAAGCTTATGACTTCTGCAAACGGGTCGGAGTTTAGTAACCCGTATTGAAGTTCCTGCTTATTTTCCCGGAAAGTTTCTAGTTTTCCCGGAATTTCAATACGGGAGTGTTTTGCTCTTTGATGTGGGAATGGAGACTGGAAAAGGGGTGGAGGAACAGAAACGAACAAACGATGTCGTTTTACAGATTTCGGGTAGCGAAGAAGCTTTCAATGGCTCTAGAGGAACCAGCAGAGAATCGACCTCGTACCCTGTTCCTCAGAATTCCCAAACTGTGTTTTCTCCGAAAGTGTCCAGAAGTTCAAATGTTGAGCTGACAGAGGTTCAGAGCTCGACAACAACAACAACGAATAAGCCCCCGAAAGCCCCAGTTTCGAGGTCGCCGTTCTCCAAGCCCAAGTCAAGACTAGTTGAGCCACAGCCTTATCCTACGGAAGCTGCTAAATTGGCTGAGGAGAAGGCTCCGTCGAAATCGAATACGAGTTCACCTCTTATAAGCTCGCCTAATGTCTCCTCACCAAACAGGAAAAGCACAGCCACTACCCCCAGGGAGACTCAAAAGTCAGCTCCCATTACTCCAAGAACGCCTTTGATTGAGACACCAGGAGCTGAGGAAGATGATGATGAAGAGGTTTACAAGACTGCCGATCTCAAAGTGAGCCAAGAGTCAAGTAAGAGCCCCAAAGTGAAAGTAACTCTTTTGATTGAGTGGATTTCGTTTATTTGCATAGTGGGTTTTTTAGTAGCTAGCTTAACTGTCCATAGGTTGCAAAATAAGTTCATTTGGGGTTTGGAGTTGTGGAAATGGTGTGTTCTGGTTATGGTGATCATTTGTGGTAGATTGTTCACCGAGTGGTTGATCAACGTTTTGGTTTTCTTGATTGAGAGGAATTTTTTGCTAAAGAAGAAAGTCTTGTATTTCGTTTATGGTTTGAAGAAGAGTGTTCAGGTCTTCATTTGGTTGGGTTTGATACTTTTGGCTTGGGGTTTGTTGTTCAATCATGGAGTGAAACGGTCAAGGAAAACAACTAGGATTCTTAATTATATTACAAGGGCTTTGGCTTCTTTTCTGATTGGAGCAGCTATTTGGTTGTTGAAGAACTTGTTAGTGAAGTTGTTGGCGTCTTCTTTTCAGTGTACTCGATTCTTTGATCGGATTCAAGAATCGATCTTTCATCAGTATGTTCTAAGGACCCTTTCTGGGCCTCCATTGATGGAGATGGCCGAAAAGGTCGGCAGAACACCGAGTACAGGACAGTTGAGTTTCAGAAATTTGAAGAGGGAAAAGGGTGAGGAGAAACAACTGGGTAAAGGAGAGGTTATTGATGTCGAAAAGCTCAAAAAGATGAAGCAAGAGAAAGTTTCTGCTTGGACCATGAAAGCGTTGATTAGTGTGATAAGGGGTTCTGGGTTGTCTACCATTTCCAATACTCTAGAAGATGATGAGGACGAGGATGAGCAGATTACTAGTGAGTGGGAAGCAAAGGCTGCTGCTTATCGGATTTTTCAGAATGTAGCCAAGCATGGAAGCAAGTAAGAAAATCTATCCTTTTTGGTTATTGGTATATTCTGACGATTTCACATTTAAATCGGATATTTTCTCAAGTTTAGTCACTGTTGAATGGACTAGGTACATTGATGAAGAAGACCTCTTGCGCTTCCTGAAAAAAGAGGAGGTTGATCTTGTGCTTCCGATGATTGAAGGAGCCGCAAAAACTGGAAAAGTAAGGAGAAAATCTTTGAAGAACTGGCTGGTAAGTTTTTATTTTATTAGTAAAAGTTTCTTATTTTGCTACATATAAATTAGGATAATGAGATCTGGTACTTTCTTCATTTACTTGGTTTCTTCTTTTGATATAAGTTATTCTGTCAATTAACCATACGTGAGTATGTATCATCCAAGAAACTGTATACAAAATACATAGTGTCGATGGTTGGTCTGACATCAAGTTGCGGCAGTTTGTTGCAAGTCTTAAGACCATCTCTTCTACATGACCCTGGAGGCCTATACTATCACTATCATTGGTGCCATACAAAACTCTGTCTGAGAGGCATTCCATGTTCTTAATTGTTAAATTTGTCTTGTGTGCAGGTCAATGTTTACCTTGAACGCAAATCACTAGCTCATTCATTAAACGATACGAAAACAGCAATAGAGGAATTAAATAGGCTTTCCTCTGTGATTGTAGTTGTTGTGATCATTATAGTGTGGTTGATCTTGATGGGATTTTTGACGACACAAATACTCGTCTTCATTTCATCCCAGATTCTACTGATTGTGTTTGTGTTTGGTAACACTGCTAAGACTGTGTTTGAAGCCATCATATTTGTGTTTGTGATGCACCCATTTGATGTAGGGGACCGTTGTGTTGTTGATGGAGTACAGGTAAGTCTCTTACCATGTCTTTTATTTCCTTGAAGCTTGATATTTGGTAACATGAACCAGCTTGACATGTTGATACCTCACAGATGGTTGTTGAAGAGATGAACATTTTGACAACAGTCTTCTTGAGATATGACAATGAGAAAATCTTTTATCCAAATTCAGTTCTAGCAACAAAGCCCATCAGCAACTTCTACAGGAGTCCTGAAATGAGCGATGCTGTCGAATTTGCTGTTGATTTCTCTACGTCAATTGAGACTATTGGAGCTCTTAAAGCAAGAGTGAAAGCGTATGTGGACCTTTTTCTTACCTTGCATCTTAACTATTTAGCATGAATTTGGTCTTAAAATCTTATACATAATCATGATACACAGACGTAGCCCACCACTGAACTCAATAGCTGGAAAATAGGTTTTTTCTTATAATTCCATAGACGAAAATGGCAGCATTAGTTACAAAGTTAAATTGCTTATCATAATAATATTTGCTTCCATTGTCAATATTGATGAGAGGGGGACTAAATCCTTGCTATGGTTTTCTTCTTTAAATCTATGAGAACTCATTATATGTCTTTATTGTAGTAAGCAGAGGTTTGAATTTTTTTGTTTTTGTTGTTATCATTTTCGTCTTTCATTTGGTTCTCTCTTCGTAAATTAAGCTGTATTTTGAATTCCTTTAATAATAGTGCCTACCTCTTGCTCCCTGTATCAATAGAGACGTCGTTAAACTTCATAAAAAAATTAAAAAACTTCAGGTATCTGGAGAGCAAACCCCAGCACTGGCGTCCTGGTCACAGCGTGGTGGTTAAGGATATTGAGGATGTGAACAAGATGTCAATAGGTCTTTACGTTACGCATACAATCAATTTTCAGAACTATGGGGACAAGAGTAGCCGAAGATCCGAACTAGTATTAGAGTTGAAGAAAATATTCGAAGAACTCGGTATAAAATATCGCCTGCTTCCTCAAGAAGTTCATGTCAACTATGTCGGTTCAGCTGCAGCCTCAGCACTTCAATCCACATGGCGATGATCTTTTCCCCTGCATGTACATGTATGTATTCTTCTTCTCATAAAAAATGACTAATCTTTGTATTATTTCTTGCATCGAGACTTTTGGATTCATTGTTATTGGTAGATTTAGGAAAAGGAACCTTAAAGCTATTACTTCGAATCTTTATTTTTTGTTCTTATAATCCCCGTCACGACTCCATGACAATTGACGCTGGAGGTCCTCAGAAAATATGGCCTTTTGTGGTCGGTCCTGTAATTCTGTGCGATGCTTTCGGCCCTAATTGTGAATTCTTGAATTCTTGTATATCTGCAGCTTGTCAAGGATCTCAATAGATGTCTTGGTGATATAATCCATTTCAACACATGATTTTAGCATCTCTTTTTGTCAGTGATTATGAACTGAATTGTACATTTTTAATGACAGGTGCGGATGAAGGAAAGGGCATAGAGTGTAAAGAAACAAGATTGTTGTAGGTTTTGTAGATTATTTGTCAAGTGAGTTTATCTTCCTCATTGATGAAAGTTCACTTTTGGGAATGCTTATTGTGGATTTCTCTCATTATTTATTTGTTTCCCCCTGCCTCCTGATTCTTTTGGAGTCATGTACTTCAGATTCAAGGTTCTTTTGTTGTTAAAAACAACAGATTTTGTTGGGATTACAAACAAAAAATCAAAGACTAGCGATCAATAAGATACCTGTTTTACACTCTCCAGTACGAAGATGATTATGTAGAGTATAATATGATGACCCTTTTCTATTGTTTTGGCATGTAAATTTTCTTTCCGTATTACGTTCGAAAATTTCATTAAATTCTTCAAACATCCCTAGTGCGTGCACCATAGTATTATAATCTATACGTCCCAGAGCCATTAAAAAGGAGATATATGCATATCATTATAGCTGTTAGATCACTGTTAGATGATGATCCAACAGTTGAAAAAAAATACCTATACATAGGTTAAAAAAAATACCTACTTGAATTGGCAATCTCTCTATATATATATATTATTTTTTGATATTAGGGGTGGGGAATTGGTCTCTAGACTTCAACATTAGAAATAGGTGTGGTTACCAATCAGGCTAAACTTGCGACCACCTGAATAATATAATATTAGTATTGATAAAACTTGAAGAAAAAAATGATTAGAAATGCTAATGTTTTTGTTATTGGTACTATTATAATAAATCAGAAATTTTTGAGCTATGTATGAGAAGTATAAAATGCCAACATATACTTTGTCACCCTACAAATAATGGGACCCATTATTTAGATATGTTACGAAAAATAACATAAAATAAAAGATGCAACTCGAATAATCCAGTTCCCAAAGCGTATTCATTTTTATTACATAGTAGTAGAAAAGGAGGAAAAATTAATAATGATGATCAACAATGTCGAAACTAAGGGCTTGTTTGGCATAGCTTCTAAAGACCCTTTAGAACCAAAAATTATTTTTAAGAATGTTTGGATGAATTCTCATAAGACTTTTTTCTATTTAAAAGACATTTTTAATGAGGCATAGAGGAAGGTCTTCTAACTCTTTTACTTTGAAAGTCATCTCAAATAGGTCCTAAACATAATAACAGACTTTTTATTCAAACAACTATCACTTGGGCATATAAAATTACATAAATAACTTTATAAATAATATTTGAATGCTAAGAGATATCATATGATGTTCAACAATACATGATGTGTTAGTCTGTTATTCGTTGTTACACTTCACGTGACCTATGTAGGATCTAACTTATTAATTATAATCATACAATATCAAAATTATGCCTCACGTCGCATTGGACACTAGCATTGCCCCGTATAAAAACTCATAAAGTTGAAGACTACTATTGACTTTTTAATGGAAAAAAGTAGGGTAGTATATTTAAAAACAAAGAGATTGAACAGAAATGCCCCGACTTTTAAATGTATGATTTAGTAGATATACCTTTTTAATTTATTAACAATATCCTTTTCTCAATAATAATCATTAGAGTTTACCATTATACCATTGGTAAATTATTTATTTACCACTATTATAAGCTGGTATATAATTTATTTACCATGACTTAAAAAAATTTATCGCTCATATACAGTGGCATATTTATCATTATACCCCTAGTAAATCACTTATTTACCACTATTATGAGGTGGTATATTATTTATTTATCGTGACTTGAAAAAAATTTATCACTCATATACAGTGGCATATTTACCATTATAACCCTAGTAAATCACTTATTTATCACTATTATGAAGTGGTATATCATTTATTTACTATGACTTGAAAAAATTTACCACTTGTACATAGTGGCATATTTACCGTTATACCCTTAATAAATCACTTATTTACCTCTATTACAAGTTGGTATATCATTTATTTTCCATGACTTAAAAAAATTTACTACTTGTACATGATAGAATATTTACCATTATACTTTTAGTCTATTACTTATTTACTATTATTATGATGTGGTATATCATTTATTTGCCACTATTATAAATTAGTAAATTATTTATTTACTATTATTATAATGTGATATATCACTTATTTACCACTATAGGTAACTAATTATTATACTACTTCTTGTGCTACCATTTTTTTTCCAAGGTTATAATTCCTTTTCAATATATGTTTTTCAAAGCCATTTTCATTCAATTTAATTAACAATCAGCTAAATCTACTAGTCAACTTGTAGATTGTCCACGATTAAAGATATTTTTTAAAGGCTATTTTTTTTAATTAAATAAAATACCAATTAGTTGATACTGGGGCACTGTGAATAAATAGATCAATATGAAAATATTATACTGCAAATAAATGAAATAAAAATTGGTGTCAGCTCCTAAATTTTCAAGAAACTGTGGCAAAGTAATCGTATGTATATGAAAAAAGAAAGTCTTCTGAAACCATTTGCGCCAATTTTAACAGCAAGCAAAGCAAAGAAAATAAAGTGAAAGGATTTTTAATTATGGTTCTATTTTATCTAGAAAGTTTGAATATTTTCTCTTCTTTCATTTTCCGGTAACAATTTACCATGATTTTTAACATTTTCAAATCTCTCATACCTAAACCATTTTAACAACCTAAAACAAAAGTCACTCACTTATAGGATCTAGATCTACGAAATGTATCACCTTGGAGGCTTCACCGCCAAAATTTTCCGAGAAAAACCACGAGCATTGGAAAAAAATTGTCAAGAAGTCCTCAACCATATATTTGTTACTTTCTCAACAGTTTTATACTTCAAAACAGATCGTTACAACGTGATTCAAGTCATGAGGCAAGAGTACGAGAGCTGCACCTCATAGATCCCCATCAAGATCATCAATGGCGGTCTAGCGATCATTCCACTGATCGAACGAGGTGTCTTTTACTTCATCTGCAATTTCTCGAATATTATAGCCTCGGCCAGAAGATAGGTGTCGCTGTCCACGACTGCCGTGAATCCTATCCCTCGGCACTAGCGCCGCCACCAGTTTCGCCACTCCCAGTTCCCACATTTCTATGTCGGTTCCAAGTCCAGATATAAGTTGCGTAATATAGGGATAAGGGTAAAAACGGAATAGAAGTAAGAACTTTAATAAAAAGGAATTTTAAAGTTAAACATATTAAAAAGGGGTATGTTTTGAAACGGAATAGGTAAAAAGGATATTTCGTGTTTTTTCTAAAAACAAGGTTCACAAATACAAGAGCCCAAATCATATTGCCGAGACACCTAAGGGTTAAGTAGACAATTACCACTTTTTTCAAATGTTTAACTAAATTTACCATCACTATTAGATTCTACCACATTTGGGAGGGAATTAGTCAAGAATCTATCAAAAATTCATCAAGAATCCATCAAGAATCTGTCAAGATTACTACTGACGTCAAGAATCTGTCAAGAATCGATCGAGATCATCAAGAATTCGTCAAGAATTCATCAAGAATTTATTTTAAAAAGTGGTATAGTGGTAGATTTAATTAATGAGAGAAAAAAAGTGGTATTCACCTAATTTATTCGACACGTAAAGCACCAAGCCCAAGCGTTACAACAGTCCTCAGGCCCAGAAAGACAGAGAAGCCGTTCACCACTAACCAACGAACTGGCAACAACGAAAATTGAAAACCCACCGGGAAAATTTGTAACTTGATGGCGATTGGACCAATAAGATAACCTTATCCACCAAGAACGAAAGGAGAATCCGCCACGTAGGACTGGGATTGAAAAGACAAGGTCACCCAAAATCCGAAATCTCCCACCTCTCATTTAGCCAGACTCCGATTCCCACCTCTCTATCAAAACACCAAACCCCTCTCCCATTCCCATTCCCTCTCAAAACCAACTCTCACATTCCGCACTCCTAATTCTCAATCAGCGAAGAAAACATAACTAAAATGGCTGCAACTTCGGCTGTGTCTATGGCGTTGCCATTGACAAACGCGAGCCAGAAGAGGGTTCCAAGCTCAGAAGCCTTCCTCAAGCCGCTTCCGGTGAGGCCCTCCAAGGCCTTGTCCGCTGCGCCAAGGTCGAGCGGAAAGCTTGAAGTCAGGGCTTCACTGAAGGAGAAGGCCGTGACAGGAATTGCAGCAGCTGCCATGACGGCTTCGATGGTGATCCCTCAGGTAGCGGAGGCAGCCGGTCCCGGGGTTTCGCCATCGCTCAAGAACTTCTTGCTTAGCATCGTGGCTGGCGGAGTTGTAGTGACGGCGATCGTCGGTGCTGTGATCGGCGTAGCCAACTTCGATCCAGTTAAGCGGAGCTGAGTTGGGGGAGAAAGTTTGGTTTTTTTAGTTTATTGAGAATTATGGAAAATTCTTGATTTTTCGTTTTTAATGTAATCTGTTTATGTAATGTAATGGTGTCTCTTTCTGTGTTTTTCGTGTTTTGTTCGTGTAATATTGTGTTGCTCTCTTCAGCTTTATATTTCCGGGGAAGAAACTGTGAATTCTAAAATTCTTAATTATGAGATTAGCTGAGATGAGATGCTGACTTCTTCTGTAAGATTTTGGCAACTTGAATAGTTCTGATGTTAAATGCCTCAGTGCTAAGGCTACAACACATTACTAAAATAATGAAAATAAAAAATTTTCCTCTATACTCAATTAATAGTTTTGTAGAACCAATGATCGCTAAAACTAAATATACGAGGCACATACCAATGTTATCTGCGGAGAATCATTGAAATAACAAATTCCACGACCTGAAAATCAGCTCTCGGTAACGAAAGCTACTACTTAAAATCTATTCATCGATTTGGTATTAATGATTACCGGGAGGGCTTCAATATTGAATCGAGCAAATACTTGCTTTCAGCAGAGTAGTTCACTCTATCAGCCTTAACTACAGTGATTTTCACCCTCTGCTCATCACCGTATATCTCCTCTTTTATCTTGAGCCTGAAAAGAAATTCGTTGAAAACCCTTCGTCGAATTATGTCCCCAAATCTGGCATCATCCTGCTCTTCATACTTCAACAAGTACAAATCCTTTGCTGAGCAACCCAAGATCTCTTCCCCGGACTCCTGAAACGCTGTCACCCAAGTCAATCCTGTGTGGTCTTGAATTTGGGCTTGAAGAAGGTATCTGTAATCACACTCTTCGAATTCTTGATTACATCTGTCACACTGCCATCTGTTACCTGACCTTGTCGCTTTTTTATTACATTGCCTATCCCCAATCATCAATGGGCACGCTGTGTAACAGAAATTATCGGTTTTGATGAAAGTTATGGTAGCCTTCACAGTGACCCAGTCCGGCTTATCCGATCTTCCAAGACCTTCATCCTTGATTTGAGATATAGTTTTCCGTACCTCATTCTTAGGCGCTCCTGGCACATTGTCTTTCGAAATGGACAGAGATGCAGTATCCTTGCCCCCTCGATCAAACCAGTCCCTCAAGCTATGAGCCTCAGGGAAATCTGGGTTTACGAAGAGTTGAGTGGAAGAAATTGTACCTATTGATTTCCCACTGAAGTCGTTAACCTTCCCTGCTTTTACAGCTAAAACAGGGCAGAATCCAGAATCAAACATATCTTGCAGCTTCTGACCTTCTCTATTACAGAATTCCCCCCATAGGGTTAGCTCAACACTTCTGCCCGACCAATCCTTTAGATTAAGAATTCTTCTCTGAGTTTCCATTCCATTCTTTCTCAAGATAGGAACAGATGGATTCACAGACACAATGATACCAATAACGTCAAGAATAGAGTTACTATCGGCATTTTCAATATTGCTGATAGGTCTAAAGGAAAACTGCTGTCTTGGTATAGAACCATCTTCATCAGGGCAAAGATCAACAGTTGACGTTGCCTCTAGAAATATTTCCCACTCATTTTTCAGATGGTTGAAGTTCTTCTGGGCAGGTTTTAAGCTACCCTTTGAAATCAAATAGACTTTACCCACCTCTATAGCATCATAAAAGCGGTCAACAACAGCATTGAAGCAGGTGACTCGTATTTCCCCTCCATCAGAGTCAAGAAGGTCAAAGGAGAACACCTTTCCATCTCCCCGGGCATTATTATACCGACGAAGATCCCCTTTTGCAGTTACTCTTGCCTTGATAGCCCACCTTCCTTGATATGGATTCAATGCAGCAATAGGAATGATTCGAGCAGGTGCCTCATTCTTCAGGATAGGGCCATGACTTTTGTAACTAGGAGGTGGTTGGTAAGGAGGTTGAACAGCAGGCCGGAAAGTCTGCACATTGGCTACAGAAGTCTGCAAATTGGCTACAGAATTTTGGGCTCCGAAACGAGTATTGGGAACCCTGGCTGGCCGCTGTAAATTAACATTAGGCTGCATCTTCTGAGCTGTTGAACCAGACTCGACCAAAAATTTTGGATTCCCAATTATATCACAGTCCAGTATAATGGTTTCCATGCTCAGGATAACGATGAGCCTGCATGGATCAAAATTCAACTACTAACTTAGAATTGACAAAATAAGAATAACAAAACTTAAAACGGAAAACCCTCCCCCGAAAAAAACATATTCATACTCCTTCAAAAGGTTTACATATTTTTAAGTTCTTTTCTCCCCAACATGATGAGGTAAGCTTGTCATTCGCCGAATACGACGCCAGACAAATTATCCTACTTTATCAACTGTCATGGTAGGGTCTAACACCAAGTCCAGAGCCATGCAATACAAATTAGAGAGGCCGACTTCACCAATTTCAAAACCGTTTAGACCTGTAATGAGCACTCACATAATGAAAGTTCTCTCTTCTTCAAATTCAAGCTACGAACTCGCAATTCAGAAAAGCAGCGAACGAGATTCTGAATCTGCGAATCAGACTCCAAAAACTCCTAATCCTAAGTGTGTGTGTGTGTGTGTATATATATATATATCTATAGCTTCTAATAAGATAATCTTCAACCAACTAAGCTACAACTCAAAATTTAATCATGAATACACGATGCACATCAACTCCCATGAATTAACACGAAATAATTACGCATCACATTTTCACAGAACAATACCAAAAAACAAAAAGAAATAAACACGAATAAAATTACTAGAAATGTATAGACGCGCTAAATTTCAAAAACGAAACGCCATTAACGAATGAGAATTACTTGATAATAAGAAAAGATTATATTCGGGAACTAGAAATCGGCGAGAGAGAGAGAGAGACTAACTTGCGATTCTGGACCTGGCTGCAGATGTACTCGATGAGCTGGATGACCGATCCTTTCTTGACGCTACCGGACTTGACTCGGTCGTTGAGCTGAGTTGCGAGCATGGCGTGCTGAGTCGTAACGGAGTCAGAGAGGGAGAATCGGTACCTCTCCTGAGAGTTCCCGATGAGCTTGATATCGATGATCTGGACGAGCGGCTTCGAGTTCACGTCGCCGGCCATGACGGCCGGAATCGCGTTCGGCGTGAGGTGCACCGGCATTCTTCGCTTCAAAACCACACTGAAACCCTAAGCGAACGACTCGACTCGAGAGAGCGTTACTACTTAGTCGGATGAATTTGGGATCCGACTGAGGTTGAATCCGTAAATATCGGGAGCTTTGCTGGCGAGAATTGAGAATTGGAGATTGGAATTGGCGGGGGCGCACTTGAGGACCAGATAACCCACTCAGAAATGAGATTTTGGATTTTCAAGTTGGTTGGATTTGGGAATAACTATACTATATAGTCTACATAGAGAAAGAGTGTCGTTTGAGCGAGCTGTACGTAGTATGAATATATTTGCACATTAAAGGGTTGTTTGGTAACACTTATTTAAACAATTTTTTGTTTTTTTAATCAAAACAGTGAAAATATTTTTTAAAACTAAAACTACTTCTTTTTTTTTTTTTTTTTTCTAATTTGAAAACAAAATTTTGAAAATTTTGAAAACAAAAATTTCTTATTTTCAAAATTTTTTTAAATAATTTTTTAGAGAGATTAGTATCAAAATTCAAACATATTTAGACTCACATTACTATTTTTCTCAATATTTTCTCTTTTGTCACTATTTCTCTCTTGTCATTATATCTCTTGTCTCTTCTAAAAGTGATATTTTTCTAAATAGTTTTAAAAGTAGTATTTTTCACAATAAAAATTTTAAAAGTTGCATTTTCAAAATAAAACTGTAAAAAATGGTAAATTTGTTTTTGAAAACTTTCCAACTTATTTAGAAAATTATCACTTTTTAAATTTTGATTTAAAAAAAACTACTCATGAAATTTATTTAAATAAATACCATTTTTTCTCTCTCCTCATTTACCTTTTTCCCTTATTGCTCTCCCTTTTGATTTTTACTTTTAGAAGTAAAAGTACTAGTTACCAAACATGTTTTTATTTTTTTACTTAAAAAACTTGCTTTTATTTTTCATTTTAAAAATAAAAAATAAAAAGCAAAAATATTATACACATTTTTGTTTTTGAAAATCAAAAAACAAAATAAATAAAAAAAAGTAATTTTGTTTTATGTTTTAAAAAAAAAACAAAAAATAAAAGGATTATCAAACGGCACCTAAAAAACAAAAAAACGATTTGTCACTAAAAGAATATTAATGGCGTTTTATCCTAAAAAGGGCACCGTCATTTTTACAAACGGCATGCCGTTTTCATCTGAAAAACTTATATTAATTTGTTATCCTCTATTTTTTTTTTCAGTCTTATCGGGGCCCTAAACTTTCAAGTCTTTCATTTCATTGGGAAAGTTGTTATAAATATTCATATCTACTTAGGAAATTTTTTTTATGAAAACTCCTCCGTTTTGTGAAATGTCAAATCAAACCTTTGGCAAGCTTTTTTATTAATCAATTATTTTCATCAATTAGTTTTGATTGTTTTAATATGCATCAAATCTATTCATACCCTCTATCCGTTTGGTGAAGGACCCATAGATCTCACGTCCTACTACTTTCAAACCTATCACCCAATGAGCTCATTTGTCAGATACTTGGCGTGTTAGTGACTTTATTCTTGATGGTAGATGGAACAAAACTTTTTTGGAGCAGTTTTTTTTTTTTGGCTCATAGATATTGATATAATTAGACGTATTCCGGTTAGTTCGAGGGGAAGACAGGACACATTGGTTTGGCACTTCGAAACCATTGGTAATTACTCTGTCAAATCTGGTTACAAAATGGTTAAGGCTCTCACTATTGATGACAACAAGTCAAACGTGAGGGCCGAATTCAACTGGTGGCGTAGCCTTAATTTGAAAATGCAGAATTCCTTCTAAGATAAAAATCTATTTGTGGAGAGGAATTTATGAAGCATTACCAGTGAGATAATCTGGCTAAGCGGGATGTTCAATGCCCGTTATGGTGTCTGTGGTGTAAGGAGGAAGAAGAGCCTTCTTTTCATGCTTTTTGGAAGTGCTCCTTTGTTAGACTTGGTTGTCCAGCTCCATTCGGTTAAAACTTTCAAAACTCTATGGTTTTACCTTTGGAGGGTTCTGTATCTTTGCAGCAACTAACCTTTCGACAACTGAGTTTGAAATTTTCTGTTGCTGTTATTGGAGCATATGGGGTGCGAGAAATAAGTTTGTTTTTGAAGGTAAAGCAGCAACTCCTTTGCAAATCTTAGAGTGTTCTAGTAGAGTTATTGTTAGCTATCAAGAAGTTGCAGGTAGGCCATCATCTCCAGCATCGATCTCCTTGTCATTGGATAAACGATGGATTCCTCCCGAGGTTAATATTGGTTTGTTGAAATTGAACACTGATACCTTTTTCATTCAAGAATCAAGATTGGTGGGTTTTGGAGCCTTGATTCGAAATTGTAGGGAGTATGTTGTGGCTTTTTCGTTTGGGAGATTGGCAGATGTTTTGTTCACCCACCAAGCTGAACTATCAGCCTTTCGACAGGGACTCTTACTTGCAGCTGATAGAGATTTTTCTATTTCTATTGCTGAGTGTCATGCCATTAATGGGGTTACTGCAGTTAATGGCTGTTTTTTTCACTTCTTGTGATGGTCCTATTATTGAAAATATTATTGAATTGCTCTCACTTGTAGGAGTGGCAAATATTGCTATATTTCTTGTCAGATTAATATGGCAACCCACACTCTAGCGTCTGTGGGATTAAGATCTTTTGATGTCTATTTAGGAAATGAAAACTATGTTCCCTTTATTCTTGTACAATGTTTTGGAAACTGATTTAGCTTCTTTTGAGGATCCTTTTAAAAAAAAATCTATTCATGCTCAATTTAAAAAATGAATTGCCATTGAAGAACAAATGAGACAATAAATTTTCCTTAAATCAAAATTAAAAACTACTTTTATTTATTTTTGTTTTGAAAGATCTGTTTTAGGTATTTCTAAATAATTAATTAATTGATTAATGAATAATTAATTAATTACGTTGTAACACATGTATGAAAAATTGTTGTAACAACGAGTGCATATGTTACTACAAGAACAAGAAAATAAAGAATAAACACATGACATTTTTAACGTGTTTCGGACCTCTTCTACTCTACGAGGCCACACTCAGAGATTAAACAAATCAGTAACGTATAAAAATTACGAACACCAATTGATTAACGCAATAAAAGACTCTCTCTTTTCAATTGTCGCAATGTATTGTAACGACTCCACCAATCTTGCTTAGCGAGCTTCCCTCGTTTTGTTGATCCTTCGCACACGAACTCGCTTCACTGGTCCGTATCTGTCTCCTCCCGAAGAACAAAAGCACTCGAATAAGAAACCTAGAAAACTTACTAGTTCTCTGAATTTTACAATGGCAAGAGAACAGATTCTATGCCTCACATAAAAGCTCTCTCAAAGAGTATTTTCTCTCAAATGAAGTATATACAAATCCCTTGGATTTATTGAGCTTTTATAGATAAATTTTCAGCCTCAATCTCATGCTCCCTTGGTGTGAATAGGCTGAAAATGAGAAAAGAATAATTTGCTATAAAATCTGTTGTCATTCTTTATTTAAGCAGTCAGAAAGTTGTTGCAACAGCTTTCATGAATTATCCTTAAAAAGTGTCTGGGTGCATTGAGAGAAGTTCTCTATGATTTTGGCTCTTCTTAATCAGCTGAAATTACTCTTTTATACCTGCAAAAACTTTCCTTAAAGACAAGGATTGATTTCACAATTAATTAAAGTCAATCAATTCAATCAAAAAAACTTTCCTTAAATAGTAAAATCTGTTATAACAAATTTCGCTAGAAAATCTCAACAGCTCATAAAATTAATTACATTAATTTAATGAGAAGATTATATGCACCATAATGGATGAAATATCACTATGATTCTGCTTATATACTTGTCAATAATCATTATCCAAGATTTAAGATAATAATTAGCAAGAATCAAGGTAAAAATAGAAACTTAATCAAGAAGATGATGAGATAAAATATCTCATTCAATTTGATCCAGCTAGTTACGAAAATCCATCAGCAATAATCTCTATTATCCTTCTAGAAATATTTAATAAGGAAAATTAGACCAAAAGATACAATAGCAAAAAGTTTCCAAAATTAGATTTTTGGCCTTCATAAATTCATTGTGAGTGATTCTGTAAATCTGTTGCGAGTTATCCAATTAATCTATTGCAACAAGTGTTTTACAATAACAGCAGACCTGTTATAACAACTTATTATTTTTCTCGCAATAACTTAAGTCTATAGCTTTTGCTAGTTGATTGCCAACACTTTGTACCTAACAGTTTTAATTAAGAACAAGTTTAGTTTATGTTATTTCCTTTTGATAAGTATTTTTATTTATTTTTATTTTGATTAAGAATAAGTTTGGTTTCCATTTTTCTTTAAGAGAAACTCCGTCATTTCTTTTTGGTTTGCCCTAATTTAGCTAATTGGGGAATGATAGATTTGATACATGTTTAATATCTACAAAAATTCTTGATTAAAAGAAATTGAAATATGAATTTTAATTTGACATTTTAAAAAATGCACGGGATTCCATCAAAACCTTATTAGATACATAGTTATTCATAATATTATTAGATACATAGATATTCATAATAATCTCTCCGTTTTGTTTCGTTGAGCTATCTTTTAAGAAAAATTCAAAAATCTCAATTCTAGCAGTGTTTACATGTGTATATATATATATTAAATTTTTTTTAAGAAACCGATCAACATGTGTATATATATTAAATTTTTTTAAAAAAACCAATCATATAAGAAGCAAGAATTTTAACTATTTAGTAATAATATAATATTGAATATCGATTAATAAATTAGAATTACTCCTATGAGTTTTCATATTTTGAAAATACTTTACAACAATCTCATTGCCAATTATATCAAAATTATCTTGGTCATGGTCTTCCTTTCCGCTTGTTTGATTTTAAATGTTATGTTTATTTGTCGAAAGTATTTAAAAAAAATCGTTTGATAGAATTATAATTAAATATATATATATATACATGTAACTGAAAATAAAACACAACCAAACATAACCTAACCTCAAGGATTAAGTAGGAATTAATAGTTAAAAGATGCATTATAATATTTAGTGAAAGTAAGAAGAAAAAAGAAAAAAAAAAAGAAGAAAAAAAAGTGTTAACTGACTTGAGTTTGATAGAGGAAGAAATTTGTATTTAATGAGAGTTTTAGATTTTAGAGCATAATCGGTAGTTTTTTTGTTTTCTAATAATCAATAGAGTTCAAGATTTTAAGAAAAATAAGGGAAGTATATGCAAAATTTTTAATAGAAATAATGAAATTGGGAAACACAAATAAAGGCCGTTGAAAAAAAAAATGAATGTGGGAATGTAGGGTTTCTTTTTTTTGGAAAATAAATTTGATTTAGGGGGTAAAAATCCAAATTCAAGAAAGTTGAGTGGGGGGCGCTTGCCCCCACTCGCCCCTACCTATATCTGTCACTGCCAGTGGATATTTTTTTTTTAACCTATCTATAGGTATTGTTTTGTCTAATTAAACTTCGTCAAATACGTCTTTTTATGGTAAAAGATAGAGATAAGAAAGTATTAAACAATATGTATTTTTTTTTTTTCAATTACTCAAATTATGATAGCTGTTAGATAATGATCAAATGGCTAAAAACAATTACTTATAAATAGTTAAAAAAAAATACCTACTATATTATAGCCTTTATATATATATATTATACATACAGACAACAATGCGGTAGGTTTTTTTTTTTTTTTGACCTATTTATAGGTACTGTTTTGCCCAATTAAAATTCATCACGAACTTCTTTTCATATAAAAGGTAGAGAGAGAAAAGTATTAAATAATATGTATTTATTGTTATTATTATTTTTTCTAACTACTTAAATCGTGGTAGCCATTAAATAATGATCCAACGGCTAAAAAAAAATACATATAGATAGGTATTAAAAAAGATACCTACTAGATTATGACCCTAAATACATATATTTATATATGGTTGTCAATCCAGTAGGTATTTTTTTTTATTTTATGTATAGGTATTATTTTTTAGCCGTTGAATTATCATCTAATGGTGATCCAACGGCTATAATGATGTGCAGGAAAAGACATACATCATTAATGCTATTTCCTTTTCTTACTTTTTAATATAAAAAAAAATGTGCATGATAAATTTTAATTGGCCAAAACGATACCTATGTATAGGTAAAAAAATACCTATGGGATTCTCAACCATATATATATATATGTATGCATAGATCACCAATCTAGTAGGTTTTTTTTTTAACTTATAGATAGGTATTTTTTTTAACCATTGGATTATTATCTAATAGCTATAATGACATGTAAAAAAAGATGTCCATCATCAATACTCTCTCTCTTTATCTTTTTACCATGAAAAAATGTGCATAATGAATTTTAATTAGCCAAAACAATATTTATATATAAGTTAAAAAAAATAATAATAAGTACTGGATTGGTGCCCATATATATTTGTCTCAGAGAACCAAATTAATATACACACTAGTTCCCACCTTGACCTCCGTATATAGTTTAATAACTTTTTTTAATTAACAGTACTGCAAGTAGGAAAACGATTTTCAACTAAAACAAAGTGACCTATTTCTTCAAAAAGCTACACCGGTCGATTCATATATGCATATATTTCGATACTTCGTTTCATTTATATCGATATATATGACTCCTTGTACAAATTAAGCACATTAATAACAAATTAAGCACATTAATAAAAGCTAAGTACTAGCTAGCTTATGATCGATAATGGTATTGCATGCTCTCGATCGTCAGCGGGCGATTCCTTGTCCATGGATGAACCTTGCATTTTCTTCGGTAATGACGTTAGTTTCTTCCAAAAGCCTGCATAATGGAGATATAATTAATTAACTAAAGCCCATATTAGTCACATTAAAGTCAATCGGTATAAACGTCTCTTCACAAGAAAATGAATTTGGTACATAATAATTAAATTAATTCACCTAATATATATTACTTACGAAGTCTGAATTATCTTATTCAAAACGGTAGATGAAACGATGGAAGCGCCGTTTAAATAAAATAACTTGCCCTTAATTTTTTCTTTGATCCTCTTTTCGAGCTTTTCCACGTCTAGATTGAGTGGTTGGTCTGAGGCCTAGGTGTGTATATATGCATGTGTAAGTCGTTTAGGTTAGTTAGATATTACACACAAATTATATCAAGCAAGAACGATTAATATATAAATATATACACACTTTTGTGAAGAGATTAACGAGTTTCTTATAATTAAATTAGGTACCAAAACCCATCCACATGAATCGGCATAAGATGGTACATGAGCCGTGTATGCAGTCACATCTGCAAAATATACATGGTCAGATTAGACTTTTTTATGACCAAGTAGAAGTACCATTAATAAGATCCAGAAATCAATTACTGAATATGAGTATTGACGATATATATATACACTCACATTTGAATACATGCTTTATGGTGTTGTATATTGATGTAAAGATCTGCTTATGGGAGAGAATTCCCGCTGGACCAGCCTGTAAATTTTTTTGTTATTAATTGGAATATAGAAGATGTGAGAAAAATGACTAATTTTTAAACAAATTGACTTATATGTTGGTCTTAGGCTTACTTGAGTTACAAAGATACCATTCTCGTTGAGCTTAGGCTTGAGTACTTGCTGGTAGAAGTACTTGGTGTAAAGATCATTGCATGGCCCTCCTTCAAGTGGGTCCGCTAAATCTCCTACTATCACGTCAAACTTCTCTTCACTTTTCTTCAACTCGTCCCTGTATTATAAATAGCATTACTTGTCTTTTTAATTTTATTTAATTAATTAATTAGTATCAGTTTTAATTTTAGTTAATGAATTATTATTCCATTTCGAAAGGAAAAAAAATGCTAATTAGTTACCACTAAAAAATGCTAATT
Organism: Trema orientale; assembly: GCA_002914845.1. NCBI lineage: Eukaryota > Viridiplantae > Streptophyta > Magnoliopsida > Rosales > Cannabaceae > Trema > Trema orientale. The sequence goes on along the minus strand of JXTC01000523.1, from coordinate 46,100 downwards.
AGTTACGACTATTTGTAATATTTTACGTGATTAATATAGAAGATAAAGCCAAGAAACAGAGTTTAATTTCTATTTACTGACTCGGCATCATTAATAGCAATTTGAAGCCTCTTGTCACGGAACGCCTCCTGATTTTCGGTCAAATATGCTCGGCAGAAATCAACAACCACCTACATATTATTTCAGCAAAATAATAATAAAAGGAATATGTAACCTATTTTGATGAAAACATTAAAAGCTACTACTATTTAGTACACACACTAAACGAAACATCTAAATTTTGTAAGTACTTAGGGCCATTCTTATCTTAGTTTTACTCTTTGGGTGATTATATTCGCACCTCCTGTTCGAATAAAGGCACCCGTTTATTATCTAAATTTCAATTAATATTTACTACTAAATCTGAAAAGACCATAATGGAGACAATTATAAATGGTACACCCCAAATCTTTTGATTTGATTCACATATTTAAAGCTTAATTTTCATTTAAATTCACTTCAGTCAACTAACTCCTTTCTTTAATGAAAGAAAAATTTTGTTTGTTCTCATTACCAAAAACCCTAAGATGAAAATTATTTCATATACAAACTGAATCATGTTAAAAAAAAAAAAAGAAAAAAAAAAGAAAATGAGAGACCCAAAGTATGAATAATCTAAGGGTGGTTTAATGGGATGCTTTGAGTTGATGATAATGATTTGGTGGCCCATCTAACTCCATGTTTGCTTGCTATATATAAACCCTTTGAAGTTCACTCTTTTTGGGTTCACAAGTTCATAAGTCATTTCTACTAATAGGTGTTTAGGTGTTTGTTTTTGCTTTTCTTTTGTTTATTCAAACCTGATCAATAGAATCAAACCTTTCAATGTAAGTTTGTGTTTTGTCAAGTGTATTGGACATTATTTTGTAATTGTTTCTCTCTACTGGATGTCTCAATGTGTGCTAGTACAATATTACAATACTGACCTATTTCGACAACTGAAAACCCTATCAGTATAAGATGAATAGCTCAGTCTGTTTTATCTATGAGAGTATAGCTTTTCTCTTCTTTGATCTAAATTTCATTGTTATATTGTCAACTCAGTTGTCAATGTTTTTTTTTTTTTTATTCTTCGTGATTTGAATATGCTATTCTTTTTTAGAAAAAGATGATTTGGAACTTTAGAAAAATGCAGGAGGTGAGATGTATGACAATAAAGAAGATGAATTAAAAGAATATGAGTACATACACTACCAAAAAAAGGATTTTTAACGACAAATTATTAACGGCGGTTGAAGTAATACTGCCGTTAATAGTCAATTTTAATATTTCTCGACAATTCCGGTACAACCGCTGAGAAAAGTTTAAAAGACTTTAAACCTTTAACGGCAGTTGCATCAGAACTACGGTTAATATTACCAGAATCGCTGAAAAAAGTTTAAAAGATTTTAAACCTTTAACGGCAGTTGCATCAGAACTGCCGTTAATATTCAAATTTTTATTTTTCTCGGTAGTTCTGGTACAACTACCATTAAAAGTTTTAAAATCTTTTAGATCTTTAATGGCGGTTGCAGCAGAACTACCGTTAATGCTCAAATTTAATTTTTTACTGCGGTTCCGATACAACCACCGTTAAAAATCATATAAATGAGGGCTGATACCAACTCGACCCCCATTTTCTTTCTTCTCCCCAGTCGAGAGCTCACATACTACCCCTAACTTCGTCTTCCTCATATATAGCCACTCTCATTCTAGCAATTTTGACCGCCAAAATTACTCTCATTGGGTTCAAATCACTCCATTCGACTTGGGTAAGCTTTATATACTTATAATTTTTAAGATTAGTTAGCATTTAGTAATTAATTGTGCCATAGAAAAGTTTAAGTTTTGTACAATCAACAACTATAATTCTCGATGAGCATGTAATTTTATTTCTTTTTTTATTAATTTCGGTTTCAATTTGAATAGGTAGATTAATTTTGGGCTCAATTTTGGAGTATTGCAATATTTTTACTCAATTTGAGGTATTCTTCTTCACTAATTTTAATTAATTCGAAAAAGTTATTTTTAAAAATTAAATCTTTGTATATTATTTGATGATTTTATATTATTTTGATAATGGATATTAGCAATTATAGCTTATTAGTTTAATCACATTACCATGAATTAATTAGTGTTATGTGACTTTATAATATGTATACTTAGTATTTTCATTGACTTGAAATTATTTAGTTTATGAACTTTAGAATAGTCAAAAGTTTGTACTATATATGAATTAAATTGAATTTGAAGGTTCATAATGATAACATGGTAATACTTTGAGTTGGAATCGAAAGATTAGAATGGCAGTGTGCATCCTTATCTTTCCGGTATTAAAAATGATTGTCGCTCACGTGACCTTGTACATTATTTCCATGTAGTAATGTATCTCAAAAAATACTTATTTCTTGTATCTACTTGGACAATCACCGGATACAATAAATCTTTTAACATGGTTAGTATAATGTATAGTATAATATATAGAATTTATGTTTATTTATTTAATCTACTAGTTTTTATAACACATGTTTTCGTTTAGTGCATTTAAAATATTTCATATAGACATGGAAAAGAAGGGGAAAAAGAGATGGCCCAACTTAGTATCATATTAAGGTATGAGATATAGTTTGTTCGTATGGGATGTCCTTATTTATCTTTCATCTTTATGTATTTTAACTATAATTCTATTGTAATTATAGTGTCTATCTCAACTCAATTATGTAGAATGCGGTGTTTATGTTAGAGTGTATCTCGGTTCGCTCACTTTATCTATGTTGGAGTTATTAATATAACTTTCGATAAGTTTAGGTTGCAAGTGTTAGTGATATGTATCTAGAAACTCATTATTGATTCTTAAATGTGTTTATGTAAGAGTATATTATCTATATAGTAGAAACTTTTTAGTTACATATACTGGATTTTAATTATATTTATTATATGTACTTTATTACAGTTATGTCTTGGTTTGTCTGTTTTTGAATTGATTTGAAATCTTTTTTATGTAAGTTTCATGTTGTAGTGTTGTATAAAGCACCCTGGAAATGAAACAAAATTTTTCCTAGAAAAGGCTTTTAACAGCGGTTGGAACCGCTGTTAAATATCTCCTCATCAATAACGGCGATTCTGCTAGAACCACTGTTAAAGGTGCCACTTTCGACGGCACCTAAACCACTGTTAATTTACTATAATATTATAGTGGTAGTTTTTGGAATTATAGCAATTGCAACATAATAAATATAGTTTTTATTTTTGTTTAATAAAACTAAATTTTTTAAGGGGTGCCTATATATGGGTAGGGGGTATGAATATAGCACCCTTACCCTTTTTATTAAGACTAATTTATCAGTTTTTTATTGAGGGCAATGACATAGATCTATATTTGTTACACAAAATGTCAAAAGAATTGGGTGTGGCTAGAAAACTAATGGGAAATTGACACGAATAATAGTAATTTAGACTAAAATGACTTTTTTAGGAGTGTTTTAAATCTTTTTTTAGAGGTGTCATTTTGAGAAAGGCTTTTAGCAAATTCATTTGGTGGCGAAACACTGCTATTCCCATTTCCCCAAATTAATTGCGCAGCCATATTTTTCTTCTTCTTTTTTTTTTTTCCCAATACAAATTTAATCAACATTAACGTTATTTAATTAATTGAATTTCTTCTATTTATTTATTTTTTTCTTTTTTGGCTAGAATTGATTGGATTTCATTAGCTATATGTCCGTACCCTATCAATATCACACATGATGACCTTCTCTACGTCCTTGTGCTTCAGTGCCTCTCTTGCCGTAGACCCTTCTCCACCTCCCATTATAAACACAGTTTTTGGGCTGAAAAAGTATTACTCCGAAAAAACAAAATTAGTACACTAACACTTAATTAACTCATGATAAAACAGTTAACATACCATGCAAACATATCTTAAAAATTAATGTTTTAAGAGTAATGAAATTGACTAATTTAAGTCAAATTAATAATAAGCTATTGTTTCATACTTGTTATGAAGTAAAAGAGCAGGGTGGACCAAGCACTCATGGTAAATAAACTCATCTTTTTCTGCGCTTTGCAACTTTCCATCAATCAGTAGAACCTACAACAGAAAACAAGCTCAAATTATAAATCACAACCAAAATTATAAACCCAATATCTCATTTCTCTTGATATTAAATAATAGGAGTACTTTTATATAAAAATGCTGATAAAATAATACGTTAATTTTATCCTAATTAAGCTTAATTACCTTTCCAAATGGCTTCGTATCCAACAGAGCTATCTCTTGGAATTCACTCGTTTCTGCATGCAACACACTACCAAAAAACACCCACAAATATCATATATATATATATATATATATACACATATGTGTGTGTGTGTGTAAAACCAATTTATAATTCAAGAAAAGTTATACAATATTGGCAGGAGAAAATTATAACTATGCAGGCATGGTATTTATAACATAAGAAAATTATGTTATGTTAAAAACAATTAACGTTTTTTCAAAAAGAAAAAAAAGAAAGAATAGAATATAATATAATCTACCTATTCAAAGCAAAAGACCATTTGAGATCATCTTCAAGCTGCTCCTCAAACCAGTCCTCAATATGACGCTGCTGCTGATGATGACGATGATCAGACGTTCCAGACGAGTTCTGATCTTGATCCTCATGATGATCATGATAGTAGTCCTCGCCGTTGGATATCAATTCAGACTCATGTTCGTCAGCAAACTGGTCACCATTCGACGAGAACACATCATCATACGGTTCGAAAGTACAGCCCGGAAGCAGAGGGACATAGAAAACGGTCAAAGCGGAAAGCAGATACCGCAACATTATGATTGCAAAAAACGACTACAGAAATGAATAAACGACAACTCTTTCTCTCCGTCTAAACAAGACTACGTACGTACGTAATCTAATCAGAGAGCCGAGCCTCTCTCCCTAAGAGGATAAAACTAGATTTAGGGCAGTAGTACTAATAATTTATATATATATATATATATGGTAGGTTGGAGGTAATTACGAAGGATATATATATATCCCTCCTTTCCTTTGCATAGTCTACCTTAGTTATACCAAAGACGTTGAGCCAGCTCAGCACTAATAAATGTAAAGGGCCCCACGGGTCTCGTACACCTGGCATATTTCCGGCCATGCAAGATATGGTATGACGTGTTAACGGTAAATTTGATTGGTTTAGACCATTGTCCTTGGCCAGATGTGTGATGTAGCATTGTAGCGAGAGCGTTTTGCCCATGTGTTAGGCCTTGGTGAAGAGTTCTTTTGACTTTACAGTTCTCCGAATCAAATAGAGGATAAGCCATGCGGGATGATTTGGGCTTTTATAACGGTCGTTCAAGATATCTGACGTGGATAGATGGACGCGTGGTTCCTCGGTGGCTCGCACTCGAGTTCTCATGCAGAAAAGGGTGTTACAATAACTCGATAAATTGATTAAAAATTACGGGATAATATTAAAAAAAAAATCACGTTTGTGTTTTAGTAAAATGAAATCCACACATTTTCATTTATATCAAATTAAATTTTTAATTTATATTTTTCTATCAAATAGAATTAGCTCACTGATTTGATCAAAATTGAAACAGTAGCTTGTTAAAAAGACACTTTCACCCTTAAAACATAATAAAAAAATATTAAGAATAAAGAAGTTTTTGTTTTGTTTTTTTTTTTTCTTGAGAAAGAGAAAGAATAAAGTAGTTTAAATAATTAAAAACATTTAAAATAAAAGGGGAAAAGAAAGACAAAATGGGAATTTTTTTTTTCTTTTCTTTTTTTACTTTTATCATTCATTTTTGTTTTTTAACTTTTTCTTTTCTTTTTTACTTTTATCATTCATTTTTGTTTTTTAAATTTTCATTTTTTTGAATAATTTAAACTCTTTTTATTTTCAATCATTATTATTTTCATTTAAAATATTTTTTTAAGATAAAGAGAAAGATAATTGGTTTCAATAATTTTTAATATATGTTTTATGAGTTTAAAGTATAAAAATATTTTTTTCGACAAACTAAAGTTTCAATTTTGACTAAATTTGTGAAACCGGTCCTATTTAATAAGAAAACACACACTGAAGGATTAATTTGATATAAATAAAAAGATAAGATTTTTTTTGCTAAAACACTGCATATTTACTAATCCATAATGGAGAGAAAATAGAATGGGAAAGAGAAATGCATTCTTTTCATATGTAAATAAGTGGTACATAAATACATAAAAACGAATCATAATCACCTCACTTATTATTTCTTATTCCTCTCCATTCTCTTTCCACTCATTCCCTTTATTGATTAGTAAATATGACCTAAACGTGGTAGTTTTTATTTTATTTTATTTTATTCTAAAAGTGAGTAGAAAAATGATGAAAACACATGTATATATTTTTAGCAATACTACAAGACCAATGATGCCCAATACCATACAATGGCACTATATAATATGCCAATTCATTTTTAGGTGATTCTAATAAATAGACCGTTTCTATGCACTCACCTTAAGTGTAATTATAATCACTGACTAAGACACCATATAGTACCACGTAACATTGCTCATACTTCTTATAACTTCAATTTCTTAAAAATTATATTTAAAAAAAAAAAAAGGAAAAAAAAAATGGAATTTGAACGTTAAATCTCAACAATTGCTAATAAACCAATATCAAACTCAACTTCGTCTAGTTTAATTTGGGGAAAACGGGTAAAAATAAATAAATAAATAATTATTATTAAAAAAATACGCACACACACTCGCAAACTCATACCGGAAGTTAAATCGATTAAACACGACTTGATGCAACATTGCTATTATCCACAGGGACCGGGAAAGCACGATGGGAAAGCACCACATATACTCTTGAATCGTTTTTCAAAGCCTATTGGGTATAAAGTTAGACTATCGAGTATTTGGTTACGATTTAGAAAAAAGGATTTCGTCTTCAAATCCTATCGGGCATAAAAGTGTTATGTGTTCGGATATAGAAATAAGGATTTCTACACGCAAACTTACTTAATGCGCCTGTGTTCAGATTCAGTATAGAAATAATCTGAGTCACACACAAGCATACGCGCAAGGACTGATCAAAATTAAGCAATATTATAGCAAAAATAACAATTAGTTATGACAAAACTTCAGAAGCGTTAAAGATTTGTGATTAAAAAAAACTCTCGGCCTGTCTATGGTAACTCGGCACCTAAGCACTCAAAATTTCAAGAAAGATATTGAGTTCAATGCATAATCCAGGACATCTATCAACGAAAAAGACTTCAAGCTTTTTTCAAGCAACTGGGATGTCGATATCCGCAGCTGGCAAAACAGGAGCTGCCCTGGCGTATTCCTCTTCCTCTTTAGGAGGGTGGATGGTGACAAGATCAGGAAGGGGAGTTGTAGGACCTTGCTTCCCCTTAGGATCCCAATCGAGCATAATCTTGACCTTGATTCCAAGAACTCCCTGGAATGTTAAATGAGAGAAATCAATCAGGAAAGGAAATATTAAGAGTAGAAAATATTAAGAGTGAGTTGAGTAACTTGTGGAGAAATACCTGGTCTGAAGATAGATTGAAAAAAAAAAAAAAAGGAGGGGAGGGGGGGAGATTACACCAACCTGTCTAAGTAGAACGTGTCTCACGGCTGAGTCGATGTATTCTTTGGTTGGCTGCCCAGAAGAAATCATGTATCCATCTTTAAACTTCATGGATTTGGCACGCTGTGCCCTGAGCTTTCCGCTAACAATCACCTGCTCTCAAGCAAAAATCACACAGCTAAATTGAGAGAGAGAGAGAGAGAGAAACGTGACATGAGAAACGAAGCTAAAGAACACAAACCTCACAACCCTTGGCTCCGCTTTCCATAACAAATCTCAAAACACCATAGCATGCCCTGAAGGAATGCAACGCAAAAAATTTAGACATAATATTTATTTCATAAACACAAAAGGACTAAAGATTGTATTCTTCTATCTTTTTATTTATGAATGCTAAAAAAAATACACTCCGGTGTGAATGTATGTATACATATTAATTTACTATTTAGATAAATTGATAACAAACAAGACATCACAACAGTTGATATGATCATCTAAACATTAGATCATGGACTAAGAAAGTAATCACGTATAACAAACAATTTCAGCAGTACATGAAACCAGTCTACTCAAAACACATAAAGATTGAAAAACAGGGGGAAGATTTATTACTTATGAAAGGAGGCTAAGAAGGAGATAAAGGCAAACTGCAATAAGAAAAAAGTAAATAATAATAATAATAATAATAATAATAATAATAATAATCATTGGCAGAGTTATAAAGTTCAAAGTAAGAAATATGAAAATGTTGCAACCCCGACCACACAAATTAAAGTAAAACTTTAATTAACTAAAGCAGCCTGGAGTAGCAATTCCAATGTTGTCACCTTCCGACACAAACGTGGTACAGAATTAACCTATTTGCTTTAGAGATGACTACTTGAGAAAGGAATAGAAAAATAAAAATAAAACAAAATGTCTTCACGGAATAAGGAAAAACCTATTAGGCATCATGTATCCCCTCGAACGTTACAGAATGAAAGCAACAAAATTTCACCAGGAAGATGGTATGGAGGAGCGCTGTTTATTTTGTCACCTTCCGACACAAAGTTGGTACGGGAATACCAATTTGCTTTGTAGATGACATAGCTTTGCAGAACAAGAACTCAAGCGGAAAGCAACAATGTAATAACAAGACTAAGCATTTAAAACTACAACCCATTCAACAGACTAATGAAAAGTTTATTTCACACTAAGAGATAAGGTAAATGAATTTCTATTCTAGGCTTGCTTTAAACGAAGTTATAAATGCAATTAGTAAATTGTTCATTGGTCCTTATTATCTAGGCTACCACATTCATTTCTCAACCCGATAAATATATAAAAAGCATCATCCACCAAAAACGACAATGCAGATCATTCATTTTCCTCTAGCATCAAAACTTATCATATATCCAAAAACTAAATCGAGTGTAGCTATAAGAAGTAGAGACAATACCTCCGGACGGCAAGACCACCAAGAAGCTTGTAACGAAGAGACTCGGCCTGAGCAATAGCACAGAGCCCTCTATTGTTGACCTTCTCAGCATAAAGCTCCACACTGTTCTCCGGGAATTTGAACCGCTTCTGTACAACAGAGGTCAACTCCCTGATCCTCCTTCCTTTCTCGCCTGTAAATCCACCCGAAATGAATACACAAATATCGAAACAAAGAAGAATAAATAAATAAATTTAGATTTCACAACCAATATGAAAATTATCAACGAATCCGAGACTGACCCAGAACGTTCTGAGTTCGGGTGGCTCTAATTATGATCTCCGTGCGCATCGGCGTAACCCTAACCTCGACTCCAGAGTACCCGTCCTCGGCCAACTCTCTGGTCAGGACCTCGTTCAGCTCAGCGAAGAACACTCCATCAGCGACGAACTGACAAGAAAAACCAGTGCAATCTCGTTAGAACGATAAAAATCGATGAACCCTAGAAAAATTAGGGCAAAAACTGAAATAAATGGAGATTTGTAAAATCAGTTCTCCCGTAGTTTCTCGGGAAACAAACGGGGTTAGAGGAATGACCTTTCGCTTCTTGCTCATCTGAGTCGCCATGCTTGCAGAATTTGCAGAGATGAGATCTGGAGAAGAAGAAGAAGTTGTGGTGGAGGCTGTGAAGAATGGGTGCTCTGCAAACCCTAGATTTCTGACTAGGGCTTTTGGAGAAAACGAAGGGAGATTATATGTATGAAGCGGAGATAGATCGGACGGTTGTTATCGATTTAGCGTTAATGAGACTGGCTCTTATTTTGGGAAAAGTTCATAAATACCCGTTTTTAAGACTATATTTTCATAAATACCCGTTTTTTATCTTTATTTCATAAATACCCGTTTTTATACCCTTTTTGGAGAAATATAGACCACCACTGTTTTACACATGAAATGTATACCGCAGTCCATATTTCATGAATAAAACTTACACTCAAAATTGGCACACATTTTGAAATGTGTACCGTTCATATTTTACACATGAAATGTGTATCTCATGGATAAAATTTACATTGTAAATGTGGACCACTCATATTTTTCATATGAAATGTGGACCGTAAAAACGGGTATTTTTGGAAGAAGTTTTAAAAACGGGTATGTTTGAAAGAAGTTTTAAAAAACGGGTATTAGGTGTAATTTTCACTCTTATTTTTGGGTCTCTAACCGCTTTGCGTTGCAATGGGGCCCAACAAACAAGCCCATGAATGAAGCTTGTAAAGGTTAGGACACGGCCCATTGAGTTAGACCTAGACTGTCAACAAAGCCCTATACGAATGGGTCAAAGGTTTTGGACACTTATACCTATTTTTCAAGAAATATTACCAAATTTACGACCTTTCAAAAATAATAAAAATTTTATACGACTTTTTTATGGTATTTTTCTAAATACTTTGGAGGCTAGAAAATATGGTGGTATTTTAGTAAATAAGTAATCTTTTTTTATAGGAAACCACAAAGGTTTTCTGGAAACCAATTTGGTTTAATTTGGTTTCCTATTAGCGGAATGTTCTGTAAGTAAGTAAATCACAGGAAACTACAAAGGTTTTCTGGAAACCAGTTTGGTTTTCTTTAGCCGAATGTCCTGTACGTAAGTTAAATTATAGGAAAGCATAAAGGTTTTCTGGAAACCAATTTGGTTTCCTTAGCCTAATGTCCTGTACGTAAGTAAATTACATGAAACCACGAACACTTCCTGGAAACCATTGTGGTTTCTTTTTTGCAGAATGTCCCGTAGCTAAATAAATCATAGAAAACTACAAAGGTTTCTTAGAAACCATCATGATTTCTTTTTAGCAGTAAATCATAGGTATTCACAAAGATTTCTTAGAAACCAATTTAGTTTCCTTTTAGCGAAATGTCATATACGTAAGTAAATCACATGAAACCACAAAGGTTTCATGAAAATCAGTTTGGTTTCCTTTAAGGGAAATACCCTACACGTAAGTAAATTACGGAGAAACCAGATTGGTTTTCTTTTAGCAGATTTCCTTTATATAAGTAAATTACATGAACTATAAAGGTTTCCTAGAAACCAGTTTGGTTTCCTCTTAACAGAACACCATATATGCAAGTAAATCATAGGAAACCGCAAATCGCTGATATGCCGCAGATGTACTATTCTTAATCAGTGAAATCAATGTGAATCTTAATTGTCTTCAATACTTTTTTTATCTCAGAGAAGAGCAATAAATCGTCTTCCTGAAGCTATGTAATATCAATTAGCACATAAAGCCAAATCAATGGACGTAATTTGGACAATATTTCACACACTATAGAGAGAAAAACTTAAACTTCATAAGAAAAAGACAAAATATATAAGAATTTCAAGATGCTAGGTCATTCATGTGTATTTTCTCAAATACTATAACTTCACCCTCGACACAACCAAGCTTTTAATATATAGAAAAAAAAAAAAGAAAAAAATTACAAATAAAATATTTGAATCCAAACAAAGCCAATTACAAAATAAAAGTTCCTGCCCAAAAATTCAGCTCACGGGGATTATAAAAGCAAAGTTTTTCATCCTGGTCTTACAGTGACGAGAACGTCAACGCCTTTTAAATCTTCATCATCTTCAAGTATCTGGACCTCCTCAAACTATCATTAGCTTTTTAGATATATGCAAATGGTCAAATATGGTGAAGCTTGAGTGCTGTTTAGGGAGAGAATTTAGAATAGGTTGGATATGGATTTGGGTTTCTGCGATTTGATCCATGGTTAAGAAATTAGTATTTTCTACAAAACACTGTATAATAATAAGTAGAACCCAGGGCATCGTATTTCTGAAAATAAGTTTTAAAAGTTCGTATGCAGTATCATTTTCCCATGAGTCAAAGCTCATAGTGGAAAAAATCAGCCCAAAAGAACAAGTTCCTTCGTTGCCCATAACTCAATTCCAAGGCCAATGCTATTGCAATTCATCTGTCTATTTTTGTGGGATTCTCGGCCAAATGGCCGAATTTTATATCATTTTGGGATGTTTTTCAAACACTATTAAAAAAACCGAATTTTGAAAATTATTTAAAAAATGACTATTTTTCATATTTAGTATATCAAAATATATTGATTTATTTTTTGAAAATTAATTTTTTCTTTTGAAAAAATTGATTTACTTCAAAAAAAAAAAAAAAAAAACCTAAATAGATCAACTAAAATACGTCAATTTATCAAAATAAAATTATAAAACAGCGATTTATTAAATAGGTGTAAAAAACAGTCATTTTTAAATTGATATTTAAAAAAGGCCATTTCTTATAAATACTCCTATTCTGCCCGATTAAGTTGTGTGTACTATGGCATTTGGACATGGGCAGGAGTAACTTAAGCTAAAACGACTTTTGTAACTAATTTTCCAAATAATTTTTTTAAGTGGTAGTAATAAAAATTGTGACTTCTTTTTCTACGTTTTGTAATAAAGGTATAATTTTTATGACCATTATAAAATATTGTAACCAAAGAGGTCACAGAATGTCATAATTTTTATAATTATTCCTAAAAAAGTCTTCTTGCAAAGTATCTTCAAAAGTCATTTGGACCGGAAAAAAAAAATAAAATAAAAAACCTCCTCGTTTTGTCTATTCATGTGCAAGGGAAAATGATATAAAAATACCATGACTTTTAACTTTTTTGCAAAAAATAGTCTCACTTTTAAAATCCTGCAAATTAAAAACTCTTGACTTTTGAAATCTTGTAAATTAATACCTTCACATATGAATTATGCAAATTAATACCCTCACATTTGAAATTTCTGTAAATTTGTACTCTTGATGCCTAATTAATTAATTTTAATAATAAACGGAAGGTTGTACCCTTGTTTACTCAATAAAAACTTATTAAACATTGATAAAATTAGTCTGTTTAACTTTTCATTCAAGAAAAAAAGAACGAAAAAAGGGGCATATCTATAATAGGGTCATGGAAATAAAGCCTTATATAGGGCTGCGGTCTGTGCATTGTCAGACTTAAATCAACGGTCGTGATTGATGGTTTTATGTTAGAAAAAATGGGCTCAAATCCACGTAACCTGCGTTCTCCCAGGTTTTTTTAATTTATGATTTTTTTTAAATTTCTTTCAATTTTATTTGTGGGAAATTGTTCTGGGTTTCAACCCATTAGAGGATTTGGGTAATTCATTTGATATTTATTTATTTTCTTTTTAATTTTTTTTCATTGATGGTGGTCTGAGATCTCGCTTTGGATTGATTCTGTTTATGGATTTTGTGTTTTGATAGAGAAAATAAAAATAATAGAGGAATTAATGGCCTCAAGATATTGGTGTCACATGTGTTCCTAAATTGTCAATCCCATCATAGAGATTGAGATCAAAGCTCCTTTTGCTAGAGTGGATTCGTTGAGGAAATGACCAGCGGTAATTAGACGCTGGACAGTCGTGATGCTGCTAATCCCGACTCTGATTTCGGGAGATCTGATCAAGCCCTTTCTCCTTGGGCCACAATCTTGCTCGGCATGATGGACCATCCCCGTCGATAGAGAAGATTCAGACAGCTTGAGTTTGATGAAGATGACGACGACAATGATTTCAAAGATGGGGACAATGAACAACGGGAGGCTCGCCATGGAGGAGAAGACATTGAATTGGATAGACAACTGGAATCGTTCATTCGGAGGAGGAGGAGAAGCTCAGCTACTATTCTACAATTGCTTCAAGGAAAATGGTTTTCAAGAAAATGAGAATTGAGTATACTTATGTTGGTTATTACATCAAGTTCTTGTTCATTATTACTGATGTGATACAAACTAAATTATCTGCTATAGTTTGTGTTTAAAGTGCTTTTGCTGGATATGAAACTTCGAAGGACCCACAAAGTACGATAGAAGAAAATCTTAACCACTGCGGTTAAAAAAAACCTATTAACCGCACTAAACCACATCACATTATGCAGTTTGGTGCGATACAATTTGGGCCTTTGATATGGGCCTCAATAAAATTGGGCCAAATTAAAAAAAATAATCTTAAAAAAGTTATTACTACTAAAATAAAATCATTTAAAAATTAATACAAATTTAAAATATTTACGAAAGTTACATATTCACATATTCATAGTTGTCTAAGCAACATCTTAATAAGACACAATATTACAACCCAATCAAAATATAGTAAAGCACAAATGTCTAAAGTTCCAAAATTTAAACATCCTTCCGAACAACAAAGTTGAAAATTAAATTATTAGTAAGTCCTCATTAGTTTGACTTTCTCCAAGACTCTAAGTTTCATTCACAATTTATTCCAAGAAAATTTAGATGTTAGATTTTAGTATATTATATATGTGAATTTATATATAAATATATAGGTTGCCAATCCAGTAGGTTTTTTTTTTTTTTTTCACCTATGTATAGGTATTTTTTTTTGGCCGTTAGATCATTATCTAATGGTGATCCAACGGCTATAATAAAGTGCATGAAAAGACGTGCATCATTAATGTTATTTTTCTCTCTTACTTTTTAATATAAAAAAATGTGCAAGAAAAATTTTCATTGGCCAAAATGATACTTATGTATAGGTTAAAAAAAAAAAAATACCTACTAGATTGGTACCCAAATATATATATATAAATATATTTTAAATTAGATGTACATGTATATGCGGTGCAGTGTAGTTTATTGCGGAAATAGAAATTTTATTCCGTACTCCATACCACACCGCGGCGGTAGAGCAAAACTGATTCCTAAACCACACCATGAAACAAAATAACCATACCATACCATGCAGTGTGGTTTGGTTTGGGCGGTTGAGTAGAAATCTGCTTACTCCTAGTATCTTTAACAAAGAACCATGGTTTTATGTGGGAGATCATGGGTGTGGATCCTTTAATAGGTCGAAGCTTAGAACAATTTTCCATAAATAAAATTTAAATAAATTCAAAAAACATTCAAAAATTAAAAATAACTAGAAGAGCAAATCATGTGGATTTGAGCCCATTTTTTCCTATATAAAACCATCAATCATGGCTGTTGATTTTAAATCCGATAGTGCGCAGACTGCAACCCCATATAAGGCTTTATTTCTGTGACCTACTATAGATGTGCCCCAAAAAAAATTAGAATGAGAGTTCAAAAGGGTTATTTGCATCTTCTAACTTGCTCATGGTATAAATTTACAAAAAAATAAAAAAATAAAAAAAATAAAATAAAATAAGAAGTATTAATTTACAGAAGTTCAAAAATTAGGGTATATTTTGCAAAAAAGTTAAAATCAGGTATTTTTATATCATTAGCCCTACAATCAAAATCACTTTCATTGGTTTCCAGCAAAAAGAAAAGAGATAATGCACGTCTATTTGTGGGTTCACCTATCTTATATCATGTTGTGATTCTATTTGTAAAAAGCATTGAGATGTGAAATTATTTATATACAAGTTCAATTATGCGTGTCTTATGTCAAGAGTGTCCTAGATATGTTCTAGATAGATATTTTCTTGCAAGAGTGTCCTAGATAGATATTGTCTTGCAACTCTATGTTATTCTTCATTTTGTGAAATATACAAGGAAAGACACCCTTTCTTTATTATAAACCCTCCTCAATTCTAGCCAAATAAATTTATCACCCTCATTGTTTCACAAAGTTAAAGGAACTAAGTTATTTTGTTGAGCGGCTAATTACACAAAACAAGTAATAAAAAAAAAAGCTAAAATATATCATACACACTAATAAAAATGAGTAACTCACACTTATATAAATGTATGAATGTTAATCACTACGAGTACTTCTTAGCATTGCTCAAACACGTAACTTTATTATTTGCTATTATTCTAATAAAGTTTTCGGACTTCCATAAGATAGAATGTTAAAAAAATATTATCTCGAAGTAAATTGTGTTAGTTGAAACTGCGAGAAAAGCTATTTAGATTACCATCATTGTCATAAGCTAATATTGTTATTAGGCCATAATTGGTGGTTTTGGAGCATGAATGAGCGTGGACTATTATAGTGTGATTAGTGTAATTGGGTCCAACTAATTATGATGTAGATGGGAGATACCTATAGGATATCCACCATTATTATAAATAGGTTGAAAGGGCAAAACTAGACTTTGGGGGTTCCTTTCCAACCTATTTGCTGGAAATTGAAGGAACAAAAGGAAAGAATTGGCAAAAAGTAGATTCCCTATCGCACATGTTATTATTTTTTATGGCAATGTTTAGTTTGTCTTGGCTTCTAGCACTTTGATCATTACATTGATCAGAAAAGCATATCCAATGTATTAATTTAAAGACTAGTGGCCTTAGTACGGTGTATTTTTTGTTTGATCCAATGGAGCTCAGCCAAAATCTCTTTAGTTATATCTGGGGTCAGTTTGGTTTAGCCTTGTCGTCCAAATATGGACTGTGGTGTGACTAAGGAGTATTAAAAAAAAAAAATCAATTCATTTAGATTGAATTTCAACTGAATTCAACCGAGTATACCATCAATATATGGGTATGTACTAAATATACACACATATAGCTAATATCATTCATGCCTCTTAACTTTCATTAAGTTTATAATAGAAATTTTTGATGGGATTAGCCCGTAATTTACTACGTGGTTTACAAATTTATGTAAAGAGCTTAAAGGAAAGTAAACTCTGTCTCAGTCACAGCAAAGTATATTATTCTGTCCAATTTAGTTTCAACCAAAATTTCATTAAGTTTTAAATGGGTTTGTGAAGACTGGTAAATAATAAACTGTATGTAAAACGAATATAGAACATTTAAAATCAAAGACTACACCCCATAAAATGAATTGATGTCGATCACATGACAAACATATTTTAAAGGTTAACTGATACTTTATGCATGTGCTAATTTGATGAGATACTGTCAATTTAGAATCAATTTAGTTCAAACTACATGTT
The DNA here is from genome assembly GCA_002914845.1 of Trema orientale. Taxonomy (NCBI): domain Eukaryota; kingdom Viridiplantae; phylum Streptophyta; class Magnoliopsida; order Rosales; family Cannabaceae; genus Trema; species Trema orientale. Next base: position 29,153 of record JXTC01000523.1, on the reverse strand, counting down.
TAATGAGATTAAGTTTTTTTCCTCTTTTTTTTTTTTCCCTTTTTTTGGGTTAACCCAACGACAAGTCATTGGATGTTATTTCAAAAGTGGGTGGAACCGTGAAAGGTCTCGAAATAGATTTTGATGGGCAACTTCTCCAGTCAAGTCATGTATGGATTCACCTAATGAAACTCTAATTTTGTTTAGAATAAGACTCTTATGCCCATATTTTAGTTAAAACGTCTTCTTTTTTTGTCCAAATAATGGATTAGACTTAGACTCTAGGTCTTAAGATCCTCCCTTAAATTTACCTTTCAATACTAAAAATTTTGTTCTTTTAGGCCTGATCTAAAAGATAAAACTATGTTCAAAACTAGTAACCCCGATACCTAATATAGAAAAAGTAGTTATACTCATCGGAGTAACGCTTTAAACTACTGTTTCTTTAAACTAATTACATTATAATAAAAAAAAAAATTGAACCCAAAAACATGTAGTATAGTCATAAGAGAGATACCATGTTGAAAACTGCTGAACTTTTCAAGTATTGAGTGCTAAATTCACGAAAGTTTTCTATCTTTTTTTCTTCTTTTTTCTTTTATCCCGGAAAATGAGTACACAATTTGTAGATGAAGTATCGCCCTCACCACACATTTTTCAAAATCTAATAAACAAAGCCATTTCCAGCAATCAGCCCACCACCATGTGGGCCTTATTTTCTCCTAGAAATATCAGGAAAATTTGGCTGCCATACAAATGGGCCCACCAACAAGGACATCTACTCAATCAGAGCAAGAGAGAGATGTTGAGGAATCATCAACTTTGAAGCCTAGTCGTAAAGAACATTTATCACATGAAAGGAATAATTAGAAAACCAAATAGATAAATAAATTGGAATAATAATAATAAAAAAAGAACCTTAATAGAGGGAAGGAAGGGGATAAGCATGGAGAAGTTGAGTTCCATCCCAAAAGCAGAACCTTTGGGTCCCTTGTCATGTTGTTGGGGGTCACTGTTTATACATATCTGTCTGTCTCTTGGAACCGTAGTGCTTTGTTTTTAAAACTATAGACTATACTCTATAGAACATAAATACTTTATTTTCTTTTGACAGTAACTATCAAATGGATTGTCATTGGTTAGAAACAAAATATTTTTTAAAAAATGGTCAAAAGCTCATCAACTCCTTATCTGAGATTCTGTTCTTGTGGTGGCCTCTGATTGGAAAACCCTCCAAAAATAAAAAAAATAAAAAAATAAAAAATCTAAAAGCTACTTTCTTCCAATTATTTCAGTTCAGAGCATCTTCACTATTAACATAGATGTAATTCCCTGTATGTTCATTCTTCACAACAGGAAAACATGAAGACAACAGAAGATCACAAACCGTAAAAATTCTCAGTTGAAAAGGAGTTCAAAATAGGGTGTTTTGCCCCTTCATTTCTGCCATAAAAAAATAAATAAATAAATATATATATATATATATATATATATATAAAGGAAGAAGATACCTCTTCACTCCAATTCTCAGCTAACCTGGAGAAAAGAAAAAGGGTCTGCTGTTTGGTGAGTTTGAAAATGCAGTAAAAAGGGCATTGTGGAGTTTTGCTTCATAAAGTAAAATAGATACATCTTTAATCGAAAAGAGATTGGTAGACCCATATCAGATTTCAGTCTTTTTGATTGACCCAAAAGTTAAGCAAAAGCTTTACTTTAGGAAAACAAGAAATCCTTTTATGAATTTATGACAAGATTATACGAAGATCTCAATATCAAGTTCATAAGCAGATCATAAACCAGAGAGTACAACTGAAAATGAGAGAAAAGACTAAAGAAGTAGTAGTGCTTTTCTTTTTCTTTTTTTTTTTCCTTTTTTTTTCCCTCCAAAAATTCTTTATAATCAATTAATAAGATCAACAAAACACCCCCAATGGAAATTTTCTTTTTCCTCTTTAATTAGATCCATAGTTACAACTGGGAATACCGTACAATTATTTTTGGTCTAACAAATGTAAGGACAAGTGAGTGAGCCAGTAAACAGTTCACTGATAACAATAGAAGTTACAGAATCTAATCCCCACCCTTTTTACCATTTCAACAGAATTTCAACTTTGTTTCCCAACCCATAATTCAAAATTTAAAAAGAAAAGAGAGAGAGAGAGAGAACAATTTCCAAAAACCCCTCTAGACTGGCCTATTCCTCTTAAGCCCAGCTTTTCCATCAGATTTGAGAACACCACTAGAGTCTCCTTCAGAAGAAGCATCCATGGATTTGGTAAAGGAGCTTGAGAGGTCAGCATAAAGGTCAACAACCCTCCTTATGTTGTTGTTGAGCTCTCTGATTAGTCCCACATTTCTGCTGAGATTGTCAGGAATCTTGGACTCATGGTTTTGGTTTATTTGATTGATCAACAACCTGTTTTGATCCAAGATGTTCTGAACTTGAACAAAGTTTTTCTGAAATGTCTGTAAGATTTTTCCATCAATCTGCGTACCATTCCCTAGCCCAGAAAATGTGTCACCTTCCATTGATTATTGTTCTCTTCTTTTTTTGGATCAGAATTGTATCAAAATCAGAACTGCATATTCAATAAGAACAGTAGAATAAGAAGATTATGATGATGATGATGAGGATGATATGTGATGATGATTGAGGAGAAAAGAGCAAAGCAAGATACACTCTCTCTATTAAATAATAATAAAAAATAAAGGTTTTTTTTTATCTTTAATTGAAAAAGAAAAATAACCCATAATCATATCTCCTTATCTGCACATGCTTACATCAACCAAAAGCTTTCAGACAAAACATGAAGCAAACTAACACTTTGAATAGTTTAAGGCAATAGAGGCATATGAGACAAGTTCTGTAGTAGGAATCATGACCTCCATTTGTTGTTGTTGTTGTTGATTCTTCTTTTTTTTTTTTTTAATAATTTAACAAGAACATTAGTCTAGAACATAAATGAATAATTGCTATTATTGTTACTATTAATGATAATATTATAATTACCGTTTTATTATTTTTATTATTGATTATGATGAGATGTGAAAAAAGCAGTCCCATTTCCATAAAAGGGAACCTTTTTTAATGTACTCAGAAAATACCCACCTAAAGGCTAAAAGCTCAGAGTTCCAAAGAAGAATCTCAAAGACCCAAAATTAAAGGGAAAAAGAAAAGAGAAAACTATAACTCAGTCAATGATGCAGAGAAGATCAGAACATTAGGGTACTGCAGCAGAGACAGCATTATTAATCTTTACAAGCATAAATACAAAAAAATATAAATGATAATAAAATAAATCCAATTATTAAAATGAGATTTTCCGCTAAAAAAATGAAAACAAAAATCGAAACACGCTTTTACTTTGAAATTCAGAAACAGCAGAAAACAAGGATCAAACGGGGAATTCAGACGTTAAAACCGTACATGAAAGCTTTATAGTTGCAGAAGCATAAATTCTTGTAAAAGAGATTTTAAAAAAATAACATTAAACAAATAATAATTATTTATAACAACAACAATAAAAGAGATTAAACAATGCCCATATTAAAAATTTAAAAAAAAAAAGTTGAAAAAAGATCCCAAACCCACTAGCATTAGAAGATCTTGACGAAACAAAGTTCAACATCAAATTATAATTCAGAAAGAGCATTAACTTTCTCAAAACAGCCTCAAAAATCCCAGAACAAAAACCACAAAAAAAGGAGCTAATAAGATCAATGTCTTCACGAAACAAATAAAAATAAAAATGAAAAAAAAAAAACCAGAAACTAAAACAAAAGCTACAAACAGAAGCAATTTCTCTTTCCAATTTATTATATTCGGCCATGTTTTCTAAATATATATAAATATATATATTATATTCGTACCTTAAAAAGTCTGAAACATTACATTCTGGGACTGGGAAGAGACATAGATTGGAAAAGAGAAAGAGACGAAGGGGGTTCCCGAGGAACAGAGAACAGCGGAAAAAGATCGCCGATCAAATCGAATCCCCGGAACAGAACAGAGCAGACTTAGAATTTTAAGAGAAACAAAAGAGATTTTTAGAGAGAGAAACATAAGAGAAAGAAAGAAAGAAAAAGAGGAGAGAATATGTAGATTTGACAGTCACGCTCGGACCCCCTCTCAGTGTATTTGTGTGTGACTATTTTATAATCTAAAATCTATATATCCACCTGTTAATCCGTATTTTTTTTTCTTTTTTTAAAATTCACTTGAGGATTTTTATTGTGTGTATTGGCTCGGATCATAACCATGGCTTAATGATTGGGGCTTTTGTTGTCCACGTGGCGATTGATTAGTGATTCAATGACTCCCATGACGGGGACCCCACTTTTTTAGGATATCTTGGAATGTTACTATGTAAAGGTTTCAAAGACAATCTTTTTCTTTTTAATTTTTTTTTCCACTATAGTTTCTCGGTAATTTCTTGTAATGCCTTTTAATAGGGGAAAAGGACTTTGACAAAGGGCTTTATTTTGTCTCATGGGTCTCTTTCTGTCTTTTACTCTTTGTTTCTATCATTTTTAATTATTTTTTCTACTCTGTAATTTTCAAATATTGTACAATAATTGGAATTTGTGTACAAATTTTTTCCCACTTATCATCTTTGTTTTTGTGTATATTCAAAGAACCCAAATATTTTTTGTAAACCAAACAAAGATTTATTGATTTGGATTCTTTTTGTCAAACTTTCATCAATTAAATTGGCTTATCAAATTCTATGTGTCAATCTTATTAATCCTTTTTGTTACTTTAGGAAGAATAATTGTGGACTTGGGATTAGGTGTCTTTTAAGTGCTTCATCTTATAAAGACACACTAAGTGTAAGAATTGTGGCTTCTTTGAAAATTCACAGTACAAGGGAATTCTAATATAGGAGCGACAAAATTCCTCTTACATATAAGAGCACTTTGTCAGCCATGAGATTAAAATTGTGTGGTCTTTATCAGTTTGCTTATCCTAGAAACACCCGCACACAACTATAATCTCTTAAAAAAAAAAAAAAAAACTATCATCTCTTTCACATGAAGTGAACGCATCATTTTTTCCCTTTTAAACTTAAAATTTCCTCAAAAGAAAAAGAATTCAGGAACAAAGCAATTTTAACACAGAGATTCAATGTAGGGAAGTATAGTGATTCCTGTAAAGTATTTTGTTTGAGTATATGGGTTCATGAGATTTAAGCTTTGAAGAGGGATACGAGTTTTTTTTTCTTTTTTTTTTTAATAAAGGAGATGTATGCGAGGTTTTAAGAAAGAGAGTTTGATATAATACCCTGGTAAATAAAGGGATGACAGATACTACAATTGAAAAAAAAGAAAAAAAGAATACTTTAAAGTTTACTTTTGTAGATCCAATACAAAAGCAATGGATTTGTAAAAGGTACTAAAATAAGAATTGCTTAAAAAATCTTTTTATTTACGTCCACTAAAATAATAAGATAGCTAAAGAGAAAACCAATTCCAGATATATAAATTAAGAGCAAAACAAATTCTTTTCTTAGCAAAAAAGAAAAAAGAAAAAAAAAATTCTGGTATATAATCCCTCTCATTGTATCTATCTAGCCCTTTTAATATTTTACAATTTTTCCTCTCAAATTTTTGATACGATTCTTAACTCTAATGTCTTGATCTTTTATCACCTTATATCCCATAAAGACACCCAAAAGCTATCTTCAAGTCTCCGTTGTTATCACCATTTTGTTTTTTGTTTTTATTTTTTGTTTTTAAGCAAGATGAAGATTTATTTACTCCTTGTTTTTCAATTTTTCATTGACAAGTACATAACAATTAATGGGAACCAAAAATGAATTTTCAAAACATTAAGGGAGCCAAAAAAATCCTATAAATGAGAAATGAGTTACAGAACAAAAAAAGGGTAGACGTAATGTGAGATAGAGGATAAAGTGATTTGTTTTTTTTTTTTTTTATAGAGATATATTATGCTAAGGTAGATTCCATCATGTGGACAAAATTTAGAAGCTTTAATCATCTAATAGCCATTGGATTCACTAAATATTATCTATAGGAGGGATTTTGCCCCTCCTATACTAGAATTTCCCTCAAAGGTATATATATTTATTCATTTTTTTTAAAAGAAAGAAAAATGACATTGTCAGAACAATCGAAATAATATTGATATTGCATTTATTTGTTAATCAATAATCATGTGGAATTTTAAAAGGAATTTTAACTATTCAACTTTTTCGTTATCAATTTAATTTTTTTTTTTAGGGATATCATCAATTTAGATTTTAATAAAAGATCTAAATAACATATATATAGAAGGGCTGTAACAAATATAACCTTCATCTTTATAAGACTGGATCGCATACATTTTATCAAACTAAAATATAATTCTCTCTAATAAAATCTATTTTTAATAATACTTATCCAAATGACGAAAATTATATAAGAACTGATCATAAAAGTAATACTTGATAATCTTGACCTCAAATAGGCTACATTTTTCTGAAAAAATGTTGCAGAAATCTTTCCTTGATAATGTTGAATTCAATTATGTTCCTATAATTTAGAGAGAAATATGTATGCAATGTATGGGACTTGTTTAACAAGTTTTAACATTTTTTTTTTTTAGGAACAAGTCTTAACATTATTGAGTTTTACAAATAAATAGTCTTTCATAATACATTAGAATAATGACCAATGATTTATGTTAAAACATGTGATAGTAACATATCATCTCCTCCGAAACAAAAAACAAAACTATAATAATCAATCCTAAGGGCTAAGCCCCAAATATTCCCAACATTTCCTTAATATAAAAACGAATAAATCAACTTTCATGAGAAGATATGTATAAGATGTCTAAGTTTAGATAGGTTTACTAAAGTTGGAAGAATTGTGTGAAAATACCTAACTATATTAGGTTTCCAAGTTGGATTTATAACACAAACAAAATGCTGACGTGTCAGAGGGTATAACTGTAATTTCATGTTATAACTCGATTCAATTGGTTTTCCTTTCCTGCCCCAAGTGGTCAAGTCCGCCCGGCGGATCTTCGTTTTGGCCGAGAATGGGAATTTGGTGTTTCATGGAAGGAAAAAATGAAGATACCTAATCTTAATAAAAGTTTATCATAACAACTGTTTCCAACCAATGGAGTATCGACGCGTGTAGACTGAGGCTCGGGAGATCTGTAGCTTCGGGTCCGAACCTAACCAGATATCCGAACCTGCTGATTTCGCTCGCTGGTTCAGTGCTTCTGTCTCAGCTGCAGCTGGTATTCTTTTCCCCCAAAGTGGGCCCCACACTCTAACACGCTTTGTCATAACCAAATAAATAAATAATGAAAATATATTAAAATCCGATCACACGAAAAAAATAAAAGAATATTGAGGCCGTTTGGTTCGCCCATTCCATTCCATTGGAATGGAAAATCCATTTGAATGGGTGTTTGTTTCAACAACTCTAAATTTTCCATTCAAATGATCTTTTGGAATGAGTGTTTGTTTCAACAATTTAGTTTTTCGATTCAAATGGTTCATCAGTCACATCAACTATTTGAATGAATTTTTGTGTCTTGGATGAGAATGGAGGGGAAGAAGTGTTTTTGAATGGTCCATTCCAATACTCTCATTCTAATTATAACTCATTCTACTATTTTTTCCATTCAAATATCTTCCATTCCAATTATAACCCATTCCACAATTTCCATTCAAATACACAGAGGCGAAACAAACGGGGCCATTAATATTTGCACTAAAATATTAATTTTTATATTTTTTTAAAAAAATATTTATTAATATGGAAAATCTTAAATAACAAATAGTGGATTTGTGTACACGCTATTCAACACTGATGCCATTGCCACTTCCATATTTGACAACAGCTACTCCACGCTGCACTCTTCAGCTCTTTTTCTTTTTTCTTTTTTTTTTTTTAATTTTTTTAAAAAATGAAAGGCATATTTTAATGAGCTACTAATAAGATTAGAAAAGGTTACTTATTAAATTTAGTTAACATGTCACTTTCTAAACTAGTTAAGTAATACGAAGCACGAATGAAGTTTAGCTACTGCTGCATTGTAAACCAAACAATTCATTTAAAAGATAATAATAATAATAAGCTGAATAATTTGACGACGGAAATAAGATGATTAGTCTGATATTTATAATTGTAGTGGATTACTGTTATATGATTAAACAACAATTCTCTCTCTAAAAAAAATAATTATTAGGGGTGGATTGCTTATTAAAACCAAACAAATTTTGCAATGATATGGAGTGAAAATGAAGTAGATGATTCTTCTTCTGCAAAATGACAAGGTTGATTCTCCTGAAAAAAAAAAGAACATTTATATTAAACACTTATTTGATTATCAAGGTTTAGTTCAGATAAACTATAAATACTGTAAGTTTTGTCTGTTGTGTGTAAATTTCATGTCTGCTCGTGACCAACGAGCTAGTTCGAAACTCGTTGAGATCGAGGTGTTCGAAGAAGTATACGGTTGTTAGGAGCTGGTCGAGATTGGAAAGTTCGAGCGTTAAAAAACATGCAAGTAGATCAACACAATCAGATTTTCTCATTTAAATCACATCAAAATTCAGAATGATGTTTATAGTTTCGAAAATCTAAGGGAATCAATCAAATTAGGATATTTCTTGATTTTGTAGGATAAATACGAACCACATTCGTATTAGTTGTAATCTTATCAAATACTCAGTTACCAAATTTGTAACAGAAAATTATAATCTCTAAAAGCCTATAAATATACGGCTAATGTACAAAGAAAGAGATGATTTATTAAAACTCTATATAAATAAGAGTGACTATGGTGAACGTATGCTCTATAGTGGATGTATGCTCATTGTTTAAAAAGCTGAACCACTTTAAAAATCATTATCATTATTTTTCTTTATTCATTATCATTATTTCTCTTTATTTTGATTCTCTTACATTACGTATTTTATCAATCCCGTTGTTATAACAAAATCTGGTATCAACATTGTCATTTCTCTATTCTACGACGGATTATTTTTTTCGGCCTTACACGTATTTTGTGTATTATTATTCTGTGAATTGTGAATACAATGTGTATTCGTCTTGTCCAATCAGAAATGACGTAACATTATGTCCTTTTTCTTTCTTGGCTTAAGATAATTATGTGAAGAAAATTCTACTAAAAGGAAATCCTAATTGAGATTTTTCTTTTCTGTTTTGTTGTAAAATATATCTTTGAGTTTTTAAATTAGGGATAATTGTAAAAAAATACTCTCATGTTTGGACGTTCTGCAATTTAAACCCTGAAGTTTGGATTCCGCAAAATAATACCCTGAGATTACGAATTTCTGAAAATTAATACCCTGTGTTGATTTTTAACTGATAAAATACAATAATATCCTCAAAATTAAGATGAATAATATGGATTAATCTAGTTTTAGTGGAGGATATTATTGTTTTTTCGTTCCTAAAATTGGTCAAAAAATCTGTCTAGGGTATTAATTTTCAGAAATTCTTAATCTCAGGATATTATTTTGCAGATTCCAAACTTCAGGGTTTAAATTGCAGAACACCCAAACTTTAGAGTATTTTTTTGTAGTTATCTCAATTAAAATTAACTATAAAGAGTAATAATATCCTCTAAGAACAGGAGGTAGTGCTTTTTTTTTGTTCACCCTATCTTGGAATTTCCCGTAAATATATAGATAAAACGTAGAGTTCAGATATTGATATTATAATATTAGCGTTACCAATATGAGATTTATCCAATAACTTGTTTATAATAAACTATTTATAAAACCATGTGCTGAATTAATTATATTATGGTTGACATTTATCTGCACTTTGCGCTATATTAGTCAAGTAATTAAGAGAATCTGTTTGAATTTGTTGTTATCACAAATTTGGACGCAAATAAAAACCATTTCGCTTTCCAGATATTTTCTTTCCCTGATTTTGGACAAAAATAATTGAAAATAATATAACTCTAAAAAAACTAAAAGAAGTAAGAAAGAAAGTGTACGCATCCGTGCACAATACGCACAGCTCTAGTTGTTGTTTTTTTTTTTTTTTTTTGTGGAAATTAAATAGTATCACTATTTAAATTCCCAATGATTTTAATGATTATCTGTAATCTCCACTATTGGTTTTCCTAATGGGAGACAATGCGACGGCAAGTTCTTCAGTTCCCATTAATCACATCAGCTTTATGTATAATTTAATTAATTTATTTTGGGTGATTAGTTGTATACTTTTACCTAAAAATATTATTTATTATTCTATACACTAAACATTGTGCTACTGCGTTGCGCTAGCAGTAGCACCAACGTGGAATTGTTTGGCAACAAAACCTACTGGTATAGTAATTAAATGCATTGACCATTTATTTTTAAAACTAATGTAGTTATTTTTTTTTTCTTTTGGATGGGAATATAATTATTTTCGTAACCATATATACGTGTTACATTTTAAAATGAACAACATTATTTTTCAAAAAAAAAGAAAAATGCATCATTGTATCCCTAATTTTGACTCTATTTTCTACTTTTTAATCTCGTTTAATATATGAACTTTGTGAAAATATTGCATTCTATAATAATATTATAGAATATAATAGTGTCCATTAAAGGTGGCAAAATGGGCGGGCCGGGCCGATAGGGGTAGAAGAACGGGCCTGCTCGCCCCGAAAATTTAAAAACGAAGCCCAACCCGGCCCGTTTTAAAAAAATAAAAAAAATAAGAATATTATATATATAATTAATTAAAAATATTAGAAATTTAAAAATAAAATTTATGAAAAAATAAATAATATTTTTTTTCCTACTGATAAAAATTTTAAAATAATTAAATAGGCTATAAATATATAAATTGAATAGTTGATAAAAAAAATGTTTAAAATAAAAATTTTAAGAAAATTATTTAGAATTAGATTGAAATTTGAAAGTGTGAAAAAAGAGTGAGAGAATGTGTATTTATAAGTATTGGAAAAATAATTTTATTTAAAAACTTTTTTAAAAAAATTAAAAAATTATTTTTGGTGGGTCAGGCCGGGCCGGCCCATGTAGGCTAGCTTGACGAGCCGGCCCAGCCCGACCCTGCCCATAGGCTCGGGCTCATTTGATTGCGGACTGAGTCGTGCCCTCCCGTTTGGCCCGGCCCATTTTGCTACCTTTAGTGTCTACATATCAAGTTATAAGACAAGAGGGTGAAAAATATAGAGATCTAGTATTTTTCTTACTATTATATATAATTTTGGAATACTAGGATTCTAGGTTCATTCTCTTTTATACTCTTTCGTTTTACAATACTTTATAGCGTGAGACAATAGCACAGCTCATATACATATTTATGGGACAATTACAAATATATTTTCTTCATTTTTGCAGTATTTTTCTTTTTTATACTAAATTTGTGTACTGATTATAACCAAATAGATTTGGCAAGGCCAATTTAATCCAAATAAAAAGGTGAGATTTTGTAGTAGTGCATCCAATCTATTCCAACATTTGGTTAAAATTCAATATAATTCAATTCAATCCAATTTAATTTGGGCATGTATTGAATTAGCTATGAACTTAAATTTGATTTTAAAGATTAAATTCCAATCTCATGAACATAAAATTAGATTAAAACACCTCAAATTAAAAAAAATCAAATTATAAAAAAAAATTCAACGTAGTATGCAAAACCAATAAAATTTTTTCCAACAAATAAAAATATAATAAAAATAAATTATATTAATCTATGGTAGCTAAAAAGATACAATTAATAATAGAGTAATACCAAGAGGCACCATATAGTACTAAACACCTTAGTTTATTACTGATTTACTATAATTATATTTTAGATGGGACATATGTGGGACTCATTTTATTGATATTAATCACTAATAACATAATTACATCTAATATAGTGTTAGGCATTGATAGTGATGGTGCCTTATAGCATTGTTCTTAAAAATAGAGTGGCTGTAGAGCCAACCTTATTTTTATCTTCCCACCACTCTTCTAATTACTTATATTTATAAGGGTGGTTCTATTGTTACCCCCATTTTTTCTCTTCCCACCCCATTTTAATTAATTAGTTATTCCTAAAAATATCTTCTTATAAATTGATATAAGTAACCTCATATATTATTAAATAATAGAAGACTAATTCATAGCACACCCTTCACATACCAAATATATCACTTACAAAAATTATGTCAGACAAAAAAAAAAAATCAAAATTTAATTTATACGATTTGATTTATATGATAAATTATGGAACCAAAGTTTTTATTCTATCAATAATTTTGATTGTAATGAAAAACATAGCAGTCCTAAGAGATTGATTTTTTTTTTTTTTTTACCCTCTAGCTTCATTTATAAATGCATTTTTAAATCATAATTACCGTTTATTGTTAAGATAATTTATATAAAGTATATGTAATTTCTTAACCATACAATTAAATTTTTTTAAGAATAAATCACATAATATATGTGATTTCTTGATCGGATATATAATATATATTTTTTTAAAAAGATAATTCATATATATATTTATCGTAATTAATAGAAAGTGTATGATATATATATTTTATAAGGATAAATTATTTATTTATTTTTTTGGCATTTTTTCTCTTTGTAGTAACACTCTCTTCTTTCGTTAGCTTAGTTATCTCACAAAGAATTTAATCTTTTATATATAAATGAATTTCATCTTGAACACATTGTGATATTTTACTCTAAAATCTTTATTCCTACTATGAATTCCAACTCTATCTCTTCCTAAATATATTAGGAAAATAATACAATATAAATAGAAAACAAGACAAAAAAGGAAAAACTTAGGTTCTTAAATTGTAATAACTAGGATGGTGTGAAAAGAAATTTTTTTAAAAACAATATTTATCATTGGGTATTTTTGTACTTAACTAAAAATAAAAAAGTGTGTAAAAAGAAATTTCAAAATTTTAAGGGGGTTTAATTAGAATAGGGATGGGAGAGAAAAAAGAGGAGTGACAATAGAGTCACCCGGTTAATATATTCTTTTATAAATTGATTTAAATGTCCTCATATAATATCAAACAATAAAATCTTATTTCTTAGCGTACTCTTTAAATACACCTAGTATAGATTGAATTTTGCTAATAAGGTAAGATTTTTATTGATATTTATTAGTTCTTATTTTGCATTTAAAATAATAGAAAATATATTGTTCTGAATTGAATTTCATTTTTAATGTACTCCTACATTATTTTTATTTTGTGTTTATCTCTCAAATCTAGTTTCTTCCCCTTTAATAAAATCATTTTTTTAAATAGAATAATGAATCCTTTTGTTAACCATTAAAAAAAAAAAAGAAACTATAAACAATTGTAGCAACTAACAATATTTATTTTGTTTAAATTATATATGCACTTACAGAAACTAGTTTCTTTTTTTTTTTTTTTCTTTTCTCCTTTCTTTATTTAACTAAATGATCGTGTTGATTAAAACAAAAACCACATGATCGTGTGTATACAATTTCTTAATTATATATATACATACATATATATGTTTTTTAAGATAATCGATGTAGTTGCTTATACTTCATTATTATTTGTTATAATTATTGAGTAATTATTTTATTTTTTAACCCACAATTTATGAAAGAAAAGAATAGAAAAATTTGCAATATCCTTTTATTTTTGTTCATATTTTTGAGATGAAGAAAGAGTTATAGTAACTTTTTCATTAATCACCAACTATTGAAGCAATATATATATTAAAATCCTAAAGAAGATAATAAAAAATGAGGAATCAGACAAAAATTTTGGGTGAATTTTGTAATTAATGAAAACTTTCCTAATATGTTTACTAATGTGTATATTTTGTAATTAATGAAAAATTTAAAAAGCGTGAAAAAAATTTTAAACTTTTAAAATATATTGAGGGATTTATTTAGAAATGGGATGGAGAAAGAAAAAAATAGGTCACAATAGAGCCACCCGTAATATATATATATATAGGGCACCAATTGAGTAGGTACTTTTTTTGCCAAATTAAAATTCATCATGCACGTATTTTCATGAAAATTGGGTAAAGAAAATTATTAAATAATATATATATATATTTTTTTTCAATTACCTAAATTATGGTCCAATGGCTAAAAAAAATACCTATAAATAGGTTTAAAAAAAATACCTATTAGATTGGAACCATATATATATGAATGTATTTACATATATTAAATTGGATTGGGCCAATTCATTGGAATTTGAACCTTAAAACTGAAACGGATGTAATCCAATTGGATTTTTAATATTCAATTCATTCTCATCCATTATAGATTGGAAATCCAATTTAAATTCGATTTTATCGGTTAGTTATCTAATTATATTGAGTAGTGTACTCGGTCCTATATGGTCTTCCTGAAGTTTGATTACTACCATGCTATGTGTACAATTATTTTTTTTAATAGAATCACAATTACTTGTTTTAATACAATAGTTTTGTATAATTGGTAATTACTTTTTAATAATTAGTGTTTTAATTTTCTTACAAATCTCTTGTTGTTAGTACAACATGGAAAGAAAACCATGGATAGACTCTTCCAAATCAAAAGGTATATTTTTTTACCTATTGATGTTTCTTTTTTTAGTTGTTGAATTATTATCTAACGGCTACCATAATTTGAGTTATTAGAAAAAAATAAAAATAAAAATAAATGCACATAATTTAATATTTTTTCTCTCCACTTTTTATCATGAAAAGACGTCCGTAATGATTTACCATGAAAAGTCGTGTGTGATGATTTTTAATTAGGCAAAACAATAACTATGAACAGATAAAAAAAAAAATACCTCATAGATTGGTGCCTATATATATATATTTCCATATTTTCTCTAAATCTTATATAACATTATTAAAATTCAAAGTTGCACCTATTGGGCAAAAGTAATTATAATGATTATTAAAAATAAAAAAATAATTATAACGGCAGTCTTTGAATTTTTTAAAGATTTTTTGGAAAAATATAATGCAAGTTTCACCATACATATATGTATATGTTGAGAAAAATTATATAACAAAATTAGGATAAATACATTGTTCACATGTGGAGTTGTAAATATGGTCAGGCCAAATGGTTCGGCCTGATATTATTTAGGCCCAGTCCTGATCCGACCCTAAGACTGAGTCAGGTTGGGCCGAGGTAATGAGCTCGTTGGGCATGCCCAGTGGCCTTTTTTTTATTTTTTATTTAAAATTTTTGTCATTTTTGTAATTCTTATTAAAAAAATAATATTTTTCTGAAATAGTATCGGGCCGATTCGGATTGCTACTATTATCGATCCGAACCGAATTTTTTTTCTGGCCCAAAGAGGCTGAGTCAGGCCGCCCATATTTACACTTCTATTCACATGCGAGATTTTTATGGTTCAAAATTAGTTTTTATTATTGTCAACTAGATTTAAAAAGATTAGTTTCCACTAGAATTGTCAAGTGGTTTTGAAGGATCAACATTATTTTTTACAATAAAAATTGACATGCAGATTATGAATATATTGCGCTCAAATGTAAGAGTATAATTTATAGGTTGATTTAAAAGCATTAATCATCTCCAATGCCGGTGGCGGAGATGGACACTTTTTCACCAGGGGTGAAGATAATTTTTTTAATACATTCTTAGTACCTTAATGCTAGTATTTCATATGATAATAAAGTACAACGAGTTTTCACCTTTTAGAATTATTGTAGAATAGCCTCATTGTCAACATTATGGAAAAATTTAAATCCACATGTATGGAATTTATATAAGAATAATAAGCTAATAACTAACGTGATTTTAGTTAAAAATTTAGAGGACAAGATGCATCTTATATGATTTATTCAAAAAATTGTTTGTTTGTTTGTTTTTTTTTTTCTTTAATCTTTGCTTTTCTATTCTCTTGTGGCTTAGAGACATGGAGTCTTGGTGACAAAGAGTCTTTCCAATTTTCAAATTGAGTAGAAAATGAATTTAAAATTTGAGTCGGTCATGAGTTGGGGTAGAAGTGATAAATTCACATATTAAAATAAGGATATAATGAAAAAAAAAATCCCAATAAGAATGCAGTAAGAAACAAAATCAAGGATTATATTTGTACCCGAGCTTACATAAAGGCATCCTTAATCTAAACTAACCTATCAAAAAAAATTATAAGTTAACTCTCTCTCCCCTCGTAGTCTTGCAGCTTCATCTCTTCTTCTCTTCTCTTAGTAGGATGCCTCCCCTACCTGGGAGAGGGATGAGTCTTTCTCATTTTTCTTTTTATTTTTGCTTTTATTTTCCAATACCATTTCTATTTTGTGAAGACAGTTGTCTCTCAAGATTCAGATCTATGGTATTCTCAGTACACCCAAATCTAGATTTGTAGTGCTTTTGATTGTATTTTAATTTTTCTTCTGTTACTAGTATGGTTGTCTTTCAGATTTGTATCAGTTTTGATTCAGATCTACAGAGTTTTTTTTTATTATTTTTTTATAAAAAAAATTTGTGTGTGTTTTGTTGGTATTCTTTTAAATCTAAAACTTTCGAGAGCCAGATTTGGAAGATTTTATGTGGCATTTATTGATGGACGCCGTGAATAGGGGGTTAAGTAGACAATTACCACTTTTTTCAAATGTTTAACTAAATTTACCACCACTATTAGATTCTACCACTTTTAGGAGAGAATTAGTCAAGAATCTGTCAAGAATTCATCAAGAATCCGTCAAGAATCCGTCAAGATTACCACTGACGTCAAGAATCTGTCAAGAATCTGCCAAGAATCCATCCATATTGTCAAGAATCTGTCAAGAATTCATGAAGAACCCGTCAAGATCGCCGCCAATATCAAGATTCTATCAAAAATATATCAAGATCGTCAAGAATCTATCAAAAATTCATCAAGAATCTGTCAAGATCACTGCTGACAGCAAGAATTGTTTAAGAATTCGTCAAGATTATCAAGAATTCGTCGAGAATTTATCAAGAATTTATTTTAAAAAAGTGGTATGGTGGTAGATTTAATTAATGAGGAAAAAAAAGTGGTATAAAGCTAATTTATTCGTGAATAGGGTAGCATTTACTGATGGACGTCGTGACGAGGGTGACATTTACTGATGGACGCTGTGGCATTTACTAATACATGTCCTGAAGGAGTTTTGCTTGATAGCTTTAAGGATTTACTTGGAGTTTTACTTTGTAAATGGGAGGTGGTATGTTGCAATCATATTTCTTGTAATAGGAATATGATAGCACACACTTAGCTACGGTTGGGGTGAAATTGATTTTTTCTTGAAGGGATATTTCTATTTTCTTTTAGAAGCTTGTACTATTCTTATAGCTAATTTAGCTATTGATTAATATAATTCCCTTGAGGAATCAATTAATAAACAGTGATCTTATTTGGAAAAATATGAATGGTGAAATGTTTTGGGATTTTCTTTAAAAGAAAATTATAAGTTTTTTTTCTTTTAAAAAAAAAAAAAAACTGTCGGCATCCTTTATCATTCATAGAATATACCTCTCTTTGTGCACTCATCAATTTTATGAACTTGTTGATTTTTGCACCTCTAGTGATATTAAGGCACTCTTTTCTTCAAAACAATATTTTTCATTACAAATATACCCTTGATATTTATACAGTTTGATCCGACTTTTTCTTTTTTAATCTTGGGGCTTATAGAAGTATGACCAAATTTTGGGCCTAATTTCAGTAAATGTCCCTTTGTCAAAAGTTATAGCAAAATGTCCGGTATATATGCATATATACCAAGTGTAAAATTTTATATACCAAGTATAAAAAATTATATACCCAGTGCATTTTAGAACAGTAACTAAAATTGGTAGATCTGTGTATCTACCAAGTGTAAAAATATATCTACCTGGACATTTAGCTATAAAATTTTAAAAATGAACATCTACTTAATCAAATTTAAAATTTTGGTCATCCACCTAAATTTCTCTTTAATCTTTGGTATTATCCATATACCGTGTAGACGGGTTCGTCACACTCTACAGATAGACAATATATGGGAGGCTGGATCTTGGAGCTATCTGTGTTCATTTCAATATGTATAAATATATGGGAGAATGGAAGTACACTTAAAAAGAAAAAAATTATAGAAGTATTCTACCAACTCGTTTCAATGAATATTAAAATTCAAAAAAAAAAAGAAAAAAAGAAAGCCTCTCCAATCGTCAAGGAAAATTACACTAATAAAGGGCCAAAGCTACACCGATAACCCAAAACAATGTAATTTTGTATAGAAGCTTTACATTCAAAAACATTAATTATCAAGCTGGACATTTTTTTTATTAATCCTCAATCAAGTCTAAGAATTTACTTTTTTTTGTTTACCTTTGGAATTAGTATTATTATTTTTTCTTTTGAACAAATTGAATTTGAAATATCCATATTGATGAAAAAGAATTTCAGAAGAGTTTTAACAGGTTTTAGTTTTAAAGGTAAAAATTATTGTGGAAATTTAAATTGTTAATTATAATATAACGGGGTGTAATTATTAAAAGTGAAATGTCATAAACTTAACAAAGGGCATATGATTGTAAATTTTGGCCTTTTTACCTTAGGATAAAAATGTAAGAAAAAATTTAGAAAAAAATATGGTGCCTTTATACAAGTTGGGGTGCAAATATAACCACCCAATCTCAATATGTAATAGTTAAGAAGGAAAAAAAAAAAAAAACAATTCTTAGGACTTGTTTGAATACACTTTTGTTTTCTGTTTTTTATTTAAATAAACAAAAATGGAAAACGTGTTTGGTAACATTGTTTTTTTTTTTTTAATGTTTTAAAAAATTGTAAACAAAATTTTTAAAACAAAAGGTAAAATCAAAAAATGGTATTTTTCCAAATAAAATTTTTGAAGTGGTATTTTCGTAAATAAACTTTCAAAAGTGATATTTTTCTAAACTGAAAGTTCAAAAATGGTATTTTCATATATGGTATTTTTCTAAATAAATTTCAAAAATGTTATTATTCTAAATAAATTTTTGAAAATGATATTTTTCTAATTAGGTTTTATAGTTACCAAGCAAGTTTATGTTTTTTTTTTTAAAAAAAAATTAATAATAATTTTATGTGTTACCAAGCAAGTTTTTTTTTTTTTTAAAATTTAAAAACTAAACAAAATTTTGTTTTTGTTTTCAATTTTTATAAACAAAAAATTGAAAGTATGTCCGAGCATGGCCTTAATCATTGTACTAATATAATTCATCATATATCATTACAAGACAAAATTTTCCCATGCAATGTTATTTTTTATGCTAAATTTAGCTTTCAATTAACTTTGTTCTTATATTTGTATATAGATATTTAAAAAGGTAAATTATAAAAAAATACCTCGAAGTTTGTGCGTTCTATAATTTAAACCCTAAAATTTGGATTCTGCAAAATAATACCCTGAGATTAAGAATTTCTGAAAATTAATACACTGAAGTGACTTTCTGAATAATTTTAACTGATAAAAGATAATAGTATCTTAAGGAGAATAATAATGTTAATCCAGTTTTTATAGAGGATTTTATTATTTTTTAATTATTAAAATTGGTCAAAAAGTCAGTCCAAGGTATTATTTTTCAGAAATTCTTAATCTTAAGGTATTATTTTGCAGAGTCCAAACTTCAGAGTTTAAATTACAGAATACTCAAATTTGAGCATATTTTTTTTGCAGTTCAACCTTTTTAAGATATTCAAACCACTATTTCTAAGGTTAATCAATTACTTGTATATTTTTCAATGCACAATTAATACTTTTTGCAATGCTTAATTAATTACAAAATTAAATTATTAATTATAAAAAAATAAAAGGCTTTTTCATATAAAAACTACCATGAACTCGGAATAATTTATTAAAATTAACCCTGAACTCAATTTTTTGGAGAAGAACCCGCTAAAGTCCCCTAATATTAATTTTGCTAGAAAAGAAAAATATTTCTGTTTTTTTTAATGGTTAAGTCCTCGTTTTTATTATTTGTGGCTTTTAAGTCATCATTTTTAGATTTGTATTTCACGTGTATAGTACTTGCCCAAAACATGCTCATCTTAGCGGGAGTAAAATTAGAAATGAAGGGAAATTATTGTTTAAAAATAAAAAAAAGAGTTAGGTTATTGTTTTTATTTAAGATGAAGGTAAGAAATTGAAAAATTTTACATGGTTCTAATATGAATCTATTTTGGTCGAGTTATTTATATATCTAGAAAAGATGTATATGAATATATTGCTATTTTTATGGGAAATATATTGCCAACTTTATGGGGCATATAGTACCAAAATTTTTATATGATTCCAATATGGAATTTGGTCCAAGTATTTTATACATTTCTTCTAGATATGAATACTTGGATCAAAGTACATCCATATTGGAACTATATAAAATTTTCCAAATTCTTACTTCCATCTTGAATGAAAATGATAACTAAACTTCTGTTTTTTTTTTAAAAAGAATAATGACTTTCCTTTGTCTCCAATTTTACCTTTGCTGAGATGAGCATTTTTGGGCAAATACCAATTAATGGCAGTTTTGGAAAGAAAAGATTAAAAAAGATTAACGTGAAACAAAAATATAAGAGTGATGGCCTAAAAGCCATAGATAAAAGAATGAGGACTTAACTGTAAAAAATAACTAAGAGAACTAATTTTTTTTAAAGAACTAATATTAGAGGACTTCATGGGCTTTAATCTAAAAAATTGAGTTCGGGATTCATTTTACTAAATTGTTCCGAATTCAAGAGGTTTTATTATTAAAAAGCCAAGTACAAAATAGTATTTGAATAAAAAATTTAAATTTGATGTCAACTTGATTCTGGTGCTATATATTTATATTTTGCATTAGAGATGATGCAAAACAACTATTGATTATAGTTTATTACCAATAGAAACAAATTGTCATTATATGAAGATGTAATTGTCAAATGTAAAGGGTTTGTTTGGATTCACTTTCGTTTTCTGTTTTTTGTTTTTTCAAACAAACAAATGAAATTTTTTTTGGAAGTTTGCTTGGCAAACTTGTTTTTGTTTTTTGTTTCTAAAAATTGTTACAAAAAATTTTAAAAAAAGTGGTAACAAAAAATTTCTAATACTTTTATTTTTTAAAACAAATTTCAAAAACAAAAGAACATACAAATATTTATATATAAGTGCGTATATATGTGTATGCATATACATATATAAATAAAAGTCTAGGACTGCCTCACTCGTTATTTGCACTTTTTTATTTTTGAAAATAAGTAGTGAAATAAAGTTTGCCAAATATGTTTTTTATTTTTCAAAACTGAAAACCGAAACAAAATTTTTACTTCTATTTTCAATTTATTTAAATAAAAAACTGGAAGTGAATCCAAATAAGCCCAAAATTTCTGCAAATTTTTACTGAAGAGTGGAGACAGTACAGTTTAAATTTTTTAAATTTTCAGAAAATCCCATTAAATAATTTTAATCCAAAGAGTAATTAATAGCTAGTAATGAAAGGTTATGAACGTAATTTTATAGACATAAAGAACAAACAATAAAAAAGGCCACACATGGATCACACAAGAGGGAATTAAGGATATATGTGACGCCAGCCAAACTTGGCAGCTTTGCTTTAAAAGCCAGCTATTTCCAGATCCATGCCTGCCATCTGGTCCTCAGACAGATTCTGGATTTTCTCTCTATTTGTTTGGCCTACTTGTGTTGTACACAATAAAATCACATTGTTTTTATTTGTCATTTGTCCTTTGAAACATTTAGCCTCAAATCTGACCTATAAGATCTTCTCATCAATGACTACCCTTTTTGCAATTGGTAATATTTAGATGCACTTTGTACATGTGCCCTTTTATTTAATAGTTTTTTTATACTATCAATACGAAAAAAATAAAATAAAATAAATATTCAACAGTATTTGAAGGGAAAGCTCCAATTTATTAGGAATATGTCCAAGGAGAGTTAGATAAGATAGGTATAAATCAGTCAGTGTGAACCTTGAAAGATTCAAAGTTGTCTTTTCCAGTGCTGCAAAATGAACTTGAGAAAAATCAGATAACATGTAAGTGAATCCTCAGGCAGATTAATCTATGTGAAGCATTACAGTTCTTAAAAGCATGAAGATGTCCCTTTTTTTCTTTTGGTGACTAAAGTATAGCCGATGAGGCCATAAGGGAAATCTTAACAACAAGAGAAAAAGGAAATGATCCATTTGACCGTCATCGAAAGATATATAAGACAAACATAACACATGCCTGCTAACAAAATGATAGAGAAAGCTAAGCCAATAACGCCACCACCCCTTGGTCTCATATCCATATAACACTTTGTCGTTGACAAACTTATTGGGTGGAAAAAAAAAAATCAATTCCCTATAAATGATAATAGAAAAATTTAGTCCTCAGATAGTAGTTTTAAAGGCTTTTATTCAATTTCAAGCAGCTGTAACCCCTCAAGAAATATTATAATCAGTTCATAACCCAAGGAATATAACTCGGTAATAATATCTTTTATTACTCTACAACCAAATTATAGAATGTCAACTAAAAATCCAAACAAGATAAGCGCAATAATATCACGCCGAGTTTCATCTTCAAAAGCAATTCATACTACACCATATAAAAATCTGAAACAGCGAAGATTTTGTCTTTATAATACATGAATGAACTTAAAATTCATGTTAAAAACGACTTAATCACAAGCCAGTTCGGTTGTTTAGCAAGAAGATTATAATTTGCCCATTCGGAGTGACTAAGCAAGTTTTCTTTTGTAAGTGTTAAATCCTCTCTTTAATTTTTTGACATGTGGTTTGAGAGTGGAAAAGATTAACATTTCTCTTTGCAATTTTAGATCTTCAAACTGCTTTGGGAAAGTGCAAATGAGCAGTTTGGCTTGTTCATGCTTTGATCATGTATATCGTTGGCAGAAATAGAACCCCTCTTTGTCTTTGAATTGAATTATTGCGTTTAGACTTTAGAGTAATACTCATGATATCAAAATTTTGCACAAAAAATTTATACAATAATATAAAATTATTTTTAGTCGCATAACTTTAAATGATAAGGTGTCAATCAAAGATTTCAGTGTTCAACAATACAAATAAAATTATCAATGAAAATATATACATAAAATAATACATTTTCAATGAAGCCTCATTCCCCATTTTGTTTGTGATTAGTGGTCTATCATTACAAGGTGAACCCAACCGGGGGTAGAGGAGGACGTTGGGATTGTCCCATAGACTATGAAGTTGGAATAAGTGTTGGTAAATTAGCCTTTAGGAAAATGACATTTTTTTAAAGTTGTTGAAGTAAATGTTTACTATTTTTATAATATGCCGTTAATATTAGTAGTATATGTAAACAAAAGGTATATTAACTCGTAAATAACTGTGGTATATCAAGTATATTAATTATATATTTGGTTTATTCAAAAACATATTATATCTTAGGGCGTGTCTACAGTAAGAGTGTCCCTACGTAAGGCCCTGTTTATACACCGTTTGATGGGAATCTGTTTATAATCTGTGTATAAACAGATTCCCCACAGATTCCCATCAAACGGTGTATAAACAGAGGCCTTACGTAGGGGCGCCCCTACTATAGCCGCCTCCTATATCTTATCTTCCCTATTAATTATTCTTTTAGATATGGGGACAGTGAGTATTTACTAGGAGATCAGCTTTGTAGAAGTGACAACACGCAGTTAAAATACGAATTGAGAAAATTTGGATAAAATGAAAAAGATAAGGTACACAAAAAATTTAACGTGATTTATCCAATTTAGACTACGTCCACGAATAAAATTATGAAGAATTTTATTATAAAAAAGAGATTACAACTCACTTCTTTCTAAATACAGGGAGAGAACAAAAGAACATTTTTCTCTTAAAATCGGAGAAAATACTCTCTCTAAATAATTTAGTGGAATGATAAGATTGAACTCTCTCTTAGAGGAGAAGAGGATTTTGGAATGGGATACAAAATAGTTTGGAGGAGAGGGGTATATGTAGTTGAGTCTCCTCTCCTATTCTCCTATTTTTCCTTTTTTTTTATTTTTATTGAAGAAGGGCGGCACCGAAAGGTGCTGCAAACATTGATTACGGCTTCAATTGCAAATATTGATTGCAGCTTCAGCCGCAATCTTTGACCCTTCAACTCTCCCACTTGAAAACTTGATTTTAATCATGTCTTCACACTTGATAAATTTCTCTTTTCTTCGCTTGTCAATTCTTTATGCTGCTTACGTTTCTATTAGGCTATATGAAGATCTACGCCATTAGAACTTATCAGTGTTGATTAGTTTGGTTAAAGCATCTGCTAAGTTCTCTTTGGTGTGAATCTTCTTCATATTCATACTTTCATCTTCTACTACTTCTCGAACAAAGTGACACTGAACACCTATGTGCTTTGTCCTGGAATGAAAAGCTGGATTCTTTGCAATGTGCAAGGCACTTTGACTGTCACAAAACAGAGGAATCTTCTCTCGTCTGTGCCCGAGTTCTTCCAATAACTTTTGAACACAAATAGCCTCTTTGCAAGCTTGTGTAGTCATCATGTATTCTGCTTTTGTTGTAGATAAGGCCACAATAGTTTGTAGTTTCAAAATCCAGCTTACAGCTCCTTCTACAAGAGTGAACAAATATTGATTGCGGCTTTAGCCGCAATCTTTGACCCTTCAACAGTATTAACCAACAGATAGCTGGAAAAATCACAGTTATTCATCACTTGTTATTGATGAAAAAAAAAGAAAAATATAAAATAAAAGTACTAATAAACATAGTTATTTTTTCATAAAATTAACATAACAATAAACATAACAATATGCTAAATAGTGTTCAAGCTCTAAATTCAAATATATAAACAAATATAAGTCTCGAAAAGTATTTAACTTTTAGAAGATATATAGATGTGAGTGTTATAAAATAAAATATATTTTTATATGTATAATAATTTATTATATGACTATATATATCAGGACATATACAGGGCAGGTTATGCTAATATTGTTCTCTCACCATACCCATATATTTGCAGTGCAACTATTTCCCGCACCATTTTTCCTATTTGAACGATTTTTTCTCTTCTCTTTTTCAATCGAATAATTATGAATGCCCATAATCGTGTGTTTTATTCCATTCCTACTTAAGAAGGAAGGAAAAGAGTGTGATAGTTATTTAAATTGTTGATATGAAAGGATGGAAAGTCAAAAGTGCGGAGTATTTATTTATAAGATTATTGCATTACCCGTTTTATTGTTATTTAATATTTTTTAAGAATAAATTTGTCATTATACATCTCTTTTTCTTCATTCTTCCCTTTAATCCATCCGAACAAGGAGGAATTGATTTTGATGGATAAGAGGGAGACATTACCCCTCCACCTTTCATCTTCTTCCCTCCATTATTTCTACCAAATATTAGATTTTGTCTCTCCAAACACTCATTTTCCTTAATCCTTCTCTTTTACCAAACAAAGGCTTAGGGTGTATTTGGTATGTTAGAGAAATGGAGGGAAGGAGAACAATATAGTGTTGAATTATTTTGTATCAATTAGAATTAATTACAAATTAGAATTAATTACAAAATATTACAAATATATATTTGTAATTAATTAAGAGATATTTTGTAATTAATTAGGAGATTTGTTTTAGTACTATAAATTGTATCTTTCTCAGAATCAATAATATATGAAAAAAATATTTTCTTTATATAGGATTAGTGAATTGATATGGGATAGGAGTGAAAAAGATTTTAAGAGATAATGGATTGGCCAATAAATTTCATATTCTTAATTTTAATCAGTTTTCATCTTCTCAAATTGAACAGACTGTGCGAGAGAAAATCTCAATCGAGGAGTAGAGGAGTCATTAATTGTACACATAAAATATTTTCGTTCCTTCTAGTTCTCCTGCTTACATGTAAGAGTGAAAATTTTAGTTTTTTCTCTTATATCTCATACCAAACACAATAAAGAAAAAGTCATCTCATTCCCCTCTCAATTCATTCCCAAATAATATGTCTTTCCTTCCTTATTATCTTCATTCCCTTCTACCTAAATTAAAACTAGATGGAATTTCTCTGGAGTAGCTATTTTTCTTTTCTAATGAAAAAAAAGAAACATTAATTTGTTTACTAAATCTTCTAAAAAAAATTCATAATAAAACAAATTACTTAATATTATATTGGGTGATTATTTGATATATTTGTTCGTGATTATTTGATATATTTGTTTCTGATCCTTCCCATCTCTCTCATTTTTTTTTTTTCAATTAAGACTGATCAACGAAAAAGGGAGAGCATGAGAATAATATGTGGTTCATGTGCCCGACTCGAGTACACCCAGATTTCTTCAACACCTTGTTAGTTCACTCTATATTTGTAGATACTTTATATATTTGTTTTTTCTGGTGACTAAGTTTTCACAGAACTTAAAAATAAAGGGAAAACAAAAAAATTACCATGCCCATGCAATGCTATTACACTTTACGAGTCAAACTCAAATTGTGTCTATTTGGACCAATTTGCACGCCAAACAATGGAGCTATGTAATTCTTCAAGAAAACGTCCATGATTCTCTCTCTCCGAGCACCTGCGAGAACCTGAAAGAAACCTCTCCGATGCTTAAGTCCATGAGAGAAAGAGACGAATGATTCTTGGATAAAAGAATGAAGATAGATCCAAAATAAAGCAAAGTACGCAATTATTTATAGAAGGTCTAATGGTAATTAGTTACTTTGGATGTTCTATGATTGGTCCAAGTCATCAAGTTAGCTAACTTATCCGAAAATATGGCTGGATCAATCTTTAAAGCATCTTCTGTAATTAACCTTTTATTGGTTTTGCATGATCTTATGATTTGCAGGACCATTTTCTACCAAACCTGTCATTACTATCCGACTCTAATACTTTTGTAGGTTGCCCATTAGCTTATGTTGTCTCCTATATTCTGTAAGGTTAAATCAGCCTTACAGAGATTCTTCTAAAAGCTGTGGCTCAAGCGGTACGGCTTGTATACTATGATAGTCCTTAAATTGCCAACTTTGCTTTGTAAAGAAATTCAAAGTTAAGTGCTGATTTTTGATGGAGTTTCAAGAAGGACGAGAAGAAAGTGCATTGCCTTGGTTGGAATAAACTCTGTGTTACCAAAGAAAAAAGGAGGCCTAAATTTTAGAGATATATTTGCCTTTAAGGCTTTAACCAGGCCCAACTTGCTAAGCAATACTAAAGGTTGCTTATTAAGAGAGCTGATTCTCTTGTGGCACGAGTCCATGAAGATTGTAGGCTACCTCGCCTGTATACTTTTTAGGTTATTTCCCAAAAGAAGTTGAGACCAGATTTACTAGTACCTGATTTAATGACTTAAGGATGGGTTGTGGAATGATAGTTTGATCAAAGAAAAATTATGTCCGATTGATGCAAATCTGATTTCTAGTTTGCATTTGAGTTTGTTTAGAAAGGATGTTTTGATTTGGCATTTTGATAAAAATGTTGAATACATAGTTGAAAGTGGATATAAAACTGCTATGTTTCACGGGCACAAACTAAATCCGCCTTGTTCTCAGTCGGATGATAGATGGTGGAGAAGGTTTTGCAAACTTCACCTTCCAAATAAAATCAAGATTTTCATTTGTCGAGCATGTAAGAATATTGTTCCTACCTTTTACAATCTGTTCAGAAGGAAAGTTTCTAACTCAAGCGTATGTCCTATTTGTAGTTCTGAAATTGAGATTTCATGTCATGCTTTGCTGGATTATATTGAAGCTGTTGAGGTGTGGAGATTTAAATACATAGATGATTTGAGGAAGGTGTCTTAGGCTTATGTTTTTATGGTCCTTATCACAGAACTGAGTCAAGTTTTGACTGATGCATATTTATGTTTTGTTTTTATTCAGATGTGGTTTATTTGGTTTGAAAGGAACTCCTTGATTCATGAAGGAAAAAGAAGAAACCCAAATGATGTGTTTTGCAAAGATGTGGAGTATTGGAAAGAGATAGGGATGGGTGTACCTCCAAAGAGCTCTAATGGCAATAGAATTTCTAGTTGGCAACTGTTGGAAAATGACATGATGATATGTTAGTCTGAGACATAATTTTGAGTGAGACCCACATTGTATTAATGAAAGATCCTAGTAGATTTATATTCTTCTTCAAGATGACATCGAAATTTTATATTCACATACTTAAAATAATGCTCGAGTGAATGAGAAATTGACCTCTGAAATACTTTCATTGAGTTATAAATTTAATGGAAATATATGAGAATCTCACATGGCCTAAGAATGAAGTTTTAAGAGGCTTAGAGACTATATTTAAAGAGATTGTATAATAATCCCATAATCGACGGAGAATGAAGTACTTAGTGTCCTTAGAGCATATATAAAAAGATTTCCTCGTCATCTTTTTAATGTATAAAAATTCTCAAGCTCTCAAGTTTCATAAGTTCTAGTTCTTGAAAGGAGGTCATATGGCTGGTGGTTATTTATAATATTAGAAAGTTTATACTTCTCATGTATCTCAAGATTTTTTTCATTCTTGTAAATATAAAATCAACCTTTAATAAAAATGACTTCTTTTGTTTGGATAGATAACATCAATTTTTTTTCATTCTTGTTCTTTAAAAGACGCATTTTATATGCAAAGGAAATAAAGTTTCCTTTGCTTCAGCTGTGAGGTTATGAGGTTTGGTCTTCAATCTAGCTTTTGTGGCTTTTACATTTTTACCTTTGTTCAGGATCGGACCTTGTGCTCTGACTAATTAATGGGGCCTGTGATTAATTAAAGCAAAGCAGAGAATAATTGGGATTATAGTTAGATTACAATGAGTGTACAGGTGTAAGAGTTATCACAACATTGTCTATATGTCGAAGTCTTGATAGGCGGTCGATATAGAAAACGACACTTCACATAGCGTCCTTGACACGTTAGCGGTTGCAGGGATAACGTACTTACAATATAATAATAATAGTATAATAATAATAATGGCGTAATAATGACGTAAGTGTTATCACAATGCTGACACTACGTATCGAAGTCCTGATAGGCGGTCACAATAAAGAACGATACTTCCCACGGCGTCCCTGTACATAGGCGGTTGCAGGAATAACTAGCTTACAGATCGACAATAATATAATAATGCGATAATAATAAGAGAATCTAGTTGACGAAGGTGAATAAACCGATCATAATGTCAACTAGAGGTTAGATACAGAAAATAAAGGGGGTTAGAGACA
>JXTC01000522.1:147358-183652 GCA_002914845.1 Trema orientale | reverse complement strand
TGAGGTATCTAGTGTCTTGAATTTTTGTCATTCTGAAGCTTGTGGTGGTCATTTTTCTATGAAAAAGACTGCTGCTAAAATTTTACAGTGTGGTCTTTATTGGCCTACTTTGTT
Source organism: Trema orientale (assembly GCA_002914845.1). Lineage (NCBI taxonomy): Eukaryota > Viridiplantae > Streptophyta > Magnoliopsida > Rosales > Cannabaceae > Trema > Trema orientale. The sequence goes on along the minus strand of JXTC01000522.1, from coordinate 183,538 downwards.
TAAAGACACTAATAATTTTTGTCGTTCTTGTGAAAGGTGCCAAAAGCTAGGAGCATTGACCCGACACCATATGATGCCTCTTAACCCTATACTTGTTATTGAAATATTTGATTGTTGGGGTATTGATTTTATGGGTCCTTTTTCTTCTTCTTTTGGTTATCTATATATTCTTCTTGCTGTTGATTATGTGTCCAAATGGGTCGAGGCCGTGCCTTGCCACACTAATGATAATAATGTTGTGGTAAAATTTCTAAAAGAAAATGTGTTATCTAAGTATGGAACACCACGTGTTATTATAAGTAATCAAGGGATACATTTCTGTAACCGTTCTTTTGAGGCTTTGATGCGCAGGTATGGTGTGATACACAAGGTTTTAACCACATATCATCCGCAGACTAATGGACAAGCTGAACTTGCAAATAGGGAGGTCAAGCAAATCCTAGAGAAGACGGTCAACCCGACCCGAAAAGATTGGTCTTTACGTCTTTCTGATGCACTTTGGGCGTACTGCACTGCCTATAAGACTGTCCTTGGGATGTCCCCGTACAGGCTTATCTATGGAAAAGCGTGTCATTTACCTGTAGAGCTAGAACATAAAGCTTATTGGGCTGTTAAAGCCCTTAACTTTGATTTGAGTGCAGCAGGGCTTCATAGGAAGTTACAGTTAAGAATTGCAGAACGATGCATATGATAATTCCAAAATCTACAAGGCAAAACTGAAAGCAGCCCATGAGAAACAGATTTTGCGAAAGAATTTTGAGCCAAACCAACGGGTTCATCTTTATGATTCCCGATTGCATCTCCACCCTGGTAAGTTGAGATCTCGATGGACCGGTCCATTTATTGTAAAACAAGTTTTTCCAAACGGTGCTATTGAGATTCAAGATCCAACCGACGGGCGAATTTTTCGTGTAAATGGACAATGGTTGAAGAATTTTGTGGAGAGGCTAGACTACCCTGAGGAGATCACTTTGGTGGCTCCTGTCTACCATGACTAATCAGGTTTTATCTTTCTGTACTATAGTTTCTGTTTTTTTTGTTTTCTTAGTTTTTGTTTACTTTTTGTTTTTGTTGCGTTTCTTTATTTTCATCCTCTTCTCTAGCCTATTCTTTAGAAAGCCTATACTTCTTGTGGAATCTCTATTACTCAGGTGTGCTCTATCCTTTGCTCTTTTGTTTATGTTTTGTGACAGTGAGGACACTGTCTGATTTAGGTTGGGGGTGGTGGCATATGCATGCACATTTTTAATGCACATATTTTTCATGCATGTACAAAAATTTTTCGAAAAAAAAAATTGAAAAAAAAATTGAAAAATTGGAAAAAACAAAAAAGTTTTTTTTATGACTCAGTTTGATGATCAAATGCTGATGATAAGATTTGGTTTTACTGAATGAAGTTCTTAGAAAAATGATGAATGTTGTTTTTGTCTTTGTGCTTGATTCTTATGTTAGTTTGATTTTGCTTATGATTCTTAAACATTTTTGAGCACTCAGTTGCATTTTAATTATTTTGTTTGCTTAGAGAAAGTTAATGTGATTAAGTGAATTTTTGAAATCTCATTAATAAACTCTAGAACCTGTTTGATTATCACTTGAGGCGAAATTCTAGACTAAGCTGTATTAGAGATATGATTTAGGCTATTTTTGGATCGTTTGAGCCTTTCAAGCCTACCTTTGACTTGATTATCCTTAATTTACCCCTTTGAGCTTAATTTTATCCTTTTCTTTGCTACCCATATTTTTGGCCTAAAGCTTATAATGATTTCCTACATCTTACCCTTCTGCCTTATAGCACATATGATCTTTATCGAGCGTATTTTAAGTTATGTGATATTATGGAAGGAAGGGCGGTGTTTTGAAATATCTGTTTGAGACTATATATATATATATATAAAAAAGTGTTGTACCCTTGTAAAAAAAAATAAATAAAAATCATAAGTTTGGGGGTATATCACTTCAAAAAAAATAATAAATAAATGAATAAAAAAAAAAAGAAGAAGTCTGAAACAAAAAGAGGAGTTTGAATGACAATAAAAGAAAAGTGAAGTGTATAAGGAAGTGAAAAATAAGTTTGGGAGTTGTATCAATGCAGTGTTTGAGGTGAAGTTTCATAAAGATCTGAGAATGAGCTATGTGCTTTAGTGATTTGAGCCATCAAAATGACTATTATCCTACCTTTATCCTAGCCATTCGTTACAAGCTTAAATAAAATCCTAATGATCTTTGGTGCAGTATTGGTCTACATTAGTGGAGAGTGATATGAAAAATAGGCTTATGAAGTTTATTTATCATCTAGAGATTGTACACATGTCACTTGACTGCATAAACTGATCTGGGTTGCAAATGATTAAATGTAACTGTTCACACACACACTCAAGAATTTTAAGTGAGGTTAAATGAGCATTTGAATTGAAATTCTAGACAATTTGCAGTGTTCTGGATTTTTCTTTGAGTTTTATATTATGTGAAATTTTTGAAGCAAAATCTTTGAGAATTGAACTGAGTTATATTTAGGTGTTTAGATTTTTCTTTTAGGTTTTTCTTTTCTTTTGCTAGGGACTAGCAAAGTTTAAGTTTGGGGGTGTGATAACTCGATGAAAATAGAGTTATTTATGTTCTTTTACTTAAATATTTTGTGTGTTTTTGTGTGATTTTAGTTTAATTTAGGTTATTTTATAGTTAATTTGATTTTTAGTATTTAGATATAATTTTATTTAATTTTTATCAGATTTTAGGTATTTAATTTAATTTATTTAGTCTAAGATAATTTAGTTTTGTTTTAATTAAATTCAGATTATATTTTGATTTAGATTTAATTTAACTATAATTTAGTTTAATTCAATTTATTTTGATTTTGAATTTTGATTTTGATTTTAGATAAAGGAAAAAGAATAGAAAAATTGGAAAAGAAGCCAAAGTTTGCGCGAGTGGGAAAATGAAGGAAACTCGCGATTCTGGCCGTTGGATCGAGCTTCAGGAGCACCAGACGGGCGCGTGAACACCATGCGGGCTGCCAGGCGAGTGAAGGGTAGAGGGGACAGCTGGGCCCGCGTCTGCTACAGCTGCTCAGCCATGCTGGATTCGGTGCATCGCAAGCTTCGTGCAACCGGTTCTGAAACCAGTTATGCGCCGCCACGTCAGCCGATTAAGTCAACGACTTCTTTCCNCATGTTAGTACCCAAAACCACACTCTTCTCCATGCTTGTTTAACTTTCTGTAATCCTCCATCAATTCATTTGCTACTAACGCCATATCTAAAATTTGATGCCCTGTGAAAGCACCTTGTGCTTCTGAGATGGTGTTGCTTAGAACTCATCTTCGTCTGATAGAAAACACTTTGGCCATGATCTTGTAAAGACTAGTCACCAAACTGATGGGTCGAAAGTCCTTCGTCTTGCAAGAGTTCAAATTTTTGGAATAAGACATATGTAAGTCTTGTTGGTGGCGCTGTTAATAATTCCACATTGGTGAAACTTGTGAAAAACCCACAACAAATCCTTTAATAATCGGCCAGCATTGTTGAAAGAGCTTTAACGTAAAGCCTTCATAGCCTAGCACTTTGCTACAATCACAACTAAAGACCGCCTCCTTCACCTTCTCTTCATCGAATGGTCTAATCAACCATTCAGCTATTGACTCTGAAATAAGAGACTAATCCACCCCCTCAAAACCTTTGTACCCCCCGCCACTAGAAGTATACAAGTTTTTAAAGAATGAGACCACTTCCATTGTAATATCCTCCTTTGATTCTAGAAAAACCCTATCATCTCTTTCTAGCTTAGAGATATAATTCTTAGACATCCGTGCATTCATAAGTATATGAAAAAGCTTCGAGTTGGCGTCCATGATAACTCGATGAAAATAGAGTTATTTATGTTCTTTTACTTAAATATTTTGTGTGTTTTTGTGTGATTTTAGTTTAATTTAGGTTATTTTATAGTTAATTTGATTTTTAGTATTTAGATATAATTTTATTTAATTTTTATCAGATTTTAGGTATTTAATTTAATTTATTTAGTCTAAGATAATTTAGTTTTGTTTTAATTAAATTCAGATTATATTTTGATTTAGATTTAATTTAATTATAATTTAGTTTAATTCAATTTATTTTGATTTTGAATTTTGATTTTGATTTTAGATAAAGGAAAAAGAATAGAAAAATTGGAAAAGAAGCCAAAGTTTGCGCGAGTGGGAAAATGAAGGAAACTCGCGATTCTGGTCGTTGGATCGAGCTTCAGGAGCACCAGACGGGCGCGTGAACACCATGCGGGCTGCCAGGCGAGTGAAGGGCGGAGGGGATAGCTGGGCCCGCGTCTGCTACAGCTGCTCAGCCGTGCTGGATTCGGTGCATCGCAAGCTTCGTGCAACCGGTTCTGAAACCAGTTATGCGCCGCCACGTCAGTCGATTAAGTCAACGACTTCTTTCCACGAATCAGTCGTCATTTTCATGCCGTGCTCACGAGATTTCGGCTGCACTAGATTACTGCCCAATGCCCAGAAATGTGAATAAAGACGGGGAAGAGAGAGAAAGAGAGAATGGGAAATTGTGATTGATTGACACATCACATGACCAATCAGAAGCCACCTTTAGAGACGTGGGAACTTGCACAACACTGCAACTTCAGCTATAAATACCCCGAATGTGAGAGGAAAAATACGTCCCAATTTTGAGAGAGAAAACTCTACTTTTTCTAGAGAGAGGGTGTGAGATGAGTGAGATGTCAGGCTAGTTTTTAGAGAGGCTAGAGAGATGATCTTAGTTGTGTAGTTTTTCTGTTTTCCAGCTTTGATTCCTGAGAGTGCTTCAACGCTTATATATTTGGTTTGTTAAATTCTTCAATATTTTTGTTTTCAATATATTATTTTCTAGTTTCTCATATAAATTCAGTCATGCTTTCTTTATGTGGTGATTTAAACTAGATTATAATTATATTTGTTTTATTAGTTGATCTTTTACTGCAGTATTGTCCTTGTGATATATTGTCGATCTTAGATAACTAGTAAGATGAATTATTTTTGGTGTTAATTGGAAGAATTTCTCATATTGATTACTTTAGATTAATATTTGTTCATAATTGCTATATTTTCCGGTTATGTGTTTGGGATGTGAAACATATAATTGAGTGATAAATGGGAATTAAAGTTGGTAACAGTTAGGCGAACAATTAAGTGAATCTTGATGCCTTGTTTTCTCATATTGGTATTTTCGTTCATAATTCTGCTATTATTTTAATTTATTGCTCAGTTTATTTTTATTTTCAATTTTTCTTTCTATTTTTCGTTACCTTTTATTGTTGATTTACTTCTCTGTGGGATCGACACCTTAATCTATACTACGATAGCCGCTAGTATATTTTGAGCGTAGACAGTCCACTTCTTTGGCCCAACTAAATTTAGACTTCATTTTGAGAGCCCGTTCCTCCTTTATAATCAGTTCCTACAGTTTGCTTTTGATCACATTTCTCTCAGTCTTGAGAGATTCAGACCAAACCATGGAAGCTTCTAGTTTGTCTATGGCTTTCGGTCTGCCCTGAAGCATCTTCTTCTATGCCTTCATGTCACCAAAGGTCTCAACCTTCGAATTACTTCTCAGCTTAGTCATGAATCTAAACCCTTCCCACCCTGAAGTGCCAGTGTTATTCCACCATTCCGAGAAGGAGGCGCCAAACCTTTTGTGTTCTAGCCGTATGTTTTCAAATCTGAACAGAGTGGGGCCCCATTTGGGCAGGATAGTGTTCAACACAATCAGACAATAGTTAGAAACGATTCTAACTACTGCCTCTTGCCTGACATAATCAAACAAAGCACCCCACCCTCTAGATTAAAGAAATTTGTCCAGGCTGCAACAAATAGGAGTTTCATGGAAGTTAGACCAAGTTAATTGGGAATTTGCTAGCAGTGGATCCGTGAGAGATAGCTCCCCAATAAGATCATTGAACACTCTCATACTTTGGATGAGTCTGGGCTTGTTGAAACTTTCATGATCAAATCTTGCTACCTTAAAATCGCCCCCCCACACCAGTTCTCCCCGCAAATACTGCAAACCCTTGCCAATTTGTCCCAAAGTTGGAATCTATCTGCGGCCTTATTTGGACCATACACTCTTGTAATCACCAACAGGATTCACTCAGATCACTCACTTGAATGAAATGAATATAGTAAAATACCCTACCAAGCTTTCAACCACCTTTATACTTCTAACATCCCACACCACTAGAACTTCTCCAGATCTTCCCGCTGGTAACCCATTCTTAAAATCTGGACCTCCAAATACTACCATTAAAAGCGTGATCCACTCCCATCTTCTTCACTTCTTGTGAGACAACGATATCTGGATACAAACCACCTCTTTCATAGCTCTTCATCTCATTGCAGAGCCACTCCCTCTTATGTTCCATAACAGGATCTTCATTTTAAAGATGACTTTCCATTTTTGCTAGGCTGCTTATTGTAGTTCACTCCAAACTGAAGCTCCCTAGCCCCTCCTTTTCTTCTGTTGGTTTTGTTGCCACTCGCCTCGGTGATCTCTTCTCCCGAGGGACCAGCGTTAGCTTCATTTTATTCAAAAATCCTCTAAAATGGCTGATTCTACTAGCCTGCCTCCGGTATTCCCCAGCTGTGTATCTCCATGGCCTGTGTTATTTTATTTTTTTTAAATAAAAAATAAGAATTGTATATTAATATAAGAAGAAAAGTATAGGGAAGGGACAAGGGGTCCCCATAAAACAAAACAAACATAACTTTCAGGCATTAGATCTGGTTGTCACAAAACAAGTAGGTAAGACCCCTACTAATCTAGCCATTCCTCAATTCTCAACGGATCAGAGAGACTGACATTTTTAAACTCTTTAGTAATCTTAAGCCAAATTGTCCCCCAAAAAGTAATTTTGTCCCATAACTCTCCCTCTGAATAGGAAGCATCTTCAAAAATTTGTTGGTTTCTTTAAGACGAAATGTCCAGAAGTAGTGCCAAGACGATCCAAAGGGAACTTCTTTTACCATTTCCCGCTACTCCCGGTCTAAGGATAAGTCCGAAATTGAACGTGGGAGAACCCAGTACGTTTTAAAGACTTTCAATAACCTCCACCATAAATTCAAAATGTATTCTCAGTGAATAAATAGATAGATAATATTTTCCCCACTATGTTTGCACAACACACACCAGGAAGGAGATAAAGCTTGAAAAGGCCTTTTTTTTGTAACAGATTGTAACTGTTCAATTTCCTTTTCACGACCAACCACCTGAAGAACTTAATTTTTGAGGGAACTGAAGACTTCCACAATATATTATACAACCCAAAGTTTGGGGTGTTACCCGAATCAGGTTGAGGAAGCACGACTTGATAGTGAAGCCTTTGTTTGAGTCCAGTTTCCAAACCCCTCTATCTTCTATGGATGGGCACAATGCAATGTTATTAAGGCACTCAATCAGCTGCAAACAATCATTCATATCTCTGTCGTTAATATTTCTGTAAAAAAGTAGGTTCCAGCCTTGAATCTCACCAATTCTAAAAACTCGTGGTATTGATTTGAAATGAACTACCATGGACTTCGTAATGTGGTTCTTTGTGCCACTCTTGAGTCCCAATTGTTAGGGCTATAATACCATTTTTGTCCTTAATTAATTTATACCACAATTCATTTTTTCAAGAGGAAACCTCCAAAGTTATTTACTTAATAAGGCTCTGCTTAAGTTCCCAATTTCCAGGCCTCTCTTAGATTTAGGCTGCCCAACCTCCTCCCAAGCTACTAGATGATCTGACTTATCTCTATCACTCCCATTCCAAAGGATCTCATAATCTTTTCCACTTTAGCAACTTTCGTGGGAATATAGAATAGCGATAGAAAATAGGTAGGAAGAGCTGAAAGAACTGATACAATAAGCGTTAGTTTGCATCCATTGGAAAGGAAAGCCCTCTTCTATCCATCTAGTCTTTTTGCCACCTTCCTAACAACCGGTTCCCAGAACGAGGACGACGATGGATTCCCACCGAGGGGCAATCTTAGATATTTCATTGGCCATTGTCCTACACTGCAACCCACCTCACTAGCTTTTCAAGTAATTTTCTCTCCTTCCATGTTGATTCCCAGAAGGTGGCTCTCTGCCATGTTAATACGAAGCCCAGAAACAAGGTTGAACACCTTTAATAATTTGCACAAGTTGGACAAAGAGTTATGCTCTGCTGCTAAGAAAAATAAGGTATCGTCCACAAACTGAAGATGGGAAACCTGAATTTTCTAAGTACCCACCCTGTTAATAGGTTTTCCTCTACCGCCTTCTCCATAAGTCTATCAAACCATCCACCACTAGTGTAAATAGAAAAGTCGAAAGAGGGTCACCTTCACTTAGTCCTCTAGAACTCTTGAATTTCCCTCTAAGTCTCCCGTTTACAAAGACAGAACATGAGACATTAGACATACATCTGCTTATCCACTTTTGCCAAAGATCACCAAAACCCTTTTCCTTCAACACAAAGTCGAGAAAGGGCCATTTGACGTGGTCATAGGCTTTCTCAAAATCAATTTTGAAGACCAAACCTTTTTTCCTATTATGTCTATAGTCGTCCACAACTTCATTAGCTACTAAGGCCACGTCCAGAATTTGTCTGCCCGCTACAATGGCTCTTTGGGCTTCAGAGATTGTATCATGCAAAACCTTCCTCAATCTCTGAGATAACTCCTTTGCTATTATCTTGTACCAACTGGTTACCCGGTTGATGGGTCGGAAGTCTTTAATAGAGGAGGAATCTCTCTTCTTCAGAATTAGACAAATGTAAGTCTCATTAGTGATCCTATTGATGACCCCGGTCTCATGAAATTCAATAAATACCTTGAGTAGGTCTTCTTTAATTGTATTCCATTGGGTTTGAAACACCGTCATAGTGAATCTGTCAGGCTCGGGCAATTTATGACCATCACAAGCAAACACCGCTACATTAATCTCATTCATCTCGAAAGGTCTCTCTAGCCAAGCCGCCCTAAAACTGTTAATTGGACACCATTGCACCCGCTCGAAGCCTCTGAAAACCTCTTGTTGTGATGAATATAAATTTTCAAAAAAGCTCACAACCTGACGAACAATAACTTCCTCGCTATCTGTCACTTCCCTGTTATCCAACTCTAGCTTTGACATAAAGTTTTTTGACTTCCAAGCACTCAGCAACTTATGAAAAAGTTTAGTATTCGCGTCCCCTATTTTAGCCGACTGGATTTTTTTTTTTTGATAAGAAATTGAAATTTATTAAAACAGAAAAAGGGGTACAAGAGGATGATGAGAAATCATCAAAAGTACAACCAAAGGCACAAGTCCCTGGTTAAGACAAAAAAAGAAATGCCTTTAAACTCTTTCTTATTATACACCCACAATGCAACCCAGTATTTAACCTTGTCCCATACAACCTCTGCATCCCACTTTGTTTCCCCCTTACACTCTTTGAAAATCCGTTGATTTCTTTCCAGCTCGATTGCCCGGAAAATCGCCATAATGGTGACGTTCCACAGCTTCGTCCTTCTAGCCTTCCTACTCCCTGAGCTTGTCAAATGTTGGAAAAATGCCGACTCTATAGGGACCAGACCCATGACAGGCCGAAGGCCAGGATCAACTTCGACCAAATCGAAGAGGCGAAGGGGCAATGCAAGAACAGATGGTCACCAGTCTCTTCGCTTCTTTTGCACAAGACACTAGTTTGGCAACAAGTAGGAAAGAGGCTTGCACCGTTGAAGAACCTCGTTCGTGTTGTGCCTAAGGTAGCTAGCCAGCTGAAGACTTTGACTTTCATAGGGCAAACAGAACTCCAAATTAACAAGTAGTAAGGGAAAGGGATCTCCTTCATGAGCCCGCTTCAAGAAGAGGGATTTGTATGTGAATTGACCAGAGTCATCGAGATGCCAAACTCTCTTATCATCATCATCTACATGGCAAGTACTCAAATCGAGAATTGCAATGAGACTAGAAACGTGCTCCAATTCTCTTTCATTGAGGTTTCTTAAGAATCCTAAGTTCCAAGAGAACCCTCCAATCCTTATGAAGTTTTCTGGAGCTCTTAAAGATGAAACTGAGGCATTTTTAGAAGCTGCCAGTCTGTAAAGAAGAGGGAACCTATTAGCCAAAGTGCAATCACCAGCCTATACATCTTCCCAGAACCGGACTTTGAGGCCATTACCTACCTTGTAATGGAAATGTTTTTGAAACTCCCCCATGCCACTGGAAATAAACTTCGAAGGACTTCTGTAAGTAGTTCTAGCCCCTGACCCTGAATTCCACCCATTGAGATTAAGCCCATACTTGCTTTCGATGACCTTGCCCCAACGCGTTCTTTGCTCCAAAGGGAATCTCCAAAGCCATTTGGTGACCAGAGATTTATTCTGCAAAATTATGTTGCCGATGCCCAATCCCCCTAGCTCCTTAGGTTTGCAAACCGATTCCCACTTCACCAGGTGCTCACATCCCCAGCAGTCATTTCCTTCCCAAAGGAAATCCCTCATAAACTTCTCAATAGCATCAGCCTCCCCAATTGGGATTCGGAATAAGGAAAGAAAGTAAGTTGGTAAAGCGGACAAAACTGATTGGATAAGGTTTAACCTTCTACCTCTAGACACAAATGCCTTTTTCCATCCGTCTAGCCTTTTACTAACTTTGGCTAGTACCGGGGCCCAAAAATCAGCCCTAAGAGGATTCCCCCTAAAGGTAGACCAAGGTATTTAATTGACCAGCAACCCACCGAGCACCCAATCGAAGTAGCTATAGTATTAATTTGCTCCTCATCCATATTAATGCCCAACAAGATGCTTTTCCCCATATTAATTTTCAAACCCGAGACCAAGCAGAAAATGTCCAGAATATGAAGCAGGTTGTTCAGGTTTGTTGCATCAGGTTGAGTGAAGAATAGGGTATCATCGGCAAATTGCAGGTGTGTGACTTTGACTTGGTCCCTACCTATAATATACCCAGTAATCAAACCCCTGCTGTTAGCAAGATAAACCAAGCGTCCCAACCCATCCGCCACCAACGTGAAGAGAAAGGGTGAAATCCCCTTATCTCAGGCCTTTGACGCCCTTGAATTTCCCTCTAGGTTTCTCATTGACCATCATCGAGAAATTAATAGATCGAAGACAGCCTCTTATCCAAGATCTCCACTGGTTAGAGAAGCCCTTCATATCCATCACAAAGTCGAGGAAATGCCATTCCACATTATCGTAAGCTTTTTCGAAATGAATTTTGAACACCAGAACTCTCATTTTAGCAGCCCGAAAGTCTTCCACGAGCTCATTGGCAATTAGAGCGATATCGAGAATCTATCGTCCAGTGATAAAGGCCCCTTGAGCCTCTGACACAATATCTCCTAAAACTAAGTCTAGCTGAAAGGACTTTCGCAATGATCTTGTATATACTAGTTACTAGGCTAATCGGTCGGAAGTCACCTATCTTACAGGAATTTAGCTTCTTAGGGATCAAGCAAATATAAGTTTCATTGGTGGTGGCGTTTATGACCCCGTTCTGGTAGAACTCTTGAAAAACTACCATAAGGTCTGATTTTATGGTATCCCAGCCCCATTGGAAGACCTTGATCATGAATCTGTCCAGTCCTGGTGCCTTATCGCCATCGCACTCAAAAACTGAACTTTTAACTTCCTCCTCGTCAAAGGGGCGAATTAACCAGTCTACTTGGGAACTAGAAATGGGAGACCACTCAACTCCAATAAAACCTTTAAACCTGCCGTGATCAGATTTGTAAAGATTTTGAAAGAAGGAAACCACCTCCTCGACAATAGAGTCTTCTGAATCCAACAGAATGCCATCACTTCTTTCAATTTTGGAGATAAGGTTTTTAGCTTTCCTAGCATTCATGAGTTTATGGAATAGTTTCGAGTTTGCATCACCTTCTTTAGCCCACTGGAACTTTGATTTTTGCTGAGGCGCTCTTTCTTCCCTTAGGATCAAATCTTGTATCTCGCTTTTAATGGTTGTCCTTTCTTCTTTGAGTTGATTGTTCCAATTAGACGAGTTTTCCAAGCTGTCGAGAATCTCCAACCTGCCAAAAAGATTTCTTTTAACTCACCGTAAGTTGCCAAAAAATTCAATATTCCACTTCCTCAGGTGATCTTTCATAATTCTCAATTTGGTCATGAATTTGAACCCCTCCCATCCTGTAACCAGAATGTTCCACCAATGAGACCAGTATTCCCCAAACTTCTTATGCTCTAACCACATATTTTCAAACTTGAAATCCAAGGTAATGGGACAATGATCCGATACCACTCGCACGACTGCTTCTTGGCGAATGTTGTTAAAAAACTCATTCCACCGTTCATAATATGGGAATCTATCGAGCCTACAGCAGATTGGCTGAACACTGAAATTTGACCAAGTGAACTAAGAGTTGCTCAATAGTGGATTGTAAATAGCCAATTCACTGATGAGGTCATTGAAAAGCTTCATAATTCTGGTGTTTTGCAGACTGTTAAACTTCTCGTGCACAATTTTGGTAACATTGAAGTCACCCCCCAGGCACCACCAATCTCCACATAAACTCCATAAACCCGTAATTTCATCCCAGAACTTGTATCTCAAAGCCAACTTATTTGCTCCGTAAACCCCTGAGAACCACCAAGTATGGTTGTTAGGGCTTTCCAATTCAATGGACACAGAAAACTCACCTACAAGGCTTGAAACAAATCTTGACTTCCAAATGCTACCTATGAAAGCTCTGTCTACAACTTCCTTCTTGATTTCTCGGAGAACCACTACATCGGGATTCTCGTTGCAGACCACTTCTTTCATTCCTCTTCGTTTGGCCAAAGAGCCACCCCCCCCCCCCCGACATTCCAAGATAGAACCTTCATTTAAATAAGGAGGTATCCACTCTGGCTGGGTGTTTGTCATATTTCACCCCAAATTGTAGGTTATAAAATTCTCTCGCTCCCTTCTTCCTCCTGACTGATCTGTTGTCGTTACTCTCTGTAGTAGTATCTATGTAAGGCACTAGCTGTAGCTTCATTTCTTTCAAAAATTCGAGGATGGCTACCCATTCCACTGATCTACCTCTAATGTTCACCGTTTTCCTGTCCTCACTAACCTCAGCTATGGATTCGTAGCTAATGATGGTAGTTGAAGAAATGATTGGTTCGTTTGTCGTCACTATAGGATGAGACATAACAATGTCACCCATTGAGTGGAACAATAATCTCAAGTCTGTTGCTAGGTCCTTATTCATTACCATTGTCTGGTTTTTTGCTTCATGATAGTCTTTTTGTTCTTCCAAGTCCATATTGGAGGAATCAGTCAAGCAAGCACCCTCTGCTTCCTCCACCTCACAATCTTCTTCCTCTGTTGGAACGTGATGAGAGTCATTAATGTTGCATGCATCCACTTGGGCTTTGGTGTTACGATTTTTAGATCTGTAGTAGACTTTTGGGAAGAATCCTTCGTCTAAGTGGAGAGAATCCCTGATGGTGCTGTAGTAACCAGCCCCGTCGCTATTGTAGTTCAAGGAGCAACCTTCCTTCCTCGCCGCTGTAGAAATGGGATCGGTTGCATTCCACTAGTGAATATGACCCATAGAAAAGGTGGCTGCTTGTTTGGGACTGATTTTTGAGAGCTTGTTGTTATTGGACTCCGTCCAGGGCTTATTGGCCTTTGATAGAGGCCCTTTTCTAGAAAATTGTCCTAGTGCGAGCTTAGGGCCCACTGCAAATAGAGACTGGTCCTTTTCCTGTTCAAGTAAATTCGGCCCTTGTAAGTTGGTGAGCCCAAGGCTTGATTCGTTATTAGGTGATTGGGCCTCTACAAATGAAGGCCCAGTCGTGACCTCTTCGCCCAACTCCTCTAAGCCTGTAAATCTATTGCACGTCTCTAAAGCAGTACAACAAAATACGGGTGCTGCTTTTGAGAAATTCACTTCTTCCGGAATAATGATGTTAATAGGTCTCGCCATGTTTCATGTTCCCTAGTTGTCGGATTATTAAAATTTGTAGGCTCGTTGTAGTCCACCATCTGACTTGGTCCATTTCTGAAAAAAGTCGCCTCTTCCCATGCCTCCATGCCTAGATCTGAATGGCCCCTGTTTGAGCACAGTTTCCCAGGTTTGTTTTAACACAAACCGAATTAATAATTTGTGGGTGCTCATCCACATCATAATTTCCCCCTTAACATACCTTCTTTCCTCACACAAAGTTTTATTCCATTGACTAGAAGCCTCCAAAATGTCCAATTACTTGATTCTTCTTAGAAGGGCTGCTTCCTTTACCTGAATATCCCAATAAACTGCCGAATTCCAGTTTCTAACCAGATTTTTGATGGTGTTCAGTCTAGTAAAACATATGTAGCCCTCCCAACCCTGCATTGTCATCCCTTTCCACCAGTCTTCAAAAGTCTTGCTGAAGTCTATGTGATCCAACCACATATTCTCAAATCTAAAAGGAGTAGGGCCCCAAATAAGGGGGTTGGAGTCTAAAATCCACATATTCTCAAATCTGAAAGGAGTAGAGCCCCAAATAAGGGGGTTGGAGTCTAAAATTATACGACTATGATCTGAATTAGCCCGGACTTCCACTTCTTGTCTAATAATTAGGAACAGAACATCCCAACCATTCGTACGTAAAAATCTATCCAGCTGGCAACACGTAGATGATTCCTGAAAGTTAGACTATGTAGACATCGCATTCCGTAAAAGAAAGTTCTTCAAGCCCAAATCCCTTATTAACCCGTCGAAGGCTTTCATGCTAGTATAGGAATCGCTATTGTACTTTTTACGAACCTCTCTAACCATATTAATGTCCCTTCCTAAACACCGATTATTCCCATATATACTCCAAAGCCCTGCTAGTTCATCCCATAACAGATCCCTGCCCTTTGTCCTGCATGGGCCATAAACACCCGAGAACCACCAATCACCACTCCCTTCATTTTCAATAAGAACAGAAATTGAGAACTCCTCTACCAAGCTATTTAAGACTTCAATTCTTCAAACATTCCACAAAATTAGAATTCCTCCTGATCTACCTACTGCAGGTAACGAAACCCACTCTTTTCTGCCGCTCAATATATCTGAATGTAAATCGCACCCAACATGTCCATTAAAGCATCTGTCACTTCTTGTCCTCCCTCTTTTTTGCAGAATTCTCAGAATTGTTGCTTTTTGTAGAGCACCCATGCTTCTCATAGTTCCCTGAACCTCCTTTCTCTGAGACAATGCTTTTGGGAAGCACATTGTCTACCACGTGACCCAATGGGTGTGTGTGTCCTACTCCCTGCCACTCTATTTTTCGACTGCGGTTCTCTCTCTGGTTTGGCTGTCCCAACTTTGCTTCTCACACCGTCAGGCCGACATCATTATATTCACCTGAAGTCGCTGTCTTATCAACCGAAATGATTCTGAGCCGCAAACAATCTGAACCCCAAGGCAACTCTATTATTGTTGGTAGGAATCTCGTCTTAGAGCCTCTTACTCGCAGCTTTGCAAAATGAATGAAGCTTAAAACTGATATTGCTTTGTCTACCTCGATCAGGCTTCCTAATTTATCTCCTACATCCTTAAATACCTTTCAGTTCCACTAGTCTTTTGGGAGGCCTTTGACTCCAATCCATCTATCCCGACCAGCAAACTTAACATCGACCCGGTGATGATCATGGTGCTAATTCATCACTGTCATTTAAAAAGTATTAGGCAGGAAGCATTTCTTGAATTCAGGCCTAATGTTTTTCTCCACGTCGTTCGCGGCACCAAAGAATAGCCCAATCTGCATATAATTTTGTCAAAATCATGTTCCTTCTCAACTTCCTGCTTAGCCCAATATTTATGGTGTTCCATTGAATATCCGAGCTCCTGATATCACAACCGCTAATCTTCAGTTTTACTCTACCCGAGAATTATCATTCTTCCGATTCTTTCCGCCCCCGCTTTGCTTTTGAGGCCACTGAAAACTAGAATTTCTGTAATACAACTTTCCTCCAGTACTACAACCTTCATTCCCTTGCCGCCTGCCAAAATCATCCTTCCTAGCCTTTCTGTTTCTACTGAGTATGCTTTCTATCCTTTTTGAAAACCCTCCCCACCTTTTGTAATGTTTATCACCTGTTTCCGCTGGAATGATGATGTTCCTTGTCACGCCATGTTGCAGCCTAGAAACTTCCAGGATTTGATTCCTACTAAAAGCACATAAGAGTTTTCCTTAAATTTCCTAAAGAAGCTCTGCTTACATCCAAAGATCACCGCCTCCTTAATGGATTCCCAAAGCTGGTCTGCAGTACCGAGATCGAAGGTAAGTTGATAGTCTGTTGTATGACTTATTTCGAACACCTTGATAGATTATCCCTGATTAACCACATTACGCAGAATCACTTTGTGTTCCATCCTAAACTCTGTCAAAATACTTAAACCTGAAATCCCTCGCCATAAAAAGACATTTTAGATACATGATCTTAGGCTACAAACATAGACCTAAAGGTTCTATGATATAGAAACAAAGTTGATCCTGCATGCAATTCCATGGCCTGTGTTATTATTGAGACTATTGTTGCCAATTTGATCAAGCACCTCCTTGTTGACTCTGCTTGGTTATGGCTCAAGTTTGTTCAAATCTTCCTCAAATACTCGTTGCATGCCTTCAAAAGTTTCTTCATTCAGTGGGCCGTCATGTGGTTCTTTGTTTTCATCCTCATCTCCATATTCGGAGCCCTCACTTGAAGAGTCTTCGATTTATCCTCCATCGCCACCTACACTATCCGATTCTCCTCCGCTCATGGTCTGTGATTGCTCCAACCAGTCACATTTCATCCTTGGTAACTTCTCTCCCTGATACTAAAAGTCTTGTTCCGTTTTCTGAAGTACACTTGTCTAAAAAACAAATCCGTCTTTTGAAGAGATACAAGAGCGTGATTGCTATACTCAGTCTCCTCACTCCCATAATTCATAGAACAGAGCTGCTGTTTCTTGCCCGCTGCCCTATTCTCCCCCTCTTCAAACTCGGGTCATTGGATGACCCCTTTAGAGAAAGAAGAATGTCTTTTGGACTGATGATGGTAATACTTATTTTAGGAAGTAGGAAGTTGCTTTCAACTGATAAAGAATTTTTTTCTTGCTGTTCATTCATGGTTTATTTTATCTAATTATTTTATTTAGTTGTGTATATATATGTACATATAGTTTTAGTATAGAGCCAAGTCCTCAAATATTGGAGTCATATATTCTGAAGACTAGAGTCATTTTTCATTTATTAAGTTTCTGATGTGATTTCTTTTTACTTCATGTGGTAATGGATTCAATTTTTGATCGATTATAGTTACCTACAATTTGAGGCTGCTTGGCCTCTTACAAATTATATTAACTGTATTGTGGATTGATTTATTTCCCACTTCTGAATTTTCAAGCTGTTTTGGCCTTGGGAAGTATTTCTAGTGATTTGTGAGATATTATGTTCTTGTACTAGTAACGATATTGCCTTGCTTCCTTTGCTGACGCTGTTAAATGAGCACATCGAGCTCTCATTTGCTCCTTTTGATCAGGTTGGATTTATTATTTATCAGTTGTATGTGTTCTTTTTTTTCTAATTTATCTGGTAGTTTGAAGCTCTAATTCCTAATCAAATTTTGTTGCTTATATGCAAGAAGAGGTGTTCATCCAGGCTAGAAGGTAAATGCAGGTGTTGCATAGGGGGCTAGAGGTTCTCAAAGAAAGCCCCTTCTATAGTACCATATCATGCCACTAGCTCAAGTCCCATAGCTTCATGTGCAACCTTTATCTTGTTTTATTATATGAAAGCACTCGATTTATCTTCATGTGCAGCTATATAGAGAAAAAATGAACAAGAAGAAAAAGACAAATAAAAAGAATGAGAAAAGGTAAGGAAGAGAAAATAAGAAAGAAAAATAGAAATGGAAAAAAGGAGAGAGTGAATGAAAAAAAGTGTAGAAAAGAAAACAAGAGAGAAAAAAAGAAATGAAAAGAAGAGAGAAACAGAAATAGAAAGAGAGAGAGAGAGAGAGAGAGAGAGAGTGAGCAATTCATAAGACAAAAGTGATGATGGTTTGGTTGTATCAATTTATTATTAGTTATTATTTAAGTAGGTTTATTTTTTAAAGCAATTTATATAAGTTGAATGGGTTCACTTAACGATTATTGTTGAATTATTATTATTTTGTCTGATAAATGTTTATGGTGATTGATTAGTCCTCAAAATAGATAGGAATCTCTAAAGTCTCCAGAAGACCAAAGAATTCATGCCGCATTTATGCAATAACTTAAACTTTTGTCAAATAAACAAGCACAGAACACCTCAACAATAGTGAAGCTAGAGTTTGGAGGCATCATTCCAAATCCTACTTGGCCATAAAGTTGCAATTCTTGGAGTTCAACTCTACCCTGATTTGGCCTCAACTCTTTCAAGGTCCTCTTCCTTCATTTTTGTTTTTGGGTTTTATCTATCAATTTGTGTATGTGAAATTCTGTCTTTATTATTGGTTT
This sequence comes from Trema orientale, assembly GCA_002914845.1. Classification (NCBI taxonomy): domain Eukaryota; kingdom Viridiplantae; phylum Streptophyta; class Magnoliopsida; order Rosales; family Cannabaceae; genus Trema; species Trema orientale. The sequence continues at coordinate 165,077 of JXTC01000522.1, read as the reverse complement.
TAACACTCCATTTATTTTATTGAATTCTGTTAGTGACTAATGAATATAGATTCGATTGTCATATTGGGTTTTGAATTTGTCCCTGATATATTTGAAATGAAACCACAACTAGGGGTTGTATCAAAATGTTCTGAAATGATTTGTTGTTCATTATCAATCAATTTTGCTGGATAAAAAGTATTTTTTAACCTTTGAACTTCAGTGACAGTCTTGTAATTGACTATAATTTTTTTCTTTTTTTCCTTGTTTTATGGTGTGGATCATGTATTTATATTAGATGAGATGGTGAACTTTATTTATTCCATACTGAAGAAGAAGAAGAAAGTAGCAGAATATGTAGTTTGAGATGGAACATCAAATGGAGTCGTGGTAAATCGAATTACTTAAGCAAAAGAGATGGCTCAACCTTGCTGGCTAGGTACTATATGTGTGTGTATATATATACGTTTTTTTTACTCAATTCAATTATAGAATGGATAAAATAAAAATTTTCGTTGCAGATTAATTTATTTTTCAATAAGATTTTATACTTAAAATCTTTTACTAGTTTTGTCAACTTTAAGAAAATATAACCTTCTTTGTTCAAATATTTAGTTATAAAGATATGGTAATTCAGTATTTTCCCTATATAAATATAATGCAATCTTTTCTCATTTAATTTTTTTTCACTAGTATAACTTGATGGGAATGTAGCTACAATTCAGTATAGCTTGATGGGAATGTAACTTATAGTGTAAATCTGTTTTTTGATGCCGTACTGTTTGTTGTTGAATGCACTTGCTAGGGCTGCGCAAATCATTGAAGCTTAATCCGTTTTTTAGTGAGATGCATGAGAAATGCATTGGCTTAGGTAGTCAGAGAATAAAGCCTTAAATCAAGCTTCTTTTAGTCATCAAATTGCGTATTATCTTCTTATTCTAAAGAGGACTAAAAGCATAAGCACCTAGTACTTTAGGTTATCAAACTAAAGATAACATGTCATGCCCCAATAGCCCTATTAATGACTTGGATCTTTATTTGGATTTCTAAATATGGTTAGGATTTAGAAAGAAACTGTTAGGTAAGAATGTTAAAATTTAATGGTTGCTACACAATAAATTCTTCTACAGTTGGATGGATGCTTGGGACTCCATGACCTATGTATAAGGAGGCCTCCCACGCCTTTCAAGTAAGTTTTACCCTGTAATAGAATTGTTTTAGGTTTTGTGATGCTACACCTTCTACAATATGTTAGAAAAATTATAGAATTGTTAATGATTATTGTTGAATTATTTGTTCACTTAACGATTATTGTTGAATTATTATTATTTTGTCTAACAAACATTTATGTCGATTGATTAGTCCTCAAAATGGATAGGAATCTCCAAAGTCTCCAGAAGACCAAAGTATTGTTGCCACATTTATACAATAACTTAAACTTTTTTCAGATAAACAAGCACAAAACAACTCAACAATAGCGAAGCTAAAGTTTGGAGGCATCATTCCAAATCCTACTTGGCCATAAAGTTGCAATTCTTGGAGTTCAGCTCTACCCTAATTTGGTCTCAGCTCTTTTAAGGTCCTCTTCCTTCATTTTTGCTTTTGGTTTTATCTGTCTATTAATTTATGTATGTGAAATTCTCTCTTTATTATTGGTTTTAACACTCTGTTTATTTCATTGAATTATGTTAGTAACTAATGAATATAGATTCGATTGTCATGTTGGGTTTTGAATTAGTCCTTGATATATTTGAAATGAAACCACAACTAGGGGTTGTATCAAAATGTTCTAAAATGATTTGTTATTCATTATCAATCAATTTGGCTAGGTAAAAAGTCTTTTTTAACCTTTGAACTTCAGTGACAGTTTTGTAATTGACCATAAATTTTTTCCTTTTTTCCTTGTTCTGTGGTGTGGATCATGTATTTATATTAGATGATATGGTGAACTTTATTTATTCCATATTGAAGAAGAAGAAGAAAGTGGCAGAATATGTAGTTTTAGATGGAATATCAAATGGAATCATTGTACATCAAATTACTTAGGCAAAAGAGATGGCTCAATCTTGCTGGCTAGGTACTATATGTGTGTGTGTATATATATACGTTTTTTCACTCAATTCAATTATAGAATAGATAAAATAAAAATTTTCGTTGCAGATCAATTTACTTTTCAATAAGATTTTATGCTTAAATCTTTTACTAGTTTGTCAACTTCAAGAGAATATAACCTTTTTTTTTTCAAATCTTTGGTTACAAAGATATGGCAATTAATATAATGCCATCTTTTCTCATTTAATTTTTTTTTCACTAGTGTAGCTTGATGGGACTGTAGCTACCTACACATTTTTTTAGCTAGTGTAAATCTGCTTTTTGATGCCATACTGTTCATTGCTGAATGCACTTGCTAGGACTGTGCAAATCATTGAAGCTTAATCCATTTTTCAGTGAGATGCATGAGAAATGCATTGGCTTAGGTAGACAGGGAATAAAGCCTTAAATCAAGCTTCTTTTAGACATCAAATTGTGTATTATCTTCTTATTCTCAAGAGGACCAAAAGCATAAACACTTAGTGCTTTAGTTTATCAAACTAAAGATAACATGTCATGCCCCAATACCCCTATTAATGACTTGGAACTTTATCTGGAATTCTAAATATAGTGTGAGGATTTGGAAAGAAACTGTTAGGTAAGAATGTTATAATTTAATACTTGCTACACAATAAATTCTTCTGCAGTTGGATGCATAGGACTCCATGACCTACATATAAGGAAGCATCCCATAGCTTTCAAGTTTTACCATGTAATAGAATTGTTTTAAGTTTTGTGATGCTGGACCTTCGACAATATGTTAGCAAAATTCTAGAATCGTTGTATGACTTTACTATCAATATTTTTGAGGCATACAATCATTTTGTTCAACATGAACTCTAAGAAACAAATTATATAATTTTGCATGCATTTCCGGAGCATATTCAGTAGAAGTCTAAGAGTGCTGAAATAATTAGTTGTATTCACTGGCAGATGGTATTCCTATAGTATCATGATTTCGGTGTTCTGCATAGGTGGGCTTTTGTAAGAGGCAAAACAATTTTCATTTGAAGCAAGACATGATACATGAGATTTAGTAATGTTGAATAAAATCCTCTATGCTTACTGCACAGCAAGTAAAATGGAGAGTATAATGGGAGTGTCAAAGAAAATGGATGAATAAGCAATTAGTCCTGATTGTACTACCTTTATATATATATATACACGTATAGGATATAATTCTGTACGGAGAAGTTGTATATGCTTGCTTACCGAAATATGGTGGACATGCACAGTAAAGGTCAACTAGATGAGGTATGCTCTTATCCCTTCCTATTAATTAAATCTGATTTGCTACTCTTTTACTTTGTTTTTCTCTCTGGAGATGACTAAAAGGAAAGTTAAAACTATGAATGAAGATAATCAATGTCTTAGTTGAACTAACTTTTGAAATGTAATTAAAGTGCATGTGTCTGTAAATAAGTGATATATAAGCAAGAAGAAGAATGAAGATATAGCGAAAAGGAGGAATAAGATATATGATTGAAGAAGCTATCAGTTTTAGATGAAATGCAGGAGAAATGCTTTAGCTCAGAAGCCTTTAAGCAGGCTAAATATCAAATTATGAATATCTTATAGATTAATAATAGATTAAAAAGTATAACTATATTCATGTGTTTGTCAAGGTGACCTCTTTTTTCTATGATAAATATATCTATTCATATAAATGTCACCCCTCGTGCTATTGGGAATTTGATCATTTTTTTAAATTTTAATTTTGTTTTGATATTTTTCAAGGTTGAAGATTGTTTATTTGTATACTTTTTGAATAATTGCATTTAGAAAATCGAATTCTTAATACACTAACTGTCTTTCATGTTTCATTTTCTTTTAGATGGAAGAAATTCTTACTCTAAAAACTATTTCTTCTTGACATGTATTGTGGAATATTTATAAAGCGATCTCTTTTTTCCTCTTTTTATTTTGCTTTAAATGAAGTGAGAAATAAAACATGGACTTAAGACCAAGCTTTTGAGTTGTTTAAGTTCCTTTTGGTCTTTCTTTTATATTAAACGTCTTACATAATCAGAGGTCAGAAGATTAATCATAATAGAACTATTTCCTGGTTTGAAGAGTAAATATAAAATGAAATGAATTATACAACAATTCCTCCATTAACTTCTACTTTTATTTAGGAAATTGATTGTTTTTTGTTTGTTGAATGTGATTATATCCTCTTTTCCATGCTTATTTAGGATGCTCTCAGAAGGGAAAAGGTTAAATGCTAGATTTCCAACTAGGGAGTTCAAATTCCCAATTAGAGCTACAAAAGCATAAGGTATTTATGTTAAATATTCTGAAGATTTTGTCTTTTATATGTTATCAATTAATAAGTGTATGCTACTAGCTCACTTTTTGAGTATTTATATTCTTAGAATTTGATATTATCAGTAAATAATAATATTGTAAATATTTTTATGCTCTATGGACCATGTTCTAATCATAGTGTATCTCATTGTATAAATTTTTTTTTTGCAATTTATGAAAAATATTTGCTATCTTTCGTAATAATATCGAAATTCTTGCAGGAATGACCAATCTATGGAAACAAATTTGCAAATAAATTAACGTGCTAGAAAGTGGGGAGAGAAAAAGAATGAAAAAAAGGGGGAAAAGGGCAAGGAAAAAAAAGGAAATTTATTATAAAAAAAGAAAGAATCCCCTCCCATCAAGGGAAAAAAAAAAGAAGAAAAAGAAGGAAGAAAAGAAAGATAGAAATGAAAAAAATTAGAGAGACAACTCTTGAGATATGGAAAAAGAGTAGACAAAAAGCAAATAGGAAAAGGGTAGGGGAAGAAGATTGAATGGAGGGAGACATAGCATTAGAGAGAGAGAATAAAGAAAAGGAGGGGGAAGAAGGGAGTGGCCAAAGAGTGAGAGTGCAATAGGTAAAATTGTTGATTCCTTGTAAGTGTAGGGAGAGTGCAAGATAGACTAAAGCCCAGGGTGGAGTTTGTTATGGAGGGGGAATAGGCAGGAAGTAAGAAGGATGAAAGTAAAAAGGGAGAAGTATGGGAGATTTGACGTAGATGGAGGTAGGAGAGAGAGTAAGAAGAAAAAGACAGATGAAAATATAGGAGATTAATACAAACATATCAGGAAAGAAGAAAGAGGTGAAAAGAAGAAAGTGAGACATTGATGGATGGATAAAGAATATTAAAAGGAGTAAGGAAAGGAGAAAGGAGGAGAAAAAGATAAAAGGATGGAAGAGGAGAAAGAATGAGAAATTGAGGAGAGAGACGTATATAATAGAGGGAGATAGAATGAGTAAGATGAGAAAATGAGAAGTGAGAGAAACGCCAAGCAAAACTGAGAGAAAAAAAGGAAAGAGAAAAGGTATTATACTGAAGAAGTGAGATGAAATGAGAGTGGAAGAGAGAGATAAAGAGAGTAAATAGAAAGTGAAGATGAGAGGAAGGAATGAGAAGGGCGAAATGGGGAAGGAAGGGACGTGTATGCGAGATAGAAAGAAAGATGGGGGAGGTTAAAGGGGAGTAAAAGTTAGAGGATGGAGAGGGAGGGAAGAAATGAGAAGGGTGAGATGAGGAGAGAGAGAGAGCTGGGGGTTAAAGGGGAGTAAAAGTTAGAGGATGGAGAGGGAGGGAAGAAATGAGAAGGGTGAGATGAGGAGAGAGAGAGAGCTGGGGGTTAAAGGGGAGTAAAAATGAGAGAGTGGAGAGGGAGGGAAGGAATGAGAAGGGTGAGATAGGGAAGGATGAGAGAAAGAGAGTGTGTGTGTGTGTGTGTGTATGTTAGTGTGTCAATGACCAGGCTTGTAGGTGAGCAAGGAGATGAAATGAGTGAGAGAGTGAGCGAAAATCAGAGTGAGGAATATGTTATTGTGTTGATGACCGACTTGTAGGTAAGCAGGGAGATAAAGTGTGAGAGAGTGAGTGAAAAATAGAGTGAGGAATGATTAGAGAAAATTAGAATGACTGAGGGTTAGAGAAAATCAGAGTGACTGTGATAAGAAAGTTATAGAGGAATAGATAGCAAGAGTAAGGGAGTGTGAGTTAGAGGGAAGGGGAGATAGATAAAAAGTGGAAGAGTAAGTGTGTTTGATAAGAATTTGAGTTAGAGGAAGAAGGTTAGTGAGTTGATAAGTGAGAGATCAATTTTGACTTGACTTGATTCAAGCTTTTATTTATTTACTATCGTTATTATTTTTTAAAAAAAAAAATCTTTTTTCAAGAGTCAGTTGGTATACCTTCTTTTGTTTTAAGTCAGGTGTGTTTTGTTTAGAAGTCAGATTGAGAGCAATCTTTATCAACTATTAGTTTTTGTATTTATCAATATTTATATTATTTGATTTAAATATCTATTTGATAGTCTGATTAAAAAATAGATAAGAGAGTGTGATAAGAAATTTAATAGAGGAATAGATAACAAGAGTAACAGAGTGTGAGTTAGAAGAGGGGAGATAGAGGACGAGGGAAAGAGTTTTGAGTTGGAGGAAGAAGGTGAGTGAATTGATAAGTGAGAGGTCAATTTTGACTTGACATTTTATTTATTTACTATCGTTATTATTATTTTTTTTATCTTTTTTCAAGAATCATCTGGTATACTATCTTCTGTTTTAAGTCGAGCGTATTTTATTTAGAAGTCACATTGAGGGCAATCTTATCAACTATTGATTTTTGTATTTATTATTTTTATATCCTTCGGTTTAACCATGTACTTGATAGTTTAAATAAAATTAGATAAGTAATTGTACTCATCACGATATGATTCTTTATGTTGTATTTATAATACCAATTGTCCTCATTTTTTGTGAGAGGTTTCATTATTTTTTAAATTTTTGATATTCTATTGTTTATATAGGAAATGAATCATTTGTTATGGAAGTTTTATTCGAAGTTTTCATTTGAATTTTAATTTAACTATTTGTCCGCATGATTTTGTTACTGACCTATTATTGCTTGCTTGATAGACTAGTGACCTCTTGTGCATTGATTATACTAACGATGTTTGAGCTGCCTGTGGAGACTCCTTGTTGGTGATCAATATTAAGGTTGTTACTCTTACTATGTGCTAGTGCTATTATTTATTTCTTTAGTTACATATTTTGAATTTAGTAATGTATATATGAAGCGTTTAAATTACTAATAGTTAAAGCTCATTCTTTGTGGTTTTTTTTATTTGAAACACTATGTTGATTTTTTATTTATCTGTTTTAAAATCATCTTGTATTTGTTATTCTATTTTAATTCATGCGTGCATAAAGATCATATTATAGACAGTTTAAGAGTGTCTAAGTTAGAGGGAAAAGAGTAATGAAGTAAGGATAAAGATTTAGTGTATATAAGAAAGAGTGAGAAAATGAATTACAATGAATGACTGAAGTGAGTGCTTAGGTGAGTAAGTAAGTGAGAGAAGCTGAGTTTGTAGAAGGAAACTAATGTGATTGACTTAGTTTCTTGAAGGGATGTAAAACATTAAATTGATAGACAGATTAACAGATTGATATTTGAGATAAATTAATAGTTTGATAAGATGATTGTTGAGATAAATTAATAGATAGCTCTTTTGCTTTCTTATATCTAGCTGGAGGATCCCTAGTACCCTTCAACAAAAATGTTAAGTTTACAAGAGAAAGGATCGTATATTACTTGCCTAAATTACATAGAGCAGCTGAGTATATAAAACCATCTCAGCCATGATCTAAGGAACAAAAACACCATAAGACACGGATACAATAATCATAAAGCAAGGGGACAAAACAACACTAAACAAGACCACTAAAAAAAAAGGAATTAAATATTAGGAGCCCAAGTGAATTAATATCAGGTCTAGTGTGGGACAAGTAAATTAATTTCCCCACTAGCCATTGATATCTTCCTTTGTCCACTGGAGTGCTCTTGTCTTGGACACTTAGTTTCATGTTCACATCAATAGGAGTATCGACTGGCTTACATCCAAGTAGTCCTGTTTCCTTTTACAGGTCAAGAACATATTTTCTTTGAGATACAGAGATACCTGAACTGTTTCTAGCAATCTCCATACCCAAAAGATACCTTAATGGGCCTAAGTCTTTGACTTCAAATTCATCAGTAAGTTTCTTTTTCAAGGATCTCATCTCGGAAACATCATTACCCATCAAAATAATATCATCAACATATACAATGAGTATAGTTGACTTACCATTTTCATGTCTGTAGAAGAAAGTGTGATCTGTGTGAGCTTGTTGATATCTTAGTTGACGAATTGTTTTGGTAAACCTTTCAAACCAAGCCCTTGGTGATTGCTTAAGGCCATATAAGGATTTTTTTAATCTGCATACCTGTCCTGAAGTTCCTAAATTTCCAAATCCAGGTGGAAGATCCATGTATACTTCTTCTGTAAAAGAAAGGTGTGTACCACAAAAGTTTGTTGTTGGAGAGGCCAGTCAAGGTTTGCTGCCAAAGAAAGAAGAACTCAGACAGTATTGAGTTTGGCTACAGGGGCAAAAGTTTCTTGATAATCTATCCCATATGTTTGAGTGAAGCCTTTTGCAACCAGTCTGGCCTTATGTCTTTCAATGGATCCATCCGACTGACACTTTACAGTAAATACCCATTTGCACTCACTGGTGTAGCATCCTTAGGTTTTGTGACAATTTCCCAGGTTTTACTCTTTTTTAGGGCCTTCATTTCTTCTTTCACAGCTTCACACCATTCCTTTTTTTGGAGAGCTTCTTCAATTGTTTTTGGGATTATAACTTCTTCTAACTTAGCCACAAAAGCTCTCATAGACGAGGATAGGTGATCATATTTGACAACTTGAGCTATAGGATGTTGAGTACATGAGCGAACACCTTTCCTTAAGGCAATAGGTAGGCCGTTAGTGTTCTTTTCAGGAAATAGAACTTTTGAGATACCTGAGTTAGAGGTGGATTCTTGACGTGGTTCGGAAGGAAGAGGAGTACCAATTCTTTGTTGATTCTTCCGTAGAGAATAAACAATGAGGTCAAGAGACTTAAGTAGAGGACATTGTTGTTGGTTTATTAGGTTATTTTCTTCACGAATAACTATTTCCTCTTGAGTTTCTTTTTTAGAATTTTCTTCATTATCAGAGTTGGAAAGTTGTAAAACATTCGGTCCATTAACAGGGTTAGAAATAATAGAGGGCAAAGGAAGATCAAGAGAGTTGTTCCAAAAATTCCCTTCGTGTTCAGTCTCCCCCTGAAGGGAGGCTTTTGAAAAGAAATGTGTGTTTTTGAAAAAGCTGACATCTATGGATACAAATAATTTTTTCTTTTCAAGAAAGTAACATTTTTATCCTTTTTTATTGGCTCCATACCCCACAAAAATACATTTAAAAGCCTTAGGATCAAGTTTATTTCTGTTGATTTCATGGTTGTGAACAAAAGTAGTACAACTAATGACTTTTAAAGGTAAGTTACTGACCATTCAAGATTTAGGAAAGGTTTTGGAAAAAACACTAATTGGGGTTTGGAATTTAAGAGTTTGTGGTGGTATTCTATTTATAAGATAACAAACAGTTAGAACAACGTCCCCCCAGAAAATTTTTGGAGTATTGGTGGTATACATTATAGCCCTAGCAACTTCTAAAAGATGTCAGTTTTTTCTTTCAGCAATCCTATTTTGTTGAGAGGTGTTGGGACACGTACTTTGATGCACAATGCCATTTTCATTTAAGTAACTTCCTAAGATTTGGTTAAAATATTCTTTGCCATTATCAGTATGAAGAATTTTAATATTGGTAGAGAATTGAGTTTTAACCATTATATGAAAGTTCTTAAAAATTTGTTGAGCATCAGACTTATCCTTAAGTAAGTAAACCCAACACACTCTTGTATGGTCATCTATTAAAGTAATAAACCAATATTTAGAATAAAGGTTTTGGGACCGTGAAGACCCCTAAATGTCACTGTGTACAACAGCAAAAGGTTCAGTTGCTTTATAGGGTCTAGATTTAAATACGGTTCCTTGATGTTTTGCTAACTGACACACTTCACATTGAAACACATTATGTTCTTTAAATAAAAGGAAATAAATGTTTCAAATACGAAAAACTAGGATGTCCTAACCTAAAGTGCCATAACATTATATTGTCCCTTCTTACTTGATTAGAGTCCTCACTGACATTGTAAGCATGTTTATCCCTTTTGGAATTGTCGCCCAAAAAATACAACCCTTCTTGCTCCCTAGCATTGTCAATCTTCTTCCCTGTACTCTGGTCTTGAAAAATACATTGATCTTGTGAGAAGATTATTGCAATTATTATCTTTTGAGAACTTGTTAAAGATAATAAATTACAAGAGAGCTTTGGGACATGCAAAACTGACTTTAGGATACAAGAGTAATTAATTTTAATTGCTCCAATTCTTGTTAATTTTGAAAAAGAGCCATCAGCTATTTTCACTTTTAGGTTACTAGAATTTGGAGTATAAGTTGAGAAAAGTTGGACACATCCAGTCATATGATCTGTAGCTCCTGAGTCTATTATCCATAACTCTTTTTCACCAGTTTTACAACTAAGAGCAGAAAAAATACCTTTCTGGGCTATTAAGGATGTAGTGGACTTATCCATATCTCTTTGGGCCATAAAAGATGCACTAGGCCCTTTTTCAGGAGTTAATATTTTATGAAGCAGCTCCACTTGTTCCTTACTCAACTGAAGCTTGAAGTTTCCTTAGTCGTCTTCTTCTTTTGTTCAACACCAACATAAAGGCCTCTATTTTCTCTCGAGTAATTTACAGCCGCCACCTGCCATTTAGCCTCCCTGTTCACTGGTTTCCCGCGCAATTTCAAGCTTTTATCTCTGGTGTGATTTGCTTTTTGGCAATAATCACACCAAAGATTTCCTTTGCGTGCTTGCTGGCCAGAATTTGCAACCAAGGTAGATGCTTCGGCTTCCTGTGTTTTAGAATTCCCGAGCATCTGGCGGCGATGACACTCCTCTCGACGAACTTCAACAAAGACTTCTTTAATTTGCATCCAGGGTCATGACCTGAGTATCCTTCTGCGTACTTCATCAAGTTCCTTGTTGAGGCTGGCAAGGAAGTCATATATTCTAGTTTTCTCCAGCAGTTTAGAGTATTTCCCAGTATAATTACTGCACCAATCGGAGGGTTCAAAGATATCTAGTTCTTGCCAAATCATGGTGAGCGTTGTGTGATAGTTGTCAATACTCAAGTCCCCTTGTCTGAGTTCGCGAGCCCGGTCCCTTTAATCACACCACTAGGCGGAGTTTTCCATGTCAGAGTAAGCTCAGGTTACTTTGTCCCAAATCGCCTTTGCTGTTGTCACAAAGGCGTTATTGGTGTCCCAAGACACAAAGCTTGGATCGAACAGGTCTGGCTTCTTTATTGTGCCATCGATATAGCCGATTTGTCCTTTACCTCTAATGACTATCTGAACAGACCGTGACCATTGGAAGAAGTTTTTGCCATTGAGCTTGAAAGAGGTGATTTGAAAAGAGGAATTATCAAAGGAGGTAGGGGAGTTGACGGTGAGACTCTGAGAAGCAGAAGAGTCAACAGAGCCTTCATTCTTTCCATCCCTACTCGCCCCAGTGAGAGCCTGCTTATAGCTGTCGCCCATTTTTCTTACTGGTAAACCGTCTCTGATACCATGTTAAGTTTACGAGAGAAAAGATCGTATATTACTTGCCTAAAAATTACATAGAGCAGCTGAGTATATTAAACTATCTCAGCCATGGTCTAAGGAACAAAAACAGCATAAGACATAGACACAATAATCATAAAGCAAAGGGACAAAACAACACTAAACAAGACAACACTAAAAAAGAAAGGAATTAAATATTAGGAGCCCAAGAAAGTGTCCTAGAGCCCATATACAAACAGTTTTTTTGTCTCCCATTAATTTTTGATATACAAAATCTTCAACAAAACATACTTAGTTAGATGTATATATATGTATTTTATTTATTTTTGGCAGGAATTTATTATTTGTTTTAGGTTGGTTTCTCTATTTATCTCCAACAGACTTCAAACAACTATAATCTATCAATTAGTTAATTAAAATATTGGAATGAAATGGTTGGATCGTCCACCTAAAGTAGAGAAATAGGTGAGTTCTGTCTGGTACAAACATTTAGCTTGTAGTTTCTATAAGGTAACTATCTTCATACATCTTTTACCAAAATAAAAAAACAGCTTCTTACATTTGCGCCAAATGTATTACTATGTTCTCTAATTAGGAGATGACTGTTAGTGTCAAATTTTCCTTTTAAATTTTAACTTAACTAGTTGTCCATAAATAATTCTGTTACTGATCTATTATTGCTTATTTGTTGATTAAAGACCTCTAATGCATTGATTATACTATAAACATTGGAGCTACCTGTGGAGACTCCTTTGTAGTGATTAATATTGATGCTATTACATTTGTGCCAACCGAATTATTATGTTCTCTAATTAAGAGATGACTTTTGATTTGTACTGCAGACGTTGGAGCTGCATGTGGAGACTACTTGTTGGCCATTGATATTGAGGTTATTACATTTATGCCAATGGATTTATTATGTTCTCTAATTAAGAGACGACTGTTGATGTCAAATTTTCCTTTTGAATTTTTATTTAACTTATTCGCATATTATTCTGTTACTGATCTATTGTTTCTCATGTGTTAATTAAAGACATCTCATGCATTGATTATATTGTAGACGTTGGAGCTGCCTATGGAGACTCCTTGTTGGTGATTAACACATTGAGTTTATGTCAATATTTTCACTACAAACTATCAATTAATTAATAGGTTATAATTTTTCATACTAGTGCTAGGCAGATGATCCAAAATGCTTGAAGGATAATAAAACAAAAAATCTATTCATATAAAATTACTAGCAATAATGAGTAATCGATAAACTATATTTTCAAGAAGTTTGGCTTACGAGCCCAAGTAAATTTAATCACAATAATAAGACCAGCAAAGAACATATCACTTTAGTTACTCCACAGATGATCAAAACTTATTATCGAAAATATCTGTTAATTTCATCATTTTTAAAAAGTTTTCTATTCTATTTTTTATATAGAAAATGACTCATTTATTATTGAGGTTTGTGAATTTTTTGCCTTTTAATCAATTGATAAAGGTAATTTTATATTAAGTTTACAATTAAGCCCTATGGTATAAAATTGTTATTTTGGTTGATGATATTTGAGATAAATTAATAGCTTGATGAGGTGAGGGTTGAGATAAAGATAGTTGTTTTGTTTTCTTGAATCTAGGTGGAGGACCCATGGTCCTCAGCCTAGTCCTTTGTCGCAAATAAATTATTATGTCCTCTAATTAAGAGATGAGTGTTGATGTCAAATTTTTCATTTGAATTTCAATTAACTGTTTGTCTACATAATTTTGTTACAGATATATTGTTGCTTGCTTATTGATTAAAGATTTTTCATGCATTGATTATGCTATATATGTTAGAGCTACCTGTGGAGACTCTTTATTAGTGATGGATATTAAATACTCTTTCTATGTGCTAGTGCGAATATTTTATTTCTTTAGTTAGTTTGAATTTAATAACGTATATGTAGTGTTTAAAATACTAATATCAAAACCATATTCTTCCTGGATTTGTTTCTAAAATTCAACACTATTGATTTTTCATTTATTTGTTTTAGAATCACCTTGGATTAGTTATTATATTTTAAGTCATACGTGCATAGAGGTCATTTTATGGGTAGATTTAGAGTTCGTAAGTAAAAAGAGAGAAAGTAAAAAAGTAAAGACAAAGATTTAATATTTGTAAAAGAAAGAGGAGAAAGTGAATTACAATGAATGAGTAAAACTGACACTAAGAGAAAAGAGAGTACATGGGTAAGAGGGGGTAAGTGTGAGAAGTTGAGTTTCTTGAAGGTAAGCAAAAGTGATCTACTTCTTATTTACTTAATAATCATCTTGTAATACATTTTTTAATGTCTTGCCTATTTTGTTTTGCATAGAGGTCATATTGAGGGTAATATTTAGATATTCTAAGTCAGATAGAAAAAGAATGCCAATGACAATGAGAGTGAGAGTGAGACTCAGAAAAAGTGAATGAAGTGAGAGAAGCTGAGTGCATGGAAGAAAAGTAAGATGATTGACTTATTATTATTTATTTAAGAATCATCTTGTATACGTCACTCATATTGAGAGCAATTTTTGATAGTTTTTAGTTAGAAGAAAAGAGAAAATAAAGGAGCAAGTACAAAGACTTAGAGCAACGAAAGTGGTGGGAAGGAAACAATTAAAGGGCAAAGAATAGAAATGAGAGACAAAAACAAAGAATGCATAGCAAGCATTATGTTCTTTTAGCCATATTGCATGTGCGTAAGTAGTCTCCTTTAGATTATTAAATTTTAGTCTGAATCTAACACGAATTTATATTATTTTTTTCCTTTCAAATCTTACCATGCCTTATGCCTAATATCGTAGTAATATATTTGATGTGCTTTCTAAGTCTACTAATTATGAGAATATGGTCTTAATGTTATTTACCCTTGTATGTGTACTCTTTCTTGCTAAGTTCAATCTTCGAGATATAATTTATTGGTTTTTGTATTTGATAGTATTTAATGTGTATTCTTGAATAATATTTATGTTTTAGTTTTTATGCTTGTTCTTTGATTTATGACTGAATAAATTCAATTTTTATGCTTTAAAAGTAAATTTGAAAAAATCAATTTTTATTTGGCATGCATGTCTAGGTTTGATGATAGAGTATTGAACTTTTGGTTTATGAATATATTTGATTATTCAACAATGACAGAGTATTTAACATTTGGTTTATGAATGTATTTGATTTGGATATTATTTAACAATGTGTTCTCTCTCTCTCTCTCTCTCTCTCTCTCTTTCTCTCTCGGTATTTCTCTTTGTTTGAATTAATCATAAATGGTGTGGATATAATTTATTACATTTTAAGTTTATGACCTTTACTATACTCTCAGCAATATGAAATATCTCATGTTTCAGACTTTGGACTTACTGTTTGATTTATGATTGGACATATCTAATATTTAAAATAATGCTAGGATGATACATAATTTACACACAAAAGTTATACACAATAATTTGACATAGTTTTTTTAATCAATTACGTATATGGTTCGGTCCCATTTTAAAAAAAGATAGGTGATTAAAAAATATGCCATTATTGCCTTTAAGTTTGTGTCTATAGGATTACTCTCTCTCTCTCTCGCTCTCTCTCTCTCTCTCTCAGTATTTCTCTTTATTTGGACTAATCATAAATGGTGTGGATCTAATTTATTGCGTTTTAAGTTTATGACCTTTACTATGCTATCAGCAATATGAAATATCTCATGTTTTAGACTTTTGACTTACTGTTTGATTTATGATTGGACATATCTACTATTTGATTTATGATTAGAAATATACTCTCTCTCTCTATCTATTGTTTGATTTAGGATTAGAAATATACTCTCTCTCTCTTTCTCTCTCGGAATTTCTCTTTGTTTAGATTAATCATAAATGGTGTGGATATAATTTATTGTGTTTTAAGTTAATGACCTTTACTATTCTCTTAGCAATATGAAAGATCTCATGTTTCAGACTTTTGACTTACTGTTTGATTTATGATTGGTCATATCTAATATTTAGAATAATGCTAGAATGACACATAATTTACACACAAATGTCATACACAATAATTTGACATAGTTTTTTAATCAATTATGCATATAGTTTGGTTCCATTGTAAAAAAAGATAGGTGGTTAAAAAATATGTCATTATTGCATTTAAGTTTTTGTCTATAGGATTACTCTCTCTCTCTCTCTCTCTCTCTCGGTATTTCTCTTTGTTTGGATTAATCATAAATGGTGTGGATATAATTTATTGTGTTTAAAGTTAATGACCTTTACTATACTCTCAGCAATATGAAATATCTCATGTTTCAGACTTTTGACTTACTGTTTGATTTATGATTGGAAATATACTCTCTCTCTCTCTCTATTTCTCTTTGTTTGGATTAATCATAAATGGTGTGGATATAATTTATTGCGTTCTAAGTTTATGACCTTTACTATACTTTTAGCAATATATAATATCTCATGTTTCAGACTTTTGACTTACTGTTTGATTTATGGTTGGACATACCTAATATTAGAATAATGCTAGGTAGATACATAATTTACGCTCAAAAGTCGTACACAATAATTTGACGTAGTTTTTTAATTAATTATGTACATGATTTGGTCCTATTTAGAAAAAATTAGATGGTTAGAAAACATGCTATTATTGCTTGTAAGTTTGTATCCATAGGATTACTCTCTCTCTCTCTCTCTTTCTCTCTCTCTCTCTTTCGGTATTGCTCTTTGTTTGGATTAATCATAAATGTTGTGGATATAATTTATTGCGTTTTAAGTTTATGGCCTTTACTATAATCTCAGCAATATGAAATATCTCATGTTTTAGATTTTTGACTTACTGTTTGATTTATGATTGGACATATCTACTGTTTGATTTATGATTGGAAATATACTCTCTCTCTCTCTCTCCCTATCTACTGTTTGATTTATAATTAGAAATATACTCTCTCTCTTTCTCTGTATTTCTCTTTGTTTAGATTAATCATAAATGGTGAGGAGATAATTTATTGCGTTTTAAGTTTATGACCTTTACTATACTCTCAGTAATATGAAATATCTCATGTTTTAGACTTTTGACTTACTATTTGATTTATGATTGGTCATATCTAATATTTAGAATAATGCTAGGATGACACATAATTTACACACAAAAGTCATACATAATTATTTGACATATTTTTTAATCAATTATGTATATAGTTTGGTTCCATTTTAAAAAAAGATAGGTGGTTAAATAATATGCCATTATTGCATTTAAGTCTGTGTCTATAGGATGACTCTCTCTCTCTCTCTCTCTCTCTCTCTCTCTCTCTCTCTCTCGGTATTTCTCTTTGTTTGGATTAATCATAAATCGTGTGGATATAATTTATTGTGTTTTAAGTTTATGACCTTTACTATACTCTCAGCAATATGAAATATCTCATGTTTCAGAACTTTGACTTACTGTTTGATTTATGATTGAACATATCTATTGTTTGATTTATGATTGGAATATACTCTCTCTCTCTCTCTTTCTCTCTCTCTCGGTATTTCTCTTTGTTTAGATTAATCATAAATGGTGTGATATAATTTATTGTGTTTTAAGTATATGACATTTTCTATACTTTTAGCAATATGAAATATCTTATGTTTTAGACTTTTGACTTACTGTAGTGCCCAAAGTTCTCATAAGTGTATTATGCCACTAATAAACATCCTTGCATCTAAGTTTCATAATTTCATGAGTAGTTCTAAAATTTGACTCTAAACTAAGTTTTTACTTGTCATAGTGCCTAGAAATCCTCACTAGTACACTTTTCGACAATACACCTCATGATATGCTAATTAAAAAGTGCATTTCTTTTCCTACATGCATATAGGTCGAAATCTATGTTTATTACTATAATTCAAGTTTTCTAACTGATTGACTAAATTTTTGGATTGTACATGTGCAGTGAAAGATTGATTCAAGAACCCTAGAATGCTTGATGTGTGTATGGGTAATGGAAGTGCTTAAATGATAATTTCTTGAATTTCTAGTTAAGTAGGGAGCTGAAACTCACCTTAAATGCTTGCTTAGGTATGGGCTACGAAAATTTGAGTTAATTAAT
>JXTC01000522.1:135733-146988 GCA_002914845.1 Trema orientale | reverse complement strand
TAATAAGTAGAATACTCCATTTAAAGCTTCTAAAAGTGTTAATATGTACATATGAGTGGGTTATGATGTTTAGAACTCATTTCAATGGTCTAACAAGCTATAAACTGTAATAACACCCTATAACCTTATGGTTGGCTTGTAATGATACTACAAGAGGTAAAAGATGAGAACTAGCGAGGGAACATGAGGAGTTAGCATGTATTGATACTACAATAGGTAGAAGATGAGAATTTGTGAGGAAACATAAGGAAATTGGCATATGTTGGTGATACATGAAGTAAAAGATAGGAATGAGTGAGAAGACATAAGGAAACTGATGGGATTAGCTAAACTATGCAATTAGATGGATGATATGCTATCATTCTTAGACTTAGGTTCATTTAATATGATCATGGTAGTGGCTTTGTTACCCATGTTAAACTTTGATGTATAGGACAGTATAGATATAATAGGTGTTACTACCACTATGACTACTAGGAAATACATGTTTAGAAATAGAAAAGAAATGATAGGAAGTATTATTGTCAATAGATGTAACAATCAGTTGCTAATTACATGATATGTTCATGAGAAAAGGCACTTAAGAGTAAACCATGACAAGGGTATTAATCGAAGTATTATGTTCCGGAGTTTAAGCACATCGAGCTTCTTGGAGAAAGGAATTCGTCTTTCACTTTCATTTAACTTTCCTGGATACCAGGTAAGTGGAAATTCCACTCTAGCATCGGAAGGACCTATTTATATGATTGTATATGTGAAAGGTGATATATGTATGACATTGAGTTTGATATATGTCTGATAATTGTTCATAGCATTTTCTTGAAGCATGTCATGTTTTCGTGCACAAAATATCTATTTACAGGAAATGATTTGAATAAAGAGTCTTTACCTTAGATGTTGTTTATTTTTAAGGAGGGGTATGGTTCTTAGCTTGCTGACCTAGTGGGTAGAGGTGGTGAAATCCCTTGAGGGTAATTCCAAGATAGGGTAAGCCAAACAAGGGGGAGGTCAAATCCCTTGAGGGTAATTCCAAGACAGGGTACGCCTCAAATGTTATATTATTTATTAAGAGGATGCCTGCTATGTCACTGAGTTAGGAACTATATCAAGGAGGGGGCCCAAACATGATTTCAATGTTACTGTTTTCCAAGGCAATTAAGGGTACAAAGACTAAATGAGTTTCAAGTGAAAAATGTTCATAAGCATGCATGGATTTCCATTTACTGGGCTATTGCTCATTTAGTTCTTGTGATGCAGATGATTAGGGTGTCTGATGAGGTTGACTGAGCTGATCCACTCCAATGCGGTTCATATGCCAGTTTTGAAGAGGAAAGACATTTCGAAAACTTCTATATATTTTTTATATGTATATGTATATAGTTGACCCTGTGGGAGTTATCAAAAGTAGTAAAACCATGTTTTGTATTGTACAGGCTGTAAATATTTCTGTAATATAAAAGGGATGTATCACAGAAGTGTTTTCGAAACTAAATAGAAAGTTGAAATTTTCCTCTACTTTCCACTTTTCCAAGGTTAATGAGTGAGTATTACTTAGCTTTCCTACGTATGTTATACGTAGTAAGGCTGGGGGTGTGCATTACACTTACTGTTTGTGTGATGCCCAAGATTCTCACATGCATAATAAGCCAATAATAAACATGTTTATATTACATAAGAGACATATCATGAAACTAGTGTCAATTTCATGATAAATTGCTTAAGTTGACTGTTAAATACTTTTGATATGTATTATTGTACTAATATTTGTCGTAGTGTTCCCATGCAGTGTAAAGGCTCAGTACCCTCAGAGAGAGAGAGAGCTTGGTGTGTGAGAAGAACAAAGAATATATATATTCATGAATATAATACAATGTGCTCATGTATTAAAAGCAAGTTTATTGATAACTAGGTTAAATAGTAGATTTTCGGTAAAATGCATTTCCACGCTTTTCGGAGCTGAATTCACTGTACATTTAATACGTCATAGCTTTAATTCAATGTCTAGGTTTTATTTATAGCATTTTATTTGTTAGCCCCAGGTAAGCACGAGGTGGCAGGCATTGTACTGAATTGGTGTTTAGTTGCACTAAGCTAGCTTAGATTCAGCTTAATCACGTAATGTCGTCTTTGTGCATACTAATAATTAGGCTTTGATACTTTGTTTACATTATTAATTGGAGTCTAATTGACTTATTTTTATGTTTAATGATTGGTTATGGGGCTAGGTTCTACCAAATTACAATAAGATTGGCCATATAAGATCATAAGTCAAAGTATGACTAGAGTTCACCTTTTAAGCTAGGTTTCACCATTTTGGTCTAGATTTGAGTGTATAGGATTGGCCATGAACGTGGTGAGTAAGCCAAGAGTGATATAAAGCTTGACACATGAAAATTTAGGGTGTGAAATACCAAAAATACCCCTTAGAATTTAAGTTATACCTTTCCTTAGCCATTAAGTATTGATTTTGGACCAAATCTGGTCATTTCTTTCCCTTTTCTCTCCAGCCACGACTTGAAACCCTCCAGCCACTATCTAAGCTTCTCTCAACTCTCCTTAGCCATATCCAAGGGTTTCTAAGTGGTAGAACTCAAGTTGGAGCTCTAGAAAGCAAGATAGGTCCAAACTAGTCAAGGTGAGTCTACTAGTTCTTCTTCTTTAGTATTGTTTTCTAATTCAAGTTCTTCACTTGCTGCAACTTAAGTATGAGTTCCTCTAGGTTCTCTTGGGTCCTAAAATCAGTTTCAAAGCCTTGAGAATCAATTTGGTGGAGGTAGAAGGCAAGAGCTTCAATAAAAGTTCAAACTAGTCAAGGTAAGCTCTGTGTAGGATTTTGAATTTGTGGTTAATTTCTTTTGCTTTAACTCTTAAATCAAAGCTTTTATTTGATGAATAAAAGTCCTAGAAAACCTTACATCTGGCTGGAAATAAAGAATTTAAGTGGAGGATTAAATTTATACCTAAAGCTCCAAAGTCGCTAGTTATGGATTTAAGTGTTTTCATGTGTAGTAGATTTCATTTTTGGTATTTGTAATATGATTTTCCAAGCTTGGAGTGTATATTTTATGGATCCTAATATCTATTACACTCATTTGGTGGCTGGTTGTGATGTCATACAAGTGCAAAAGTGGGTTTAAGCTTTGTCTAAACCGAAAGGAATTCAAGTGTACCTAGGTTGCTCTAAATGATCCTATTTGAGTTGTATATGTGGGAATTAGATAGTTGATTGTTATTACAGGTCTTAAACCATGATTTTAATCATGTAAGGATGTCCTAAAAATAGAGAAGGTGCTGTCCAAATATTTTTAAAACCAAATGGCACCATCTAGAAGTAATTGGACTAGTTTTTATGAAAGTAGGTGACATTTTGGTCCATTTTGATATTAGGCTTCCTCATTTTGTGAAAATTGTGATTTTAGTCTTGTGCTTGTTTTTTTTAAGCATTTTATATTGTAGTAATCATCTTAGTAATAAAATTGACATCAAGTCTTCCACACACCTTGCCACCGAGGATACTGACCCTTTTCACTATCTTTTCTACAGGACACAAGGTAAGTAAAGATTTACTTTAACTGCATAACAAGAATAATAGTAGATAGAAGCTGTATTTCCTACGTACTTATGTGTATTATTTCAATTATATGTTATTGATATTGTTGTTGTAAAGTTTACTGAAACATAAGCATGACATGATCATTTAAGCATGATTTTCAAAAAAGTGAAGTTTTTCCACGCATTGGATTTAAAGTAGTACCATTGTACTGATTTTATGAGATATGTTTTAAGTACATTGTTTAGTCTGTCTGCGTTGGGTAAGTATGGTTTGCACAAGCATCCTTCCCGCATAGGTGGGCACGGCTTATCGACTGCCGGGACTGAACTTTGTACTATGAGATTTACTAGGTGCATTACCTAGTCGGTCTGCGTTGGGTAGGTATGGTTCGCATTGGCCATGTGTTTCCTTCCCGCATAGGTGGACATGGCCTACCGACTGCTGCGATTTTATAGTGTACTCAAGGGCCCTATAAAGAAATGTTTTCTAAGAAAAGTGAACCAAAATGAAAGTTACGAAAGAAAGAGTACAATGGGAATTTCTAGAAAGTTTATGCATGAAACACATTCATGAGCATACATGATCTTTACTTACTGAGCATTAGCTCATTTAGTTCCTGTGATGCAGGTGAGGAGATATATGATGTATAGAGTTGCTGGTTGGCTAGTACGCTTTCTCGTCACTATGATCATACAGATGTAGACGAGCTTGACCTGTGGGCAATATTTTCTTTGTATTTCGATATTTTGGTGTGTTGTAAACATAACTGCTGATGGCAAGATAAACTGATAAAAACTTTTTAGTTGTACATTTTTGTAAAGAGACTTTTAGCACAGTTGTTTTGTCTAAAAGCTTTAGAAAGTTCAAATTTGCCCACCTTTTTATAAAACTAAAGATATGGTTTTAGAAAGAGTAATACTTCGTAGTTTAGCTTTATATGACAATATGGTTAAGCTAAGAGGCGTTACAGTTTGATTTATGGTTAGACATATCTAATATTTAGAATAATGCTAGATGGATACTTAATTTACGCACAAAAATCATACACAATAATTTGACATAGCTTTTTAATCAATTATATACATGATTTGGTCCCATTTAAAAAAAGATAGGTGGTTAAAAAACACGCCATTATTGCATGTAAGTTTGTATCCATAGGATTACTCTCTCTCTCTCTCTCTCTCTCTCTCTCTCTCTCTCTCGGTAATTCTGTTTATTTAGATTAATCATACATGTGCTCACTAAGTTAAATGTCGTGAATATAATTTATTGCGTTTTATATTTATGACCTTTATTATACTGTCAGTAATATGAAATATCTCATGTTTCAGACTTTTGACTTATTGTTTTATTTATGATTGGACATATCTAATATTTAGAATAATGCTAGGAGGACATATAATTTACACACAAAATTCATACACAATAGTTTGACATAGTTTTTTAATCCATTTTGTACATGGTTTGGTCCCATTTTAAAATAAGATGGGTGGTTAAAAAACATATCATTATTGCATATAAGTTTGTCCATAGGATTACTCTTAATATTTATGCCTTATTAGTAAATTTGGAAAAATTAATTTTTATTTATCCATGAAAATATATGTTTTTAGTCTTGTTTTATTTATTTATTTTTTGATGTATATTTTTAGTTTTTATATTTTAGATGATATTTTCATGAGATTTTTTACTCTAAGATGGGGCTAAGAGTTTAGTTAGCTTATCGAAGTATGTAATATCTAGGTAATTATTATATATTATGATATATACCATCATCTATAATAATTATTTATATTTTTATCTATTATTATATGATACATGATATTTAATGCATGCTAAATCACATAATTTATGCTTTAAAAATTATTTAATACATTGTAAATCACATGATATTTTCATATATACACATATATATATTCTTTGAGTTAATTACTTTTTTTGTAAATTATGAGTTTTTTAAAAATTTATTTTGCATTTTCATTTCTATTAATAAAAATTACTTAACTAAAATATGGAAAAGAGTGGGTGTGACAGAATACTTTGATATCCTGAAAATACACTCACATCAATCTCTCACAAACGCATAATATTCATTCACTTAAAACAAATATTACTCGCACAAACATAAACAAACATTGCTCACCCAACACAAACAAACATTGCTCACATAAACACCTTACTCACTCCATAATATTTTTTCACATGCACAACACACACGCACACCTTGTCACTCTATCAAGCATAAACTCGCTCAAACAAACATGCATTCATACACCCGCATCGTCCCACTTACAAAAACTCACTTAGAAACATTTACGCACAATCAGAACATTTACACAAACCTAATCACACTAGTATATCTCTCATATACTAAACACTTGGTCACTTTTTAACACAAAAAACACGTACACACATCACTCACTCACTTAAAACATGCACAAGCAGCACGAACATGAAACACACAATATTTAATCACTCAAAGCACACAAATTCACATCGCTTGATCATACAAACGTACAAACTCACTCAATCCATCAGTCATACGAACACCCAAGCTCACTCAAATAAATACACACAAACTCACTTAAACAAATACCTCACAAACTCTCTCAAACAAATACCACACCTTTACTCACATCCACAAATACGCACCCACTCACTCTCACGTACACAGACTTATACTCACTCAGTTCTCACCTATACATAAGCCCGTATAACACTCTTTCACTATCTCGCCCATACTGACGATTATTTGCTGACTTGGTCATATAAACACACACACACTCTTGCACTCACAAACATAAAGACACTTACTTGCATTCAAAAACTCATTAAATTTACACACAACATACAAACCTACTCACTCAATGAAAAACACAAACTTATGCAAGCACAAACAACCACTTACTAACATAAAGACACTCACCCATACTCAATCACTCATCAAATTTATACATAACTCGCTAATCCACTCACTGAATGACAAACACAAACTTATGCAAGCACAAACAGCCACTTAATAACACAAAGACACTCACCCACACTCAATCACTCATCAAATTTATACATAACTCGCTAATCCACTCACTGAATGACAAACACAAACTTACTCGTGCAAGCAAACACACTCACCTACACAATAATCATTAACTCAATAACTAGCAAATGCCCCCATCCCCCCCACCCCCCCACCCCCCACACACACACACCATTTACTCTATTACTAGTACATGCCCACACAACGTACACACACATCACTCACTTAATAACCACAACACTTACCTTCCTTCAGTTGCACTCACACACATGCGTGCTCACACTCCCACACATTTACTCTATAAATAGCATATGCATATACACACATACATAATACTTTCTTGATAACTAGCTCACGCTTACACACAAAACTCACTCACTAATTTAAACATAAAGCTCACTAACTCACTAACACATTCACTCATGCACACTAACACTTATAGATAGTCACTTGCACATTTACAAGACTCTCATTAACACATACCAATACACTCATGCCACACACTCATGAATCACTTATGACAACACAGAAAAAAAAAATATTTATTCATTCATTCATACATGACTCATTCCCAAATCATACACTAACATATTAATTCATACCAAAATAAATATTCACTCGCTAACTTATTCACTTTCACAAACACACTCACATCAGCACTTGCTCATACACAAATATGTGAATGACACTCTTTCTCTCACTTACACATACACAATAACAGTCTTTCTCCCACAAACAACCACACACACATCACCCACACACTCATTCATTCACGTGTGCGATTGCGTACGATTGCTCACACACACTCACACTACATTATCTTACACACAACATACATGTTGCTCAGGGGTGCTTTTCATGCAAGAGATTAATTAAGCATAAATAACGATGAATTAAATAATAAGCTTATGGGTGGTAGTTCAGCTCCATATATTAGGTAGTTAAGAGTATTCAGTTATTTAGATTAGTATACTGAAATTTAAATGACAAGAATATAAAAGTTGTTGAATTTATCATGAATGGTTACAAACAAGAGTCCCATTAAATAACTCACCTTGCTAAACAATTCAGAATCACAGATCTGCAGATATTTAACATATTAAAAATAACATGGCTATAGCAAATAAGGGTCGCATTAAACAACTCAACTTGCTAAACAACTCTTCCTCATGGGTTTGATTACTTAAAGTGCGGAATTTAAATGTTAGTAATTTGTCAGTATAATATATAGTTAGTTAGTTAGCACCATGCAAATATTTAGAGCAAGAAAAAATAATCGAGTGAGTAGCTTAGCATTCCAAAACCTGATAAAATAATAATAATTATTATAAGTATATGTATTAGCAGGAAGATATATATATATGAATATTATGCATAGACGAGAAAAGTAATAATATATATAAATGAGTATTAAGTATATACATATGGTTTTTTTGAAAAGTATGCAAGTAGCTCTTATGGGAATTAGTGTCGAGGAGTAAAAATAAATATAAGAGAAAGAAAAAGCTGATGGGACATGAAGGGAAAAGTAAGAGAGAGAAAGAGTTGGTGTTGCTACTTAGTCCCAAAAAAGTAAGAGAGAGAAAGAGTTAGTGGTATTATTTAGTCCCAAAAAAGTTACAAAAACAAGCCTATATATAGGTGTACAAATTCAAGGCAGAGCCGCTTTTTACATGAGCAGAGACATTGCCCTTTTGACACCTTTGCATTATAGGTGTCATGTGAAAGGAAGGACAGGCATGCATCTAATTTGAGGTGGCAGCTTGACAAAAGTCTCTAATCGGGTAGTGACATGAGCCCATCGCACCGGACACCACGCGAAGTGCGGTTCTCTTTCAATGGCTAAATAAATAGAAGAAGACTGGAAAAATACCAATCGCCAAAGTGATATGAGCTAGAAGAATCGCTAGAATATGAATATTAACCAATCGATTGTCTAATGCTGCAATTAAACTTGAGGAGGGAGAAAAGTAAGGGGTGAGCGCGTGAATGCTTAGTGGAGATTCGATTACAAGTTTTTATTAATACATGATATGCTCATTTCAAATTCCTGGATTATTAATAAATTATTCCAAGACTTTTATTTCCGAAATCTACTTATTAAATCATTTTTCAAAGGTTCACAAAATTCCAAACCTTTGTTAAATTCATTCTCAAAACTAGTACATACATATTCAAGTTATTCACAGGTGCACTGAATACCACTTAATTCTTTAATATCTAATGTTTATGACACACATGAGTTCCAGCTATCTATTTGATGACCATGAGTTTTTTCCAGCCATCTGATTGATGACTGTGAGTTTTCTTTATTTTTCTTTTTTCTTTTATTTTCCAGTTTTTTATTGAAACACCGTGATTCCAGTGATCTTATTATAACATCGTGATTCCGTCGACTGCGTGAGATGAGTATGGAATGCAATTCAATATGAAAGCCATGAATGAGGTGATGTACTATTTTCAATAAAGTCACAAATAACCATACAGTGGTATTTAATCAAACCATATTCACTTTTAAAACCAATTTTTTGAACTCATCAATTTTTCCATAAATGAATCTTCACCAAAATTTACAAAATTCAGTTCCTACATAAAACAGTATCAAACAGGATTCCCAGGCAATTCAATATCAATCTATTTTCTAAAATAATTCATAAACATGTTTTCACAAATTATTTCACATAATTCTATATTTGATCAAATAAATAAATTCATAATAAAAACTATTGTAAAATCAAGTAATCTAATCCCTACCTCTATTGAGTAACAATTATGTGTTATCAAGGCTCGTGGTAATTCCCGTGTGTCATTTGGTAGCCCAATGGTCGAATTAGAATTCAAATTCACTTGCTTGAGGAAGTTACTTTCCCAACAGAGCCACACTTGGAAAAATAGATCTTACCACTAAATTCCTAGCATTCAAAATAGATAGGTTAGACATATAATTTGACTAATTTGGTTTCCAGATCGTAACTCGTCATATGTCATGCAAAACAAGACTATTCACGAGCCATGTGTCTCGAAATTCGTGCCATTTTGAAACATATCAATGCTATATATCATAACTCGTCTCTCGACCTCACTAAATCCAAATTTGAAGTCTAAATTTCGTTTCAAGATCCCGAGCCTTAAACGAGCCCTAAATTCTGAAAGTTACAAAAATACTACTTTTCATAAAGTATTTTTGCAAATACCCATACAAAATAACTATAAAAATACCAATTTTTCAGTAATATTTATACAAATACCACATTTCCAAACTTGGCCTGAGACCTACTTTCATACCAAACTTACGGCCCATATTGGTCAGATTGCAAAAAAAACCATTTTCAGAAAATAATTTTACAAATACCAACTTCTAGAACATAACTGAAAATATACCAACTTTTCAATCGAAATAGCTCAAATCCAAGTTCTGATTTCAAATATGACAATCTCACTTTCTCATAATTCTTCATACCAAATCCATTCTAGAAATTTCTATAATATCAACTTCTAATATTGGGCACACCACTATAGCCCTAATATTGAACTGTTATACTAAATGTCATATATTTTCTATGAAGCTTATTAGCAACAAATTAGCTCGATCTATTTAGCATATATTATACATGAAGAGGTACCCCCAATGCAATGCCGTATTAGTAGGGTGAAATTATCGTATTACCCCACTAATATATATTTACCATTTAGTTACCATTTTTCATCTAATAGATAATAGTTGACTATGGTGTTTATATTTGCTTATACCAATACAGTCAAATTCACATAGTGAATACTAAGACCCCAGTTTATATTATCCAAGTACTTAAAAAAACTCAAAGTGACATTATATGCATGGCATCCATCATGAAGAACATTCTACATATTTTATATATCTTATCTTCCATGATACCGAAGTTTGAACCATAAATCAGAACTAGTCCTTTAGCAACTCAAAAGGATAAAACATATGAAAATAAGTTCGTTAATCACTAGGATTAAGGTTTCTACAATAATGCTAGATTAATGAATTTAGAAATTTGAGTTACGACACTTAACCTCAAGTGTTCTAATCCATTCAAATCTATTCGATGTTGTTATAACTTTCTTATAACACACTAGTGTTTCTATCCAAAAACTCACTTCGATAATTGGAGACTTCATTAATCAGATAGACAAAATTACATTCTATGGCATAGTAAAGTATTCCATCTTCAAAATGCAGAATGCAAATAATTTAATGTAGACATAATGAAATAAAGAATATAATATCTCCCATATATGAACTCATCATACGAATAATTCTTTATTACTCATTATGTCTTAGAATTTTTTAGATATTTTGTATAAGATAAATATAGACATCACATGTATATTAATGGGACATAAATGAAATAGAAATTCATGACATGAATTTATTAATAACAAATAGATAACAAATAATCTGATAAACATTATTTATAATATCAAAAATAATAAACTATTTTATAGGATATTATTCCAACAGAAATAAGGAAGTGGAAGAAAAAGAAGAAGAATGTGTCGGGTAAGGAGAGGAAGAAGACATATTCCTCATTAATAATTAAAGTGGTGGGTCCTACCACTTATAATAATTAAATTATTACAAAATATTTGGGGTTTTACAGAAAGTAGTTAGATAAGAATGTAGGTTAGTACAAAAGT
>JXTC01000522.1:99282-135412 GCA_002914845.1 Trema orientale | reverse complement strand
GGGATTAGGGTTTACCTCTTGTAGTGTGCTCCTTCTTGATCTCCTTGTTGATGGTGATCAAACCTCCAACCCTAGATCTTCTTGTCTATGCTCTTGCTCTTCGTTGATTAAGTGAGTGGGCACCAAGTTGAATCCTTCATTGGAGAACGATCAAGAACACCTTCTTGATCTTTTGGAACACTGGGACGTGAGATGAGACCGTGAGATAGTAGGAAACTTTTTCTCTCTCACTTAGCCTAGGGTGGCCGATTTTTCTGTCTCCCTTTCCCTCTGTTTTTCGTGTAGCACACTAGTGTTACTGTACAGTTTTTTCTCTTATATATCTTATATATATAAGGCCAAAAACTACTAACCCTAGTCCAACTAGGATTAGGCTTGTTCTCCAATTTGGGCTTTGGGTGTATTTTTATAAATATGTCCAACTCATGTAACTTATTTATAAAAATACCAACTTCTGTGTAGAATCATTATTTTACACAGTTTCATGAAACTAATTTCACAAATACCAACCAATTAATGAGCTTTATTGAGTTAGACAAGGGACCTAATGGATCCATGTAATCTAAGCTCCAATAATATGATAAATTCATAATAATTCTTATTATGGTATTTATATAAATATTATTAGTAAAGGGGACACTCTACTAAAGGCCCAATACTGTACTCTTAGATTAAATGTCATGCCTTTTATAGAGATTTAATCAACTAGCCTTGATTAATCGATCCATCTAGCGTATTCTATACCACACATAGAATCCCTATACAATGCCATAGTTGGATAGGTGAAATTACCGTTATACCCCTCCAACACCTATTTACCTTTAAGTTTCCATCTTTCTATCAAGGAATAATATTGTCGATAATTTTGTTCTCAATGGCCATTTAGACAAAATTATCAACCAATTCACAAAGTAAATACTAAGATCTTAGATTTAATTATTCCATGAATCTTGAAAGAACCTAAAGTGGCATTAATGTATAGTGTCCTTAACAATTTGGTGTTCCCATCAATTCATAAGCCATAGCCTCCAATATGCCAGAGTTCACCTCTAATTTCATAGAGGTTAGTCTTTTAACAAATTAAAAGGCTACAACCCATAAAAGTGAGTCCAATAGATATCAAGGATTAAGATCTATATACTAAGAGCTAGTTTGTAGTAATATAAGAATTGAGTTACGGCACTCCAATTCTTTATATTGCCTGGTCCAATTCAATACACATAACTTATTTATGTTGTATTGGTGTTTTTATCAGAAGTCAGACACTTCAATGATTTGAGACACATCATTCCCGTTGAGATAGAAAAACACCACAACCTATAGTAAATAAAGTATTCCATCTTTATTTACAGATTGTGAACTAATTCATTTAGACTTAGATAAAGAAACAAGTCTCCCCATAATTAATACTTAATCATGTTTGTTTCTTTATACACAAACAAAGTCATGGAATCTTTTTCAGATAAATAAACTATTCAACTAAGATAGTTTAATCTAGCAAATATCATAATTGCATATAAGAGAAAGTTGTTTATACTCAAAGGGTGTAATTGGAAATCTGCTTTTTAGGGTAAATATCCTAATATGTAACACCTTTTCCTAAGGGTTGATTTAGTTAATTTACTAATATTATATTTTCCTAAATTATCTCTATAATTTTCTATTTTAAAATTAAAATTTAAATACAAATTAATTGGAAAATTATCCTATCCTTTATGTGAAAGTCATGTACCAACTACAGAGATACTGTCTTTGTAGTTAGGATATAAGCCTCTTGTTAGTAACATGAACTTTTCTATATTGTTAATTACAAGAATATTCATAATATCTAATTAATTAACTAATTAATAATAGTAAACAGTAATTATAATATATCATCAGAAAAATAATTTTTCTGGACATACTATCAAGTGTGTAATAATAGATATACTGTAACATCCAATATGACATTTAGAGGTTGCACTAGGGACCTAAAGCTATGTAATTTAAGCTCCAATAAATTTTTAAAAATTAATTAAATACTTTAATTAATTTTTCTAATCTATTAATTTTAATATTACTCCACTAATCTAGAATTGCACTTTTGAAATTACATAATTAATTTTAACATCAAGCAGTCTATTGATTTAATTACTACATATAGTTCAATCCTCCATAGAGAATTTATAATTAGAGCTAGGTTAATTATTTATTTACCTATCTAATTATGTCTTTATTCTTGTGTACCATTAATTCTCCAATAAATAATTAATTTATAAATATATTATAAATTAAGTACTCAAATTGTTCAAATCTAAAATTAATACATAAGGGAATCATCTTTACGACTTTCTTCAAGAAGAAATAGATTCCAAATTTGTAAGTTATATTCCCAGCTATTCATCTTAGTTGTATTCCCAAGATACAAGTGATTCAGTTTATTTTAAAATAAATATTAACAAGTATGTTAAAAAATATAATATTATAAATATGAGTCTATAACTACTCAAGATTAAGATTGATGTATTAAATATATGAACATTGTCTTGATGTTATTCGACTTCTCAATAATTAACGAAATTTATGTGATATTCAAATCACGTCTAGTTCAATTCTTTATAATTTTATTTTATAAAGTACTTTCATTACAGTGTTACCCTATTAATGGTCCGGATAAGGCTATGGCTCAGTTTGGTAAAACTTTTTGAAAAGTTTATTTTAAAAAAAAAGGCTTTTTACATAAATCTGGGCCCATAGTCTAAAAAATTAAAAATTCCTGGATAGGGCTGCAATTTTTAAGAAATTTCAGATTTATTTAAAAAAATACCACTCTTTAATAAAATTTAGAAATTTTTTTTTTCCTTAAAATCAATTTTTTTAAAGGTACTCGAGGTAATCAATCAAGTTACCTAAGGTAATGAGTCTAATTAGTTCAAGTATTTTATCAATGAGCGAAAAGTGATAATTTTATAAATATTTTTAAAAGTAGTATATATCTAAATAGTTTTGGATTTTTCAAAAAATTTAAAATCTGGGATTTTTCTTTTTTTTTTTTTTGAAATCTTATCATAAAAAAATAAAATTTCCTTTAAAAAAAATTAATTATTCAAGAATTTTTGGGACAAATGGTATTTGGCAAACATATAAAAAGTAGCTTCTTAAAGAATTTGGCAAAAATTATAGCTAGAATATGAAGTCGGCACAATCCAACTTTTAGGTTTTAGATTAAATGGCAAGCTCTACTTCATCTTTAATGAATGTTTTAGATGGACAAAAATACATTTATTTTAATATAAAAATTCAAATCAAACCAGTAGTAATATCTCACATCTTCTTCTCCCTTGTCCACTCCGCATATCTAGTCGTCTTCTCCTCTTTTCTGCGACATCCAACCTTAAATCTTGACCACTCAACCCATTAAGCGTGTAAATTATATCTGTTTCAATCTCTTTCTCTTCTAAATTTTCATGATCTTAAAAATCTATTCGAATTTTGTTTTTGCCGTTGAGAAAAAAAAAATGAACTTTGACAAAAGATCTTCATCTATCATATAAATAATGATTAAGGGTCTTTGTTTTATCTTCTCAACGATGGCTTGGTTGCCTCTTTTCGTACTTCTTTTTTCTCTCAATTTTGCTCTACAAGTATTAACCACCAATTATGATTTTCTGGATATGAGTTAAATGTAAAATGGAACAATTTTAAAATATTTTTATATTTATTTATATTATAGGGAAGGAATATCCTTCCACAACCTCATTGCAATGTTAGCCATAGGTCATCTATTAGGGGTATTCAAAAAAAGCTAGTCATTAGTTTTATTTCTAGAATCCAAATCATTATAAATTGACTCCAAATTATATACCAAATGTGTTGTGTACATTACAAAAGTTAGGAATGAGATTGAGTTCAATATAAGTACAAATAATATGCAAACAACTTTAAATGCATTTTTAAAAAATAATAAAATTAACAAAATTAGGAAAATAGAAGTTATCTGGAAAAATCTCAATAATATTGTAAATATTTATGTGCTATTTCTTTTAAATTAATCAATTATTAATTTATATATTTGATGGGCTCCAAAGGAACTACAAATAAATTATTATATTACGTATTTAGCGAGAATATTAATTTAGTACATTGACCTAAGTTAAGACCAAAAGATTTTATTATTTGACCAAGGTTATTAATTTATAGAACATTTATTTATTGAGCTTTGACTCTGCGTTATATGAACAATGAAGAGAATGGGAAAGTATGAAAAGGAAGGCTTCATCTGGTTCATGTAAAGCATTAAGAAACCAAAAATAAAAAATAAAAAAGAAATGAAAGATTGGCGGTGGACTTTTTCGTAATTGGGATATATGATGACATTTTAGCTAAGTGGCCGAATTTTGGATTATTATTTTAAAAAGGGATAACTATAAAAAAGTACCCTGAAGTATGACCTTTTAGCAATTTTAACCATGTCTTTTGCCTTATGCAAAATTATACCTCTACATTTCAAATCTCTACAAATTTATACATATTGTGTATAAATTAAATGATTTGTGCTAATTGCTCTAAGTCATTTTCAATAAAATTTTTGTGTTAGTAAGCAGAAATAAAATATCCTTAATTCAGATTCCGTATGTAGTGAGAAATTTGTTGGTCAATTTATATGTAAAAGGTACAAATTTATATAGATTTAAAATACGGAGATATAATTTTACACAAGCTAAAAGATATGGTCAAATTTGTAGAAAGGCTATACTTCAAGGTTTTTTTTTTTTTTTTTTTTCTTCAGATAATCCTTTAAAAAATAGTTATTTTTCAAGGGAAAAGTTCATAAATAACTATTTTTAAAACCATATTTTCATAAATACTCATTTTTTATTTTTATTTCATAAATACCCCTTTTTATATTTTTTTTGAAGAAATGTAGATTACCACTGTTTTATACATAAAATGTATACCACGGTATATATTTCATGTATTAAATGTATACCATAGTTTACATTTCATGAATAAAAATTATAGTAAAAATTGGCACACATTTTAAAATGTGTACCGTTCATATTTTACACATGAACTTTGTACATCATGAATAAAATTTA
This sequence comes from Trema orientale, assembly GCA_002914845.1. Lineage (NCBI taxonomy): Eukaryota > Viridiplantae > Streptophyta > Magnoliopsida > Rosales > Cannabaceae > Trema > Trema orientale. The sequence continues at coordinate 130,334 of JXTC01000522.1, read as the reverse complement.
CATTGTAAATGTGGATCATTCATATTTTGCATATGAAATGTAGACCATAAAAACAAGTATTTTGGAAACAAAAATTAAGAATGGGTATTTTTGAAATACGTTTTAAAAAACGGGTATTAGGCGTAATTTTCACATTTTTCAAACATTGTTACAAAATATCTGAATATTGAAAATTACTTAAAAAATGAATGCTTTTGATATTTAATGGATCAAAACATATTGATTTATTTTAAATCAAATTTTTATATTTAATAGATCAAAATATATTAATTTATTTTATATAAAATTGATTTGTTTTTTTAAAAATAAATCAACTAAAAAGGTCATTTTTCAAAAAAAAATTATTAAACTACCATAAATTAAATAAGTGTAGAAAAGGTTATTTTTAAATTGATCTTAAAAAAAGGACATTGCTTATAAATGCTCTATATAAACAGGACTTGTTGGCCATTTATGGAGGAGGAATGGAGAAGACAGAGAGAGAGTGAGGAAATAGGATTACCATGTTGGATAGGAATTGGGAGAGAGAAGAGAAGTGAGAGCAACAACTTAGAGGACACGTAAGTTGTTGTTATTATTGTTATTTTTTGTTTTTTTTTTATTTGGACAGGCGGGTTTGAGATAATTATTGTTATTCTCTTTCTCTTCAATTTATGGTTTGAATATTATTACTATATCTATAGGTTTTCCTAATTTACTTATGAACTAATTTTATTTACTAGGGCTATATCATGAAGTTTAAATAATTTTCTATGTAATTTATTTAAGATTTATTTTTCTATGATTAAGTATTTATAACTGTTTTTAATGCTTCTAAATAATTAGCTATTATTTAATTGATGTGAGAATTATAATAAAATCAAGAGGAGATTTATGTGTCTAGCTTTTGTGATGAATACCATGAGTCAGGGACGGAGCCCTTAGGGGGCGAGTGGGGGCAATTGCCCCAACTCAAATTTTGCAAAAAAAAATAAATTATATATATTAATTATATTATATAAGTCAATATTATCTAGATAAAACTTGTTATGTAATAGAAACCATATTAGGCTTAAATTAATTCTAACTCTGAACTCTCCAAAGCTCATTGTTTAAACTCATTTCTTTTAGTCCAAATTAGCCCATTTCCTTTCAAACTTTCTTCTCAATTTTCAAGACAATATAGCTAATAAAGAAGAAAAAAAACAAAACAATCAAAACAAAGAATAAAGGCAAAAACCAAAAGGGAAAGTTGCAGAGAGTGAGCGAGGAAGGGCCAAAGGGGAAAAGAGAGAAACACATGAAAGAGGAAGGGACCATAAACCATTGCATTTGTGTAATACAATTATTTCTACATTTTTTCCTTATTAAATAGAATTATAATTTATTTTATTAGGTTGAATTTAAAAATATGATTATGAAAAATTAGGATTTTTAAAATTACCCAATTTGAAAATTGAACAATAAAATTACCCTATTTGTAACTTGTTTTTTATTACTTGTTAGGTACGTAAAGTTTCAAAAATTAATTTTTGTTGTTGTTAGTAGATAGATTATATCATTTATATATTTATTAGTTTTATTTTTTAACTTTATATTATTTGTAAATGATAGCTAATTATATAATGACTTTGACATAATTTCTTCCAGTTGCTACTACTACTGTTGAAAAAGTATTTTTTGCTCTGAATATTGTCAAGAGTTGATTGCGTAATCAAATTGGAGATCAATAGAAGAATGATAGTTTGACCACATGTATTGAAAAAGATATATTTGAGTATTGATACTTAGGTCATTATTTCAAAATATGAAAACTCACAAGGAAAAAATATAATGTATTAGTATAATTATAATATTTTACATACTTCAATATTATTATCTTGTATTTAATTTTTGTTCTTAATTAAGTCATGCCCCCACTAGCTTTCAATCCTGGATTCGTCCATGTCATGAGTTATTATGGATTATCGACTGTCGACTTGGATAATAAACCTAAATAATGAGAATATGAAAATTAATATGGATTATTTATGGAGAAATAAAAAATCCTAATATTTTATCAATTAGATTTGTCTCTTTGTCTTATTATTTATTTCTTTTATTTTTTCATATTTAATTTCTTACTTTGAATTATTGAAAAAAATTAGAATTAATTAATTTAAATACTTAGTAATTTCACAACCTTCGTGGGGGCGGTACTCTACTTTTTACTTTATTACTTGCTACGATTTTATGCACTTGTAAAATTACACATAAAAAACCACCTATCATAGAAAGACCTTAAAAAAATTACGGAAAGAAAATATAGTTTGAGTAGGTGCCAACACAGTTGGTATGTAAGTATTTATAATATTTGACGTAAACTAGTTTTAAATTTTGAGATATGTGCTTTGATATAATTTAAGTAAGAGCTAACCTTATTAGGGATGTACTAAAATTACGAAAGCTTAAATTAATTCTTACTTCATCACATACACTTGTAATATTTCAATTAGACTTATTTTATACATAAAAGTTTATCTCAAATTTACCAATAATTTCTTTTTATTACCTAACGGTTAACAACTTCATAATTACTTGAAAATAAACATGCATCAATAGTATTGAAACAAAGAAAAGAAAAAAAAAATCTTGGGCTTTGAGTTGAATATGACACGTGTTTTTTTTGGGGGCAAGATGAGATATAAAACAAATTTTGCCATTGTAACGGAGAGAGGAGCAGTAATGGAAACAAAAACGAAGACTGGTCAAGTCTCCTCAAACGGCTATATAGGGTGAAGCCAAGGTGCTTCTTTAGAGCATAAATTCAAAAATTTTACTTTAGACATCATCTTCGGATTTGATTCTCTCCTATTCCTCCCTCTTAGCGTTTCTGATTCAGAAACTCAAATCTCTCCAAACATGGTGGTCTTTCGACAATTTTCGCCCCCAAACGAGCCGAACAGCGCGGTTAAGGAGTAGTTTTCGTTCGCCATTGGTCTCTGCTACTCCTCAGAATCTTAAGCTTTGGTTTCTATATTCTCGATTCTATGTACTTCGTCTCGAATCGTAATCGGAAACCCACAAACAATTTCCCAGACGGAGACTTGAATAAATGGCAATGGCTTTGGATTGTCACCGCCCGAGGAGACGCTCAGTCCTTGATCTCCTTCAAATCGATGATGACGAGACGCAGTTTCCCACTAGACCTTAAGCTTTGGGTCTGGAAATTGGGGTTGGGTCAATTCTCTGCTATGATTTCCATTCAATTGTCATTCTGTCAAGTTTTGACTTGAATTATATCTGGTAAAGAACTTTAGTTATTTGAATTTGTGGAATTTTCAGGAAATTTAGTTATTTGACCTTAAGCTTTGGGTCGGATATGTATTAGGGTTTGGAGTTGCTCTCTGACTTGCTTGTTTGTTGTCTGCAATTCGTTCGACGGGGAAGACAATTCTCTGCTATGATTTCCATTCAATTGTCGTTCTGTCAAGTTTTGACTTGAATTGAATCTGGTAAGGCCCTCTTTCCTTCCGGATTGTTGGAACTTTCAGGAAGGAGGAGGTCATTTGGATGCATGATGCATCTATTGAGCATTTGCTGAATGTGGAGAAAGCAGATGAGGCCTGCCAGAGATGTGGCGGGCACCAAAGAAGGCCGTCATTGACATTCGTTAACTCTACTTTGAAGAAGCGAAAAAGCTTAGACTACTCTCATTCAGCGGATCCTTCTCTTAGCGAAATGCCACAGTCAACTTAAGCAGGTTCGACATTGATTGAAAAGGAACATGTTTTTGCACGGTCGATAGGAGATATTATATTCTACACAGTAATGCTTAAATGATTTGAATTGGGAATTATTTCCGTTCAGTTCTTCAATTTTAGTTAGATGTTGACGACGAATTCATTCGGAAATTCATGGCTAAGTTTTATAACCCTTATTATCACTAATCCTCTCTAGAAAGATTAGCCCATGGGTTTCTGATGCTGATACCTCAAGAGAAAAGAAAGAAGCCTAAAGAAGGTGATAATGTGGTGGAGGAGGCTCTGCTGAAATTCCATCTCTTTGGAGTTTAAATGAGTTTATTATGAATTAATGATCAGGCACATGGATGTGTTTTCTCATATATTATTCCTTTTCCTAAAGTCCTGCATAAAAAAATTTTGCTTGTTCTTTTGGGGTGATATTTTGTCAAAACCTGATTGTGTTATGGAGGTTTTTAGGTTCCATCAGATGGTCAATTTGAGTGTAATTGTGGTGTGGGTTTTAGTTAGGTTTGTTTAAATACCTTTATGAAGATGAGTTTCTTAGCATTCAGTTTTGTATGAAAACTTCCTCCATGTGTGTGCTGGTATTAGTTTATCTTTATTAGGTTAAAGTGCTCTGTAGTGGTACTATTTCATTATTGTGGATTATGGGTTTCTTAATAAAGTTTGGAGTGAAACGTAGAATGGACTAAAAAGCTTTTGATAATTCGTATATAGGGAGACTTGCATTTCTTTGACAATTTGCTACAGTACAATAAACAGAGTGCTTTTTTTTTCGAAAAAAAAAACTTTTGCAGCTTGTTGCTAGAGGAAGTTCCTCATTTACTGCATTGATTTGCTACTGGTCTTGCCCTGTGTGTACTCAAAAATATCGTTTTATGTTATGGAATCTTGGTACGAATGGTTCATACTTGTACAATGATGATTGTGTCCCTTTCTAGGTTATAGAGAGTTGCCAGCATTGTAGCCACTCTATTCCTAGATATATAACTTATTATCCTTATGGTTTTTAAGTTTGGTACATCTAAACTAATCTCAACTTATGTTTGTATCTCCATTGGAGACCTTGTGTAATCATTTCCTTGAATGTAATATCTTTCTATGACCTCAAATTTTATTGCTTTTTTCAATTTGGGATAAAGCTTATGTATTGTAATGATCATTTGAGATCTTTCTTGTTAATTCACCTTTAGGTCACGAGCTAATCCATTTGTTGTAGAGTAAATTTTTTTGGGATTTCACACATAAATCTATACACATGGATTTGGTTCTTTTGATGCTTTCCTTTTATAAGTTTTACTTCTTCAATGAAGCCATCACAAAATCATAGGGGCATCACCAAATACTTTTTAAAAGCACATACATTTCTTCTTTTGGATGTAATTTTTGGGAGATTGTCAACTTTATGTGCTTTTTCCCTTCAATCTCACATGCTTATTATTATAATTATTATTATTATTATTATTATTATTATTATTATTATTATTATTTTCCCCCTTCCTCTTTGCCCTTTTTTACTTCAATCTGTGAAGCGGTCATATATCAATTTTTTTCCCCTAATATTTCTGTTATACTTTGACATTAGATAATAGATAGAATTCTGTTAGCCTCTATGCTCTAAGAAGACAGGCCTTCATGATGATGTGCTTCATATTATTTAGATAGCAGAAATTTAATCATGACCTAGCTAGGGACTTGCTTTGAAGAAGAAACAGGATTTCAGGGATTCCAAGTTTGTATTTTGGAGGCAGTAAAGCTTTGAAGAAGCAAAACACAACAACCAATGATTTTTGGGTTTTCACTTAAGGCAATGGATCTGGAAATAAGAAAAGGAAGAGGTAAGATACTCTTCTGTTGTTTTTTCAGCCAGTTTCATTTTTGAACTTGTTTGTTTGTGCGTGTGTCTCTTTCTTTTTATTTTTGATATTTTCAATTAATGTGAAGTTATTGTAAAATAGTGAAGGAAGAAAATTTTTCCCCTATTGTCTAGGGTTTTTGAGTTGCTCTCAGACTTGGTCGTTGGTTTTCCTCTAATTATTTTCGCAGCATAAGACAATTCTCTGGGATTTCCATTCAGTTATTATTCTATCAAGTTTCAAACTGAATTAAGTATAGTAAGGCCGTCTACCCTTCGGAATTGTTGCTATACAATTACTGTAGAAGTTTAAAGGGCTTTATTTATGTGAATTTGTCGAACTTTTAGGAAGGAGGAGAAATTTGGAGGCATTGATTGAGCAGTTGTTGAGCAGCTTGATTATAAGTTGTTATATACGCACAGGGCCTGCCATTCCAAATTTTATTTGATTTTATTTTTGTTTTTCGATTTTTTTCTTTCTTGTGTTTCCTGATGAGTTCGTGGTTTGAATCCCTTTTTTTTGGTTGGAGGCTGGGGGGGGGTGGGGGAATTTTGGTGACTATTAGATAATGGCTACCCTTAAATTTTGGAGATCAAGAATCCATCATTATGCAGGGTTGTGCCCAGGTTTGCTTGACGAAAATTCTTTGTCAAAATTATTATATACAAAAAGAAAAATTTCGTGTCATTGATTTACACTTTTTTCCTAGCCAATTTCATATTTAAAATATTTTTTAATTTTATTTTATTCTATTGTTCGCACTATTATTTATTGATATTGCTTATTTTGTTATTTTCATTTTTATTGATATTACTGTCCCTCACTCATAAATATGAAAAAATTCAATCGACATTTTTATTTATGAATTTTCTCTTTGCTTTATGCCTGCAAATGAATTTGGATTTTTTTCACAAGTCATTGAATGAGAATAAAAAGCACCAATTGAATTTATTCTCTCTTCATCAAAAACAAAGGATATGCTTTATGGTTCTTTTCCCTTGACAAGATGTTCATCTGTGGTGGGAAGAGATCCATCTAGGTAGATACCATTAGGTCTTTGAGGAAAATGGTGTCAAAGAAGAATACTTAGAAGGCATGTCCAGTTTGCAACTGACCAAGTTTTTCTGATTTAAAAAAATTTATCACTGACTCTTAGCACTCTTGGAAAGATGGTTATTGTAAATCCCTTTCTCGGCACGTGGTAAACTTGTTTCTCTAGTTTGTTTCATACTGCATTCTTTGCCCAACTCACATTTAGATTCACTATATCAGAATTTTATCTATGATTCTCTTCTTGTATCTTGTATGAGTTCAAGTTTATTGTTGTTTCCTTCACTTGTTGGAAGAGAACAAAATGAAAGATCTTGTTTAGGACTTTTTGAGTGGATTGTCGTTAATGAATGCATACATTGAAAAAGAAACTTTATTATTATGTATAAATTTTATAAAAACAACTTTTCTAATTATTTAATTTTTCTTTTTTCTTCAGGTAGAGATGAGAAGAAAAACATGGGGGGATTGTCAGGATGGGAAATGTGCCAAAAGTATTAATCATGACAAGTGGTAAGAAGGGAAAAAATAACCAAAAGGAAAAAAGGAAGGAGAAAACGAAGAGAAGGAATAAGAAGAGAAAAAAAAAGGGAGAAGTGGAAAAAATGAAATTATGAAGAAAAAAGAGTGAGATGAAAAAAGAGTGAGAAAAAAAAAATAAAGAAAATAGATAAGGGGTAAGAGGAGAGAAAGTAAAATTGAAAGGAGAAAATGAAGAGGAGTAAAGAAGATAAAAAAAGAAGAAATAAACAGAAAAGTGGGAAAAACGGAGAAGAGTTACCAAAGAAAAAAATAAAAGGAGAATATGAAGAAAAAAGAGTGATGGAAAAAAGAAAGGAGAAAATGAATAGGAGTAAGAAGATGAAAAATAAAAAAATTTGAGAGAAGCGGGACAAGAAAAATATAAAGAAAAATGAGTGAAGAAAAAAGGAAAATAGACAAGGAGTAAGAGGATAAAAAAAAGTAAAAAAGAAAGGAGAAATGAAGAGGAGATAAAAAAAAAAAAGGAACAAAAAAATGAAGAAGTAGGAAAAAGAAAAAAAAGTTATGAAAGAAAAAAAGAAAGGAGAATATGAAGAAAAAGGAGTGAGGGAAAAATGAAAGGAGACCATGAAGAGAAGGAGTAAGAAAGGGGAAAAAGAAATGAAAAAAGTAGGAAGAAGGAAAATATGAAGTAAAATGAGTGAAGAAAAAAAAAGAAAATAGATAAAGGAGTAAGAGGATAAAACAAGTAAAAAAGAAGGGAAAATGAAGAGAAGTAAGAGGACGATAAAAAAAAGAAGAAGAAATAAATGTGGAAGTGGGAAAAAGAAAAAAGAAAGGAGAATATGAAGAAAAAGGAGTGAGGAAAGAAAAAGAAAATAAATAAAGGGAGAATGGCAAAACTTGAGAGGAGGGGGGACAAAAAGAGTAAGAAGAGAACCACTCTAAAGGGTGTCATCTATTTTTCTCCTAGATTATGAGTTCATAGGGAAAATATGAATTTATAAAGGTATTTGTTATATATTTTTGTTCCCAGTTTATTTTTTCTCTCACTCAGTTTTGGCTTAAGGGTGAAAAGTAAGTGGATAAGCGGTTCTTTTGTCATCTTTCTATGGCAGGAAAATTTAATTTCTACAACAGATTAAGATAAGAGGATAAGTAACAATCTTGATGAGTAACGATCTTTCTGATTAGAAGTGAGAAATCACCCGAGAGGCAAAATTTCTATGAGAATCACTACAACCCAGCTTTACTGAGGAGCCATTTTGTGGACATTGTACTTACAACCCAAGAAAAAGTCTGTTGAAAAAGTTGGTTGCAAGTAACTATCTTGTTGATTTAGAAGTAGGAAATCACTTGAGAGGCAAGATTTCTATGAGAAGCACTAGAACGCAGCTTTACTGAGGAGCCATTTTGTGGACATTATGCTCGCAGCTTGAGAAAAAAGCTCTTCAAAGAATTGGTTGGAACATCTTCTTCTGTCTTTGCATATTGCATTGACATATGAAATCACTACATATTGCACCTAAGTTGTAGTCACAAAAGAATGGAGAAAGGAACTTGGAAACCAACAAATGAGGTTTGAAATTTTCTTTAATCTTGACATATAATAGTCAGAGATCAAATGTGTATGGTTACTAGTTGTTACACCTCAATTAGTTTCAAATTTTTTTGATACAACTCAATTTTTGTCGTTAGAAAAAACTTTATTGCGGGTAGAGGCAAGAAAGAGGCTAAGAGAAAGACCAGACAAGAAGCTGCGACATAATGTGAACTTGAGGGAGAAAACTAGAAAGAGAAGCCACGTGCCAAGCATTGCAAAAGGTTCGATGGACATTGTTTGATGAAGAACAAAATCTATTATTTGATATTAATTTCTTGAAGACGCTCTTCTTGTTGGTGTGAATATTTAGTTTCTATTCCCTTATATCTTTGTACATTTGTTTTATGTGATAGAGATGGCAAGAAAAACATGTGAACATGTGGAAACCTACCGAAGGATGGATATTATGCTGAAAGCAAGATGTACTAATCAAACAAGTGAAAAATTGAAAACAATGGGAAAAAGAAAGGAGAAAATAAGGAGAAAAGAGAGAGAAGGAAAAAAAACAAAAAAACAAAAAACAAAGCAACCAAGGGAGAGTGAAGAATGAGACTACAATAGAAATATGATAAGAGAGTAAAAAAAGGGGGAAAAAAAGAAAAAAAATAAGAAAAGAAGACTGAAGAAGTAAACAAAGCAACTAAAGGGAGAATGAAGAGCACGAGAGAAATATGAAAAGGAAAGAGGGAACCACTTGTCAAAGGGATGTTGTTCATCAAGACCACACAAATACCATGTAAGGATTGCTTTAAACTAAATAAGTATTTTGTTTGTTGTTTGAATATACTGACTGCTTCTACAGGGTAATGTATAGTTCATATGACAAAAATGATGATGATGTATTAACTATGTGGATTTCTTATTTATATCAACCAAACCATTGAATTCTCGTCACCAGCTGTTATTTTGTAAAGTTACATATATGAACTTTGTTTTCTACTCTCTAAATCCTTGAATCACCCTTGGGACAGTTCGCATCCATAAATCTAGGATTGATTCTTCTTTTTATGATAAATGGAGTTAAGTTAATTAGTAGTTGAGTGAGCTTACGCGCATTCAATAACATCAAGTCCTTAGGCCTATAAATTTCTTCTAATTGTTTTCGTAAACTGCGTAATTGATTTCGCCTAAAAAAAAATGTATCATTAATTGGTGTGTTCCTTTTTTACTTATTTATTTATTTAGATACGAACTATGAGGATGCTAGGTGCTAGGTTCAAGGTTCTATTCCTTAGTGCATTTAACAAATACCTTGTTCCTTCTGATAAGTCCCAAAAAAAGGGGCTCTTTTTCTTGAAATGTTTTGCAGAGTTCAATTCTTGTTTTATAATTTGTAATGTCTAGTCACAACAGTAATTTGAGAGCTTTAGTAATAATATTTGCATTTATGCATGCAGATTACAACAAGCAGGAAAAGTGAAGGGCCTAAATTTGTTTAGTGGTGGAATGAAGTGATATGTAGCTTCCAAGATGAAGATTGTAGCCTGGAAAGGCAAGCCCCTCAACCAATGACTTTTTCATTCTTTATCCCTATTTTTCAATCATTGTTCTATATTGAACCCTAAGCTTTGTTTCCTTGTTCTAGGGGAATAGATTTGTTTTGGTTCTTCTATCTTCATATCCCAGCCTATAATTCAGTGGCTACCTTTTCTGGTTGCTAGTAAGGTTAGCCTAAACACTTTTGGAGCCTCATGTTTTTTATTTGTTTTATTTTCACTTTTGTCAACCCTTGAAGATGTAATTGCACTGGATAGGGGAACTCAAGTAAAATCTAGTGAATTAGATCTCTGGAAGTGTATGTGTAAAGGTGAATACATGAATTATACTCTGATTGAATTTATGAATCTTTTAAGTTGTCCTTCTCAGTTGAACTAAAAAGGTTGTTGCCAGCGATTAGTTTCTTGCACATTATTTATCTCTTTGCATGTAATAGTTTTTAGAACCAAAAAGTTGAATTAGAAATGATGTTCTATTTAGTGAATTTTGAATACTAAAACTTGGACGTGCATGATTAACTTTATGGTGTCATACTCTTTTATCCTCGATTTCCTCAAAGGAAAATGTTCAAAATAGGAATAAATTACAAATGATAATTGTATGGTTTCTTATACTCTTTTGTCCCTAATCTCCTCACAGGAAACCGTTCAAAATAGGAATAAATGATAAGTGGTCTTACAGTTGACTAAGATAAATTTTATTGTAGTTTTGCAGTTCTCTAGGGTGCTTATTGTGAAAATTATGGATTATAATTTTTCTTGTCCGTACAGCCTGATTTCCTTGACATTTGTGATGCTTTAGGTTTATAAATAAAGTGAATTCGTTCTTTGATAATGCAATATTTGAACATGACTAAAATAGTCTCTATCAAATTAGCATGGAGGAAAAGAAATATTGTTGCAGTACGTTCTTAATATTGTTTTAGCTTAACAGGATAATGGCCTAATGGGCATCATTGTTAAAGAAGTTGAAAGAAGAGTTTTAAAGAAGACTCTTCTTGCAAATTTCGAAATGGATCCTTTACCCACTCTTTATAACAAGTTTCTGGAGCTTGATTGGATCTTGGTAAGTTACCACGACCGAGTTATTATATTTGCACTATGTGGTTGTCATGGAAATGCTTAGGAAAACATTTAGAGGACAACTGTTTGTGGGATCTTATAATTTGAAGGCATTGATCTAACTTTGATGGTACTTAAGTTTAATTTTTTTTAAAAATGCTAGTAGAACATCAACCCTCCATGGTTGTCGTTATTTTGGCTGATTTTTTTTTTTATTTGATAGGAAACTTAGAGAAATTTTATTGCAAAAAAATAAACTACAGGATGATAAGTAATCATCAGAAAGGGAAAACAAAAATAAAAGTGAAAAGAGCTAAAGCCAATTAGACCAATCTCTACATAGGTTTGAAAAAGATAAGCCCTTAAAACCTTTAGTATTGTTCACCCACAATGCCACCAGATATTTAACCCCTTCCCAAATTAAACCTAGGTCCTTCCACAGAGCCCAAAGGATAACTATAACTGCAACATTCTAGAGCTTTTTCATCCTCTCTATCTTGCTATTAACTCTTATAACGTGCAAAAGAACACGTGTGACTACTATAGACCCATGTGAGTCCCATTTCAGCAAGCATCCGGGACCATACTGCAGCTACAAAAGGGCAGTGTAGGAATAAATGGTTCATATCGTCGTTACTATGACAACAAAGAACACACCAACCTAGGGATAAGGCTGAAAAGGTTTTACAATATTGAAGCATCTTGTGTGTGTTCAGTTTTCATAAGGCTAACAACCAGCAGAAAACTTTCACCTTCATAGGTGAACCTGATTTCTGAATAAAGAAATAGGGCGGAAAAGGAGCTGCACCCTCATTCATAATAGTCTTCGATAGAAAGGACTTAGGGGAGAACTCCAGAGTTATCTAACTTCCACACCCACTTGTCCAGGACGTCATTCTGATCATTAACTAGCTCCCATAAGGAAATAAGATCAGAGAACTACTCGGTTTCTCTATCATTAAGGTTTCTTGAGAAACGAATATCCCATAAGAATCTCCCAGTTGTATTAGAGGTCCCGCTATCTCTGATAAAGCAAACATTCACATTCTTCAATTCTGTTATTCTGTACAGCAAGTGAAAGCGCTCGACCAAAATGTGATTGCTAATACAAGGGTCCTCCTAGAACCTGACTCTTCTACCGTCCCCAACCTTAAACTGGAACATGCTTGAGGAACTCCTCACGACAGCTCGGACACAAATTTCCAGCGGCTTCTGAAAGTAGTTCTGGATAATGCAGGGGTACGCCACCCATTTGAACTAAGGCCGTATTTACTCCTAATGACCCTACTCCACAAGGAACTGCTCTTCAAAAGGAACTTCCATAACCACTTCGAGATCAGGGCCTTGTTTGGGTTAATAATGTTGCCAATCCCTAATCCCCTATACTCAACTTGGCAAACCCCATTCCATCTGATAAGGTGGTCCCTTCCCCAATCGTCCTTTCCTTTTTAGAAAAAATCCTTCATTCTCTTCTTGATAACATTTGCTACTCCTATTGGGGATCCGAAATAATGATAGAAAGTAAGTTGGTAGGGCAGGTAGGACCGAGTGCACCAAAGTAAGCCTCCCCACCGGGAGACAAAAGCTTTCTTCCAGCCGTCCAATCTTTTGCTAATTTTCGCCAAAATAGGTTCCCAGAAGTCCACCCTCAAAGGGTTTCTAACCCAAATACTTAATAGGCCAATACTCCATCGAGCACCCAATCCTGTTTGCTAAGGAGTTGATTTCGGTTTCATCCATGTTTATACCCAAAAGGACACTCTTCTCCATATTAATTTTCAGCCCAGAGGCAGCACAAAATACGTCGAGTAGGCAAACCAGGTTATTTAGGGTGGTTTCTTCGGGTTGTATAACGAATAATGTGTCATCAGCAAATTGAAGGTATGATATTTCAACCATGTCTCTTCCTATGAGCAACCCCTTGTACATCCCTCTATGTTGAGCCAAGTCCACCAATTTGCCCAGTCCATCTGCCACTATAGTGAATAGGAACGGCTATAATGGGTCTCCTTGTCTTAGACCCTTAGACCCCTTGAACTTTGCCCTTTGCCATTAACCATGGTTGAAAATGTGACCGACGAGAGACACACTTTCATCCATTCTCTTCATTTGTTACAAAAGCCCTTCTTCTCAAGGACAAAGTCTAGGAAGGACCATTCCACGTTGTCATATACCTTTTCAAAGTCAATCTTGAATACCGTACCTTGCTTGTTCAACTTTCTGTAATCCTCCACCAGTTCATTTGCTACTAACGCCACGTATAAAATTTGATGCCTTGCAATGAAAGCACCTTGTGCTTCCGAGATGGTGTCGCTGAGAACTCATCTTCGTCTGATAGAAAGCACTTTGGCTATGATCTTGTAAAGACTAGTCACCAAACTGATGGGTCGAAAGTCCCTTGTCCTACAACAGTTCAAATTTTTGGGAATAAGACAAATGTAAGTCTCGTTGGTGGCGCTGTTAATAATTCCATATTGGTGAAACTCGTGAAAAACCCGCAACAAATCCTTTTTAATAATCGGCCAGCATTGTTGAAAAAGTTTTAACGTAAAGCCATCAGGACCTGACACTTTGCTACCATCACAACTAAAGATTGCCTCCTTTACCTTCTCTTCATTGAACGGTCTAATCAACCATTCAGCCATTGACTCCAAAATAGGAGACCAATCCACCCCCTTAAAACCTCTATACCCCCGCCACTAGAAGTATACAATTTTTTAAAGAATGAGACCACTTTTGTTGTAATATCCTCCTCCGATTCCAGCAAAACCCTATCATCTCTTTCCAGCTTAGAGATATAATTCTTAGACATCCGCACATTCATGAGTTTGTATAAGAGCTTCGAGTTGGCGTCCACTTCTTTGGCCAAACTAAATTTAGACTTTATTTTGAGAGACCCTTCCACCTTTATAATCAGTTCTTGCAATCTACTCTTGATCACATTTCTCTCGGTCTTAAGAGATTCAGACCAAACCATGGAAGCTTCTTGTTTGTCTATGGCTTCTAGTCTGCCCTTAAGCATCCTCTTCTCTGCCCTCATGTCGCCAAAGGTCTCAACCTTCCACTTCTTTAGGTAGCCTTTCATACTTCTTAGCTTAGTCATGAATCTAAACCTTTCCCACCCCGAAGTACTAGTGTTATTCCACCATTCTGAGAAGGAGGAGTCAAAGCTTTTGTGTTCTAGCCATATGTTTTCAAATTTGAACAGAGTGGGACCCCATTTGGGTGGGATAGTGTTCAACACAATCGGACAGTGGTTACGAACAATTTTAACTACTGCCTCTTGCCTGACATAATTAAACAAAGCACCCTACCCTCCAAAGTAAAGAAATTTGTCCAGCCGATAACAAATAGGAGTTTTACGGAAGTTAGACCAAGTGAATTGAGAATTCGCTAGCGATGGATCTGTGAGAGATAGCTCCCCAATAAGATCATTGAACACTCTCATGCTTCGGGTGAGTCTGGGGCTGTTGAACCTTTCATGAACAAATCTTACTACCTTAAAGTCGCTCCCCGCACACCAGTTCTTTCCACACACCACAAACCTCTGCCAATTTGTCCCAAAGCGGGAATCTATCTACGGCCTTATTTGGACCATACACTCCTGTAAACCACCAACAAGAGCCATCCGGATCACTCACTTGAATAAAGACAGTAAAATCCCCTACCAAGCTTTCTACCACCTTTATACTTCTAAAATCCCACACCACTAGAACCCCTCTAGACATCCCCGCTGACGATAAAAGAACCCATTCCTTAAATCTGGACCTCCAAATACTACCAATAAAAGCGTGATCCACTCACATCTTCTTCACTTCTTGTAAAGCAATGATATTTGGATTTTCCTTAGAAACCACCTCTTTAATAGCTCTTCGTCTCATTGCAGAGCCACTCCCTCTTATGTTCCATGATAAGATCTTCATTTTAAAGATGACTTTCCATTTTCGCTAGGCTGCTTATTGTAGTTCACTCGAAAATGAAGGTTATGCAGCTCCCTAGCCCCTCCTTTTCTTCTGTTGGTTTTGTTGTCACTCCCCTCAGTGATCTCTTTTCACTCCCTCTTATGTGTTCTTTGTTTCCTAATTTATCTTGTGGTTTGAAATGCTGATTTGTAATCAAATTTTGATGCTTATATGCAAGAAGATGTGTTCAACCAGGCTAAGGCAGGTGCTGCATAGGGGGCTAGAGGTTCTGAAAGAAAGCCCCTTCTGTGGTACCATATAATTCCACTAGCTCAAGTCCCACAGCTTCATGTGTAGCCTTTATCTTGTTTATTGTATGAAAGCACTTGGTTTATCTTCATGTGTAGTCATACAGAGAAAAAATGAACATGAAGAAAAAGACAAATAATGAGAATGAGAAAAAGTAAGGAAGAGAAAAGAAGAGAGAAAAATAGAAATGGAAAAAAGCAGAGAGAATGAAAAAAAAAGTGAGGAAAAGAAAAGAAGTGAGAAAAGAAGAAATGAAAAGAAGAGAGAGAAACAGAAATGGAAAGAGAGAGAGAGAGAGAGAGCAATTCATATGACAAAAGTGATGATGGTTTGTTTGTATCAATTTATTATTCGTTATTATTCAAGTAGGTTTATTTTTTTAAGTAATTTATGTAAGGTGAATGAGTTCACTTAACGATTATTGTTGAATTATTACAATTTTTCTGATAAACATTTGTGTCGATTAATTAGTCCTCAAAATGGATAGGAATTTCCAAAATCTCCAGAAGACCAAAGAATTTATGCCCCATTTATACAATAACTTAAAATTTTATCATATAAACAAGTACATAACAATTCAACAATAGCGAAGCTAGAGTTTGGAGGCGTCATTCTAAATCCTACTTGGCCATAAAGTTGCAATTCTTGGAGTTTAACTCTACCCTGATTTGGTCTCAACTCTTTTAAGGTCTTCTTCCTTCATTTTTGTTTTTGGGTTTTATCTGTCTATTAGTTTGTGTATGTAAAATTCTCTCTTTATTACTAGTTTTAACACTCCATTTATTTCATTGAATTATGTTAGTAACTAATGAATATAGATTCGATTGTCATGTTGGGTTTTGAATTTGTCCTTGACATATTTGAAATAAAACCACAACTATGGGTTATATCGAAATATTCTAAAATAATTTGTTATTCATTATCAATCAATTTTGCTAGATAAAAAGTCTTTTTTAACCTTTGAACTTCAGTGACAGTCTTGTAATTGACCATAAATTTTTTCCTTTTTTCCTTGTTCTGTGGTGTGGATCATGTATTTATATTAGATGATATGGTGAACTTTATTTATTCCATATTGAAGAAGAAGAAGAAAGTGGCAAAATATGTAGTTTGAGATGGAGTATCAAATGGAGTCATAGTACATCGAATTACTTAAGCAAAAGAGATGGCTCAACCTTGCTGGCTAGGTACTATATGTGTGTGTATATATACACGTTTTTTCACTCAATTCAACTATAGAATAGGTAAAATAAAAATTTTCGTTGCAGATCAATTTACTTTTCAATAAGATTTTATGCTTAAATCTTTTACTAGTTTGTCAACTTTAAGAGAATATAACCTTTTTTTTTTCAAATATCTGGTTACAAAGATATGGCAATTCAATATTTTCCCTATGTAAATATAATGCGGTCTTTTCTCGTTTAATTTTTTTTTCACTAGTATAGCTTGATTTGACTGTAGCTACCTACACATTTTTTTGATGCCATACTGTTTATTGCTGAATGCACTTGCTAGGGCTGTGCAAATCATTGAAGCTTAATCCATTTTTTAGTGAGATGCATGAGAAATGCATTGGCTTAGGTAGACAGAGAATAAAGCCTTAAATTAAGCTTCTTTTAGACATCAAATTGTGTATTATCTTCTTATTCTCAAGAGGACTAAAAGTATAAGCACCTAGTACTTTAGGTTATCAAACTAAAGATAACATGTCATGCCCCAATATCCCTATTAATGACTTGGATCTTTATTTGGAATTCTGAATATGGTGTGAGGATTTGGAAAGAAACTGTTGGGTAAGAATGTTAAAATTTAATGCTTGCTACACAATAAATTCTTCTACAGTTGGATGCATGGGACTCCATGACTTACATATAAGGAGGTCTCCCATGGCTTTCAAGTTTTACCATGTAATAGAATTGTTTTAGGTTTTGCGATGCTGCACCTTTGACAATATGTTAGCAAAATTCTAGAATCGTTGTATAACTTTACTATCAATATTTTTGATGCATACAATCACTTTATTCAACATGAGCTCTGAGAAACAAATTATATAATTTTGCATGCATTTCCAGAGCTTATTCTGTAAGACCATCTTTGTGCCGAAATAATTAGTTGTATTCACTGGCAGATTGTCTTCCTATAGTATTATGATTTCGGTGTTCTGCATAGGTGGGCCTTTGGAAGAGGCAAAACAGTTTGCTAAGGATTTGAAGCAAGACATGATACATGAGACTTGGTGATGTTGAATAAAATCCTTTATGCTTACTGCATAGCAGGTAGGAGAGTATAATGGGAGTGTCGAAGAAAATGGAAGAATAAGCAATTAGTCCTGATTATACTACCTTTATATATATATATACACACGTATAAGATATAATTCTGTATGGAGAAGTTGTATATGCTTGCTTACCGAAATACGGTGGACATGCACAGTAAAGGTCAACTAGATGAGGTATGCTCTTATCCCTTCCTATTGATTAAAACTTATTTGCTACTCTTTTATTTTGCTTTTCGCTCTGGAGATGACTAAAAGGAAAGTTAAAACCATGAATGAAGATAATCAATGTCTTAGTTGAATTGACTTTCGAAATGTAATTAAAGTGCATGTGTCTATAAACAAGTGATATAAAACCAAGAGGAAGAATGAAGATGTAGCAAAAAGGAGAAATAAGATACAGGGTTGAAGAAGCTATCAGTTTTAGATGAAATGCAGGAGAAATGCTTTAACTCAGAAGCCTTCAAACAGGCTAAACATCAAATTATGAATGTCTTATAGATTAAAAACAGATTAAGAAGTATAACTATATTCATGTGTGTGTCAAGGTGATTTCTTTTTTCTACGATAAATATATCCATTCACACCCCTCTTGCTACTGGGAATTTGATCATTTTTTTTAATTTTAATTTTGTTTTGACATTTTTCAAGGTTGAAGATTATTTATTTGTGTACTTTTTGAATCATTGCATTTAGAAAATCGAATTCTTGACACACTAATTGTCTTTCATATTTCATTTTTTTTAGATGGAAGAAAGTCTTACTCTGAAAACTATTTCTTCTTGACATGTATTGTGGAATGTTTATGAGGCGATCTCTTTTTTCCTCTTTTTATTTTGCTTTAAATGAAATGAGAAGTAAAACATGGGCTTAAGACCAAGCTTTTGAGTTGTTGAAGTTCTTTTTGGTCTTTCTTTTATATTAAACATCTTACATAAATCAGAGGTTAGAAGTTTAATCATAATAGAACTATTTCCTGGTTTGAAGAGTAGATATAAAATGGAATGAATTATACAACAATTCCTCCATTAACTTCTACTTTTATTTAGGAAATCGATTGTTTCTTGTTTGTTGAATGTGATTATGTCCTATTTTCCATGCTTATTTTGGATGCTCTCAAAAAGAAAAAGATTAAATGCTCGATTTCTAACTAGGGAGTTCGAATTCCCAATTATAGCTCACGAAAGCACAAGGTATTTATGTTAAATATTCTGTAGATTTATCTTTTATTTGTTATCAATTAACAAGTGTATGCTACTAGCTCACCTTTGAGTATTCATATTCTTAGAATTGGGTATTATCAGTAAATAATAATATTATAAATCTTTTTATGCTTTATGGACCATGTTCTCATCATGGTATATCTCATTATATAAATTTTTCTTTGCAATTTATGAAAAATATTTGCCATCTTTCATAATAATATTGAAATTCTTACAGGAATGACCAATCTATGAAAACAAATTTGCAAATAAATGAACGTGATACAAAGTAGGGAGAGAAAAAGAATGAAAAAAAGGAGAAAAGGAAGAAGAAAAAAAGAGATAAAAGGGAAGAAAATTAATAAAAAACAAAAAAAGAAAAAAGAATCTTCTCACGTCAAGAAAAAGAAAAAGAAGAAAAAGATGACAAAAAAGATAGATAGAAATGAAAAAATTAGAGAGAAAGCTCTTGAGATATGGAAAAAGAGTAGACAAAAGCAAAGAGGAAAAGGGCGGGAGAAGGAGATTGAATGGAGGGAGACATAGCATTAGAGAGAGAGAAAGAATGAAGAAAAGGAGGGGGAAGAAGGGAGTGGCCAAAGAGCGAGAGTACAATAGGTGAAATTGTTGATTCCTTGTAGGTGTAAGGAGAGTGCAAGATAGAAAAACACCAAAAGTGGAATTTATTATGGAAGGGAAGTAGGCGAGAAGTAAGAAGGACGAAAGTAAAAAGGGAGAGGTATGGGAGATTTGTCATAGATGGAGGAAGGAGAGAGAGCAAGAAGAAAAGGACAGAAGAAACAATAGCAGAGTAAAACAAACATATCGAGAAAGGAGAAGAGAGGTGAAAGGAAGAAAGTGAGGTATTGATAGGTCGATAAAGAACATTAAAAGGAGTAAGGAAAGAAGAGAGGAGGAGAAAAAGATAGAAGGATGAAAGAGGAGAAAGAATGAGAAAATGAGAAGGAGAAAGACATATATAGTGAAGGAGGGAGAGAGAATGAGTAAGATGAGAAAATAAGAGGTGAGAGAAACACGAGGGCAAAACTGAGAAAAGAAAAAGGCTTATTGTATAGAAAAAGTGAGATGGAAGAAGAGTGGGAGAGAGAGATAAAGAGGGTAAATGGAGAGTGAAAATGAGAGGAAGGAATGAGAAGGGCGAAATGAGGAAAGAAGGGACATGTATGTGAGATTGAAAGAGAGATGGGGGTTAAAGGGGAGTACAAATGAGTGAGAAAAGAGGGAGAGAAGAAATGAGAAGGGTGAGATGGAGATGGAATGAGAGAGAGAGAGAGAGAGAGAGAGAGAGGGAGCTAGGGGTTAAAGGGGAGTAAAAATGAGAGGGTGAAGAGGGAGTGAAGGAATGAAAAGGGTGAGATGGGTAAGGAATGAGAGAGAGAGAGAGAGAGAGAGAGAGTATGTGTGTGTGTGTGTGTGTTAATGTGTCGATGACTGACTTATAGGTGAGCAAAGAGATGAAATGAGTGAGAGAGTGAGTGAAAATTAGAGGAGGAATATGTTAGTGTGTTGATAATCAACTTGTAGGTGAGCAGGGAGATAAAGTGAGTGAGTGAAAAAAAGAGTGAGGAACGATTAGAGAAAATTAGAGTGACTAAGGGTTAGAGAAAATCAGAATGACTGTGATAAGAAAGTTATAGAGGAATAGATAGCAAGAGTAAGGGAGTGTGAGTCAAAGGGAAGGAGAGATAGACAACGAGGGGAAGAGTAAGTGTGTGTGATAAGAATTTGAGTTGGAGGAAGAAGGTTTGTAAGTTGATAAGTGAGCGGTCAATTTTGACTTGACTTGATTCGAGCTTTTATTTATTTACTAACGTTATTATTTTTTTTTTTTAAAAGTCTTTTTTCAAGAGTCAGTTGGTATACCTTCTGTTTTAAGTCAGGCATATTTTGTTTAGAAGTCAGATTGAGAGCAGTCTTTATCAACTATTGATTCTTGTATTTATCAATATTTATATTATTTGATTTAAATATCTATTTGATAGTCTGATTTAAAAATAGATAAGGGAGTGTGATAACAAAGTTAATAGAGGAATAGATAGCAAGAGTAACAGAGTGTGAGTTAGAGGGATGGGGAGATAAAGAACGAGGGGAAGAGTTTTGAGTTGGAGGAAGAAGGTGAGTGAGTTGATAAGTGAGAGGTCAATTTTGGCTTGACATTTTATTTATTTACTAATGTTATTATTTTTTTTCATTTTTTTTAAGAATCATCTGGTATGCCATCTTTTGTTTTAAATTAGGCGTGTTTTGTTTAGAAGTCACATTGAGGGCAATCTTATCAACTCTTGATTCTTATATTTATTATTATTATATTATTTGGTTTAAATATATATTTGATAGTTTAAATGAAATTAGATAAGTAATTGTACTCATCACCATATGGTTCCTTATGTTGTATTTATAATACCACTTGTCCTCATCTTTTGTGAGATGTTTCATTATTTTTTGAACTTTTGATATTCTATTGTTTATATAGGAAATGTAACATTTATTATAGAAGTTTTATGTATTATTTACCGTATTACTAGTTTGGATAAATGTAATTATATATTTAGTTTTATAATTAAGCCTTATGTTATATCTGTTAATTTGGTTGGTGATATTTGAGATAAATTATTTGCTTAACTTATGGGTGTTGAGATAAATGAATAAATAGTTATTTTATTTTCTTGTATCTAATTAGAGGAATTTTAGTCCTGAGCCTAGTCCTTTGTTCTTACTCTTTAACAAAGATTTCTAGTTTCTTATAGAAAAAGGATAAATAGTATACATAAAACTATATAATATTTATTTTTTTACAGCAATGTTGTTATTCTTTTAGCTTGGTTTCTTTATTTGTCTCTAGGAGACTGAAAAATTCACAACCTATCAATTAATAATATCAGAATTCTGGAATTGAATAGTTGAATACCTAAAGGTGAGAAAGAAGAAAATTTATAGTTGTCTGGTTCAAAGATTTAGATGAGTTTCTATAGGCTATAAGATAGTTTTCATACATTTTAACCCTTAAAAAAACAAGAATTTATAACTTTTTACATTTGTGCCAAATGAATTATTATTATGTGCTCTAATTAAGAGATGACTGCTGATGTCAAAGTTTCCATTTGAATTTTAATTTAACTGTTTGTCCGCATAATTTTGTTACTGATCTATTACTGCTTGCGTGATAGATTAGTGACCTCTTGTGCATTGATTATACTAATGACGTTTGAGCTACCTGTGGAGACTCCTTGTTAGTGATCAACATTAAGGTTATTGCTCTTACCATGTGCTAGTGCTATTATTTATTTCTTTATTTACATATTTTAAATTCAGTAATGTATATATATAGTGTTTAAATTACTAATTGTTAAACCTTTTTTTTATAAGAAACAAAAACTTTATTGATCAAGGAGAAGATAAGAAGAGAAAAAAGCCAACAAAAAAAAGAAAAAAGGAAAAAGAGACCCAAACTAAAGACCTTCTAACTTAAAAATTCTCAAACCCTTAACAGATCAGAAAAAGTATAACTTTTGAAGTGAGAAGTACATCTGAGCCAGATGGCCACCCAAAATTTTATCCTATCCCAAGTCTCTTCCTCCAAGGAAGCTTGGTCTTTAAAAATTCTCTGATTTCTTTCATTCCAAACTGCCCAGAGAGTTGCCAAGGTATAGGCATTCCAAAGAACTCTTCTGGGTCTGCTCCCCACATCGCCCATTTGATCAGAAAAGAAGTCAAAAATAGTTTTTGGGATGACCCAACATAAATTTGTCTCATAAAGTAACCTCCACCACAGATTCAAAGTGAAGCTGCAATGAAGAAACAAATGATCCAGGTCTTCTCCTTCTCTCCTGCACATTGCGCACCAGTTCGGGGAAAGAGCTAGGTAAGGTCTTCTCCTCTGAAGCAACTCTTGAGTATTTAGTTTCCCCAATGCTACCAACCATACAAAGACCTTGATTTTCGTTGGAGAAAGGGTCTTCTACACCAGATGGTAAGGCACAAAATCAAGACCTTCCACTTCTTGCAACTTGTAGAAGCAAGATTTACAGGAAAAATCACCGTTCTTATCTGGCAACCATTCCCTCTTATCTTCTAATGGTACACTGAGATTCACGTTAGTCACACACTCCAGTAATTCCACCATGTCATCCAACTCTCTTTCGCTTATACCCCTAATGAAAAGAAAGTTCCATCCACTAGTTAAAAGGGACTCAGCTTCTTGTCCAACTCTGAAATCTGAAATTTTTCCATTGTGTAGAGAAGACAACCTTTATACAGTTGGAAAGTGATTAATAAAGGTGTCCTCTCCCCTCCAAGCGTCCTCCCAAAATCTAATATTGTCTCCATTGCCAACATTGAATGCCACCATCTTATAAAAAATATCGTATTGTTTCGAGATAAATTTCCACGGGCTTCGATAAGTAGTTCTACTTGCTATCATGGAATCCCAACTGTTTGAAGCGAGCCCATATTTGCTTTTTATCACCTTATGCCATAAAGCATCCTTCTCTTGAGGGAATCTCCACAACCATTTCAGAATAAGGGCTTTGTTTCTAATAAGCAACTTCCCAATTCCCAACCCTCCTTTCTTCTTAGATAGATAAACCTTAGCCCAAGACACTAGGTGATCGGGACTTACCTTCTTTAAGCTATGCTCATGCACACACATTCACTCCATAAATAGCAGATGCAAATACAATTATGTTTACAGAGCACTTTCTTGATACTGGCTCACGCCTATACATAAAAGTCACTAACTCACTAACACATTTACTTACACACACTAACACTTGTAGACACTGGTACATTTACAATACTCATTCACATACACTCACACCTAGACACTCATGAATTACTCATGAGAACACAAACAATAAACGCACTCATTTACCCAGACACGCATCACTTACTCTCACAAATGACACACTAACGCATTCACTCACTAAATTATTCACTTACACAGACACACTCACACCAGCACTTGCTCACACACACAAACATGTGAATAACGCTCTCTAACACTTACACATACACACAAATAATACTCTCTCTCTCACAACAAATACAAACACCCATCACCCACACACACTCATTCACTCACATACACACTTACACTACACAATCTCACACTCATTCTCTCTCACACACAAACAATAAACATGTACAGACACATCAATCTCTTACAAATGCATAATATCCATTCACTCAAATACAATAATCAATCAATTACACGACACAAACAAACATCACACTCACCCAACACAAACAAACATTACTCACATAAACACCTTACTCACTTCATAATATTTATTCATATGCACAACACACATGCGCCCTTAGTCACTCTATTAAGCACAAACTTGCTCAAACAAAAATGCATTCATACACCCACATCGTTCCACTTACAAAAACTCACTTAGTAACATTTACGCACGAACAGAATAATTACACACACCCAATAACACTAGTATATCTCTCACATACAAAATGCTTGGTCACTTTCTAACACAAAAGAAGGTGCAAGTTTCACATTTACAATTTGCAGATGACACCCTCTTCTTCCTAGACGCCGATTGAGAAAAGTTTTCGAACCTACTTAAGTTGATGGATGTTTTTTGCATAGTTTCTGGCTTGCGAATTAATATGGCAAAAATCAAACTGCTGGGTATTAATGTTGAGGAAGAGTTTATTCATTCACTAGCTTCTACAACGGGATGCAAAATGAGAAATTGGCCTATCAAATATTTGGGTATGTCGTTAGGTGGAAACCCTTGGAAGTTTGACTTTTGGGAACCAGTGGTCACCAAAATTGCAAAAAGATTAGACGGATGGAAGAAAACTTTCCTTTCTAGGGGAGACAGGCTAACCCTTATTCAATCGGTGTTGTTCTCTATACCAATTTATTACTTGTCTATCTTTAAAGCCCCTACAAGTGTCATAAATATCATAGAGAAGTTAATGCGAGATTTTTTCTAGGAAGGTAGTTACCATTTGGGTGGGGAAAATTTGGTGGTTTGGGAAGCAGTTTGCTGACCTAAGGAGCAAGGAGGGCTAGGTATCGGGAAAATTTCATTCAGAAACAAAGCATTCTTAATGAAGTGGATGTGGAGGGTCCCGAAAGAAACAAACTCCTTATGGCAGAAAGTCATCAAAAGTAAATAGGGCTTAATTCAAACCTTTGGGATACCGCTTTGATGGATAGGGTGACTCGCAGAAGCCCTTGGAAAGCTATCTCTGCTCTTTATGGAGAATTCTCTCAGTTTGTAAGATTTAAAGTTGGAAATAGCTCTAGGATCAGGTTTTGGAAGGACAATTAGGTGGGGGATAATAATCCAGCGTCAGCTTTCCCAAGTTTGTATAGACATTCCTCTTTAAAGACAGAGTAGTTTCAGAGTTTGTGAGGATTCAGATCCTAACTCAATTCACTCTACTAGCTGGAATTTTCATCTACTGAGAAGTTTGACAGATAGAGAAATCCCTCACCTACTGGATCTTCTTACCAGGTTGGATCCAATTATAATCTGTTCGGAGACCGAGGATAGGAGGATATGGTTTAACCATTCGTCAGGCTGCTTCTCATGCAAATCCGCGTTCTCTTTCTTATCTAAGGAGATCAATGCTACAGACTTTATCCTGGTTACATTTTTATGGAAACCTCCAGTACCCTCTAAAGTTAAGGTGTTTGCTTGATTAATTGCCCTGGAAAAGTTAAACACTCATGAAGTGTTACAAAAGCGAAAATCATATCTATCTCTATCTTTGGGTTGGTGTGTTCTTTGCAAAAAGGATAGCGAATCTCAGGATCATTTGTTACTTCATTATGATTTCTTGATTACACTATGGTATTATATCTTGAAAGATCTTGGAAGGAGATTGGTGATTCCTAGATTTAGTCAGGATATGTTAGAGGTTGGGCAAGGTCTTTTTTTGGCAACCAAAGAGGAAGACTCTTATGGAAACTAGCCGTGCTAGCTGGTCTTTAGGCTTTATGGCTTGAAAAAAATCGTAGGATTTTCGAAGGAGTGGAAGAAGGGATGGAGGTAGTGTGGGAAAGGGTCAAATTCTAGGTAGCTATTTGGCTACATGATGTAAAGGAATTCAAGAGCTATATTTTTTCTGACTTAGTGAAGGAGTCGAATCCACTATTGTAGTCTCTGTTTTTGCCTGTTTCTCAAATGGATTTCATGTCCACTTCATTTGTAGTATATCTTCATTAATACAAGTTTAGTTTCTTCTCAAAAAAAGACCACACAAATACCATGTAAGGACTGTTTTAAACTGAATTAGTGTTTTGTGTCGTTTTTTGAATATACTGACTACTTCGACAGGGTAATGTGACAGTCTATATGACAAAAATAATGATGATGTGTTAATTGTGTCGATTTCTTATTTTATATCAAGCAAACCATTGAATTCTCGTCACCAACTATTATTTTGTAAAGGCATGTATGTGCAATTTATTTTCTACTATCTAAATCCTTGAATCACCCTTGGGAAAGTTCACATCGATAAATCTAAGATTGATTCTTTTTTTTTGATAAGTGGAGTTAAGTTGATTAGTAGTTCAGTGAGCTTATACACATTCAATACCATTAAGTCCTTAGGCCTATAAATTTCTTCTAATTGTTTTCGTAAATTATGTCACTAACTAATTGGTGTGTTCCTTATTAGATGCAAACTATGATCAGGATGCTAGGGGTCAAGATTATATTCCTTACTTGGTGCATTCAACAAATACCTTGTTCCTTATGATAAATCCCAAAAAAGGGGCTCTTGTTATTGAAGCATTTTGCAGAGATCTTTTCTTGTTTTCTAATTTGTAATGTCTAGTCACAACAGTAATTTGAGAGTTTTACATAATAATATTTACATTTGTGCATGCAGATCACAACAAGCAAGAGAAGTGAAGAACCTAAATTTGCTCAGTGGTAAAATGAAGTGATGTGTAGCTTCCAAGATGAAGATCATATCAATCCAGCCCCTCAACTAATGACATTTTCATTCTTCAGCCCTATTTTTCAATCATTGTTATGTATTGAACCCTAAACTTTGTTTCCTTGTTCCAGAGGAATAGATTTGTTTTATTTCTTTATCTTCAAATCCTAGCCTATAATTTAGTAGCTACCTTTTTTGCTTGCTAGCAAGGTTAGCCTAAACACTTTTGGACCTTTATGTTTTTTATTTGTTTTATTTTCACCTTTGTCCACCCTTGAAGATCTAATTGCACTTGATAGGGTAGCTCAAGTAAAATCTAGGGACTTGAATCTCTGGAAGTGTATCTGTGAAGGTGAATACATGAATTATACTCTGATTGAATTTATGAATCTTTTAAGGTTGTCCTCCTCGGTTGAACTAAAAAGATTGTTGCCAGCGATTAGTTTCTTACACATTATTATGTCTTGGCATGAAATAGTTTTTAGAACCAAAAAGTTGAATTGGAAATGATGTTCTGGTTAGTGAAATTTAAATACTAAAACTTGGACACCATCTGCACGATTAATTCTATAGTTTCTTATACTCTTTTGTCCCCGATTTACTCACAGGAAGCTGTTCAAAATAGGAATAAATTATAAATGATAATTGTATGATTTTATACTCTTTTGTCCCTGATCTCCTCGCAGGAAATCGTTCAAAATAGGAATAAATGATAAGTGGTCTTACAGTTGACTAAGCAAAATTTTATTGTAGTATTGCAATTCTCTAGGACTCTTATTGTGAAAATTCTGGATTATAATTTTTCTTGTCTGTTTATTACAACCTGATTTCTTTGACATTGGTCATGTTTTAGGTTTATAAATAAAAAGAATTCATTCTTCGATAATGCAATATTTGAACATGACTAAAACAGAGTCTATCAAATTAGCACGGAGGAAAAGAAATATAAGGATTTCATTCTACTTTGTTGCAGTAGGTTCTTAATATTGTTTTAGCTTAATAGGATAATGACCTAATAGGCATCATTGTCAAAGAAGTTGAAAGTAGAATTTAAAGAAAACTCCTCTTGCAAATTTCAAAATGGATCCTTTACTCGCTCTTCATAACAAGTTTCTAGAGCTTGATTGGATCTTGGTAAGTTACTACGATTGAGTAATTATATTTGCACTATGTGGAAAACTGGTTTAGGATCTCTTTTGTATTTTTCTGCTTTTATTATAATATATCTCCAATATCTCCTAGGTAAGTCAAATAACGTGTGTATCCCTAATTCTTAGGGATCTTTTAGTTATTATAGTGATTCTGCTTCTCTGGCAGCTTGTTGCCAGAGTTGCTATATAAGTTGTACTTTATTTTATGTGATGGTGTGTAATAAAAAATATAGAGTATTCCTCTCTAAATTCTTCATGGTATTAGAGCTGAATTAAGGTTCTTTTCCTCAACCCTTCATCGCTAATTTTTTCCCTGTTATTCTGCCTGCTTCTCTTAGGTCACTTTAGTACCCTGTTTTGCTCTGTTTTCTAATTCTAAACAAAGTACGTCTGAAACCTTCAAATGACAAAATATGGCATGGCTACAGATAAGGAAGGCTCGGCTTCTGAGGTGACATCCAACCCAGAAACTATCTCAAATCGAACAAGTAGATCTAAAGGGGCTGCTACTGGACACGAGTTGAATGGCCATAACTATTCTCAATGGTCACAATCTGTGATGTTGTATATGTGTGGGAAATTTACGGATGATTATCTAACCAGTGTTACTACTGCTCCATCTACAGAGGATGCAAAATTCAAGGTCTGGAAGGCTGAAAATAGTATGGTTATTTCATAGCTAATCAACTCCGTGACTAACGAGATTGGTGAGGACTTCATGTACTATAGAACTATAAAAGAAATCTGGGATGCAACTAAGGAGGCCTATTTAGACTACGAAAATACCTCTCTGTTATTTGAAATAAAAGGTATGCTTAATGACCTGAGACAAAGAGAACTTTCTGTTACTCAATATTTCAATACTTTGAATCAATATTGGCAACAAGTCGATATGTTTGAGGATACAAAATTTGGTTGCACTGAATATAACATTAAATATAAAAAGATTATTGAAAAAGAAAGAATTTTTAAGTTCTTGTTTGGACTGAATAAGCACCTTGATGAGGTGAGGAGAAGACTTCTCAGTGTCAAACCTCTACCCACAATTCGAGAGGCATTTTTAGTGGTTAGGAGGGAGAACTATAGGAAGAAAGTGATGTTGGGCAATCCCAATACGTCTATGACTAATCCAAATGAAGCCTCTGCACTGGTCACTCGAAGCACCATCAATCCAGGACTAGACAACTGTGCTAGAAGACCAGGAAGACCATGGTGTGATTACTGTAAGAGACAAGGGCATACAAAGGAAAAGTACTGGAAACTACATCCAGAATTAAAGCCTCATGAGAGTTGAGGACATGTGGCTGTTGGAGAGAAGCCACAATCTGCATCTGAAACCAACCAATTTAACAAGGAATAGCTTGAACTCCTTTAAAAATTGTTCAGTCAGCAATCAAATCCAGCAAACTCAAATTCAACAGGGCCAAATTTAGCCTCTGGTTCAATTGCTCAATCAGGTATTTCATACACTGTTCTGGGTACTCAATTAGAGAAAACTTGTTCTTAGGTGATTGATTCAGGGGCTTCAGATTATATGAGGGGTAATGCATCATTATTTTGTGATTATAGCCCTTACAATGAGAATTTTATGCTGAAAATTGCTGATGGCTCTTTATCAAAGATTGTTGGTACGAGAACTATAATTATCTCTAAACATCTAGTCCTCAAATCAGTATTATTGGTTCCAAATCTAACCTATAACTTACTATCTATTAGCAAACTTACAAGAGAATTGAAGTGTGTTATTATTCTTCCACCCATTGCATTTTTCAGGACTTGGAATCAGGGAGGACGATTGGCAATGCTAAAGAAAGTGCTAGACTCTATATCCTTAAAGCTTCTTATCCTAGAAGACAAACTCAAACTGCTAGTAGTGTGCTATTTTCTTCTTTTCCTACTATGAACAATAATAAAGGTGCTATCTTGCTATGGCATTACAGATTGGGATATCCAAACTTTATTTATTTAAAGAAGTAGTTTCCAACATTATTTCACAATATTGATCCCAAGTTTTTATAGTGTGAGGTGTGTCAACTATCAAAATGTAAGAAATAATTACCCAATTTAGGGATATAAACGAGCAATGCTATGGGGCACCAGTGGTGCCCAGCACCACAGTGACATGTCTGTTTGTCACTGGATGATTTATTAATAAATTGGGTCCCACATAGACCCCACTTAAATTATAATTATGATTAGCCAGTGACAGACTGACACATCACTGTGGTGCTGGGCACCACTGGTACCCTATAGCATTATTCTATATCATCACAGCCATTTACCATGATTCATAGTGACATTTGGGGTCCTTCTAGAGTCAATAATATTTCTGAGAGTAGATGGTTTATATCATTTGTTAATGATCACACCAGGGTAACCTGGATATACCTCATGAAAGAAAAGTCAGAAGCAAAAACTATTTTTCAAATATTCAGCACTCTGATCCAAATACAATTCCAAACAAAAATTAAAGTGTTTAGATCAGATAATTAAGAGTATTTCAACTCAATACTTGGGAATTATTTTCAAGATAATGGGATAACACAACAAAGCTCATGTATTGATACACCCCAACAGAACAGAATTGCAGAAAGAAAAAATCGACATCTCCTTGAGGTTGCAAGATCTCTTATGTTCTCTATGAATGTTCGTAAATAATATTGGGGGGAAGCAATTCTTACCGCAGCCTACCTAAAAAATCGGATGCCTTCTCAGGTTCTGAAATTCCAAACACCTAGCCAAACACTCCTTCAAATCTATCCACATAGCCGAATCATATTTTCTTTACCTCCTAGAATATTTGGGTGCACTGCTTTTGTAACGCCCCCTAGCTTAACCATATTGTCATATACGGCCAAACTAGGAAGTGTTACTCTTTCTTAAACAATATCTTTAGTTTTATGAAAAGGTGGGCAAATTTGAACTTTCTAAAACCTTTAAACAAAGCAACTGCATGGCATTTCTTGTTAAAAGTGTCTTTACAAAATGTACTATCAAAAGAAG
>JXTC01000522.1:39072-90565 GCA_002914845.1 Trema orientale | reverse complement strand
ATAATTTAAATAAAGTATCCATGCCTAATTATTAGAGTGCACAAAATTAACCTTACGCGATTAAACTGAATCTAAGCCAGCTTAGTGTAACTAATCACCAATTCAGTACAGTGACTGCCACCTCGTGCTTACTTGGGGCCGACCAATAAAATGCTATAATTTAGTCATAAACATTAAATTAAAGCTATTTGACGTGTTAAATGAACTGTGAATTAAGCTCCGAAAAGCGTGAAAAATGTATTTTACCGAAAAACTACTATTTGACCTAGTTGTCAACTAATATGATCTTAATATATGTGCATATAGTATTACTATTCATGAATATATTCTTCGTTCTTTTCACACACCAAGCTCTTTCTCTGAGGGTATTGAGCCTTTACACTGCATTGGGACACTTTAACAATCATTAGTATAATAACATCTATGTAAATGCATATAACATAATAAATGAGCATGTTACTATGAAAGTGGTATTAATAACTTCTAGATGCCTAGTATGCAACTAGAACATATTTATTATTGGCTTAGTATGCATGTGAGAATCTTGGGCACAACAGCTTTTGTCTACATAAACTCCTACAACCAAAATAAACTTGATCCAAAAGCAACAAAATGCTTATTTCTTAGCTATTCACCTACACAAAGGGGGTATAGATGTTACTCATCTATAACTCACAAATCGTATACCTCAATGGATGTTACTTTCTTTGAAAATCAGCCATGCGATCTAAAACCTCATATTCAGGGGAAGAAATATAATATTCAAGAATATGATTTTTTGACAAATAGAGATAGCCAATTTTTTTCGGATTGACCTCAACCTACTCCATCATATCCTTACTTACCACAGTCTACTCCATCCAATTCTCTTCAACCCAAGCCTATAGCACCGACTTCTCTCCAAACAGAACCGACGGCCCCATCACACAATGCAAAGAGCACACTACCTACAAATTCTGAGTTACGTGTCTATTCCAGGAGAAAGAAACCACAAGTGGATATAGAGCACCACACACTCTTTGAGCAGAACCAAGAGTCTAACTAGTGTCCAAAAAGTCTAGGTAACAACATTCCCGAAACTAGTAATATTGAAATTTCTCATGATGATCTTGATGTGCCTATTACATTAAGAAAAGGTGTTCGGTCATGTACTCAGCATCCTATTGCTCAGTTTATCTCATATGAAGCTCTATCTCTCAATTTTCGAGTCTTCACAACAAATCTCTCCAACATAGAAGTTCCAAATACTATTTATGAAGCTCTCAAGAAACCTAAATGGAAGGCTGCAGTTTATGAAGAAATTGATGCTCTCAGGAAAAATGGAACTTGGGAACTCTCAGACTTACCACAAGGAAAACAACCAGTAGGATGCAAATAGATTTTTAATGTTAAATACAAGCCTGATGGGAGTGTAGAATGGTACAAGGCAAGGTTGGTAGTCAAAGGCTTTACTCAAACATATGGCTTAGCCTACCAGGAGACATTTGCACAGTAGCCAAACTCAATACAGTCCAAGTTCTGTTATTTTTAGCTGCAAACTATGACTGGCCTCTATTCCAACTAGATGTCAAGAATGCCTTCTTAAATGGAGATCTAGAAGACAAAGTTTACATGGAGATACCACGAGGTTTTGAGACAAAAGCCAACTATAACAAAGTGTGTGAACTTCAGAAATCTTTAAATGGGCTCAAACAATCCCCAAGAGCCTGGTTTGAACGATTTACTAGAGTTGTCAAGAAACATGGCTATTCACAAGGGCAAGCAGATGACACACTCTTCATCAAACGTTCTTCAAAAGGAAAGATGTCAATCCTTATTGTCTACGTAGATGATTTCATTTTAACAGGTGATGATCTAGAGGAAATGAACAGCTTGAAGAATATTCTTGTTACAGAATTTGAAATAAAGGACCTGGGGAATCTGAAGTACTTCTTAGGAATGGAAGTTGCAAGAACAAGAAAAGGCATTTCAGTCTCACAACAAAAATATGTCCTTGATCTACTAAAAGAAACTAGGATGTTAGGCTACAAACCAGTTGATACTCCAATGGAATCTACCTACAAGATTGGTCTGAAGAAAGAAAGCACTTCTGTTGACAAAGGTAGATACCAACGTTTAGTGGGAAAACTAATCTATCTCTCCTATACACGACCGGATATTGGTTTCTCAGTAAGTGTAGTGAGTCAATTCATGAATAATCCTAATGAAGAATACATGGAAGCTGTGTACAGAATTCTCAAATATTTGAAAATAACTCTAGGTAAAGGACTTTTCTTCAAAAAGAGTTCTAAGAAAGGAGTAGAAATGCAGATTCAGCAGGTTCCGTAATAGATCAAAAATCCACCACTGGTTACTGTACTTAATATGGGGAAATTTAGTGACATGGAGAGGTAAGAAGCAATCAGTTGTTGCAAGAAGCAATGCAGAAGCTTAGTATCGCGCACTTGCTTTAAGTGTGTATGAATGAATGTGGTTAAATCGATTACTCAAAGAACTGGGAGTTACTACAAATGGTCCTATGAGAGTTCTATGCGACAACCTTGCTATTGTAAGAAATCTAGTGCATCATGATCGTACCAAACACATAGAGTTGAATTGATACTTCATAAAAGAAAAGATTGAAGAAGGAATACTTGAACTAATCAATACTCCAACCAACACTCAAGTAGCAGACACCCTTACTAAGGCTCTACATCGAGTGAAGTTTAAATGTCCAAGCTAGGAATGATTAACATCTATTCCTAGCTTGAGGGGAAGAGTGGAAAAGTAGTTTAGGATCTCTATTGTATTTTTCTGCTTTTATTATAATATATCTCCTATTTATATCTACCATTAATAAGAGATATGGATGAGCTGTATCCAATATCTCCTAGGTAAGCCAAATAACGTGTGTATCCCTAATTTTTAGGGATCTTTTAGTTACTGCAGTGATTCTGTTTCTCTGGCAGTTTGTTGTCAGAGTTGCTATATAAGTTGTGTTTTATTTTATATGATGGTATGTAATAAAAAATATAGAGTATCCGTCTCTAAATTCTTTACACTATGTGGTTGTCTTGGAAATGCTTAGGAAAACATTTAGAAGACAATTGTTTGTGAGATCTTATAATTTGAGGGCATTGCTCTAACTTTAGATGGTACTTAAGTTAGTTTAATTTTTTTAAAAATGCTGGTAGAATCGAGTAATAATTTTAACAGCATGTCAAATGACTTAGTACTCCACTTATTTAACACTTTAATGTGCATCAACTTTACAAGAAAATTAAGTGCTGTAAACTTGAAGCACCTAGGATACAACTCCTTCTCTAACTGACCAAACATCTCATCAAACTTATCTGACTGTTCGGAGCCATCAATAGGAACATCACTATACCCTTCATCCATAGTTTGATGACTCGTCTCCACACTTCCAGCTATATCAACTAGTACATCTTGCATTTCATCCCCATGATCTTCAGCATCATCTCCACCTCTGACGTTTGCAACTTCAAACGATTCCCCATGAAAAGACCAAATAGTATACGTTTGTTGTATGCCTTTTTGGACCAAATATTGCTTAATTGTTTTCGGCTATTAGAATCTCCGATTTATGCCTTTTTGGCATGGACATCGGACTAACTCCTCCTTTTCCTTCATTGTCCAGTCTTTTGTGAACCCATAATGGAAGGTTTAACTCTTTCTGAAATCGATGTTCCAGTAACATATGGTAACACGCCATATTGGACCTTCTTAATCGGACTCATTTGCCTAAAATCAACACCCATCTCTCTACGAACCTAAAACTCAGTTTCTCTTCAGTCAGCATAACATCAATTTAATTAGTATCAAACCGAAATTTTATTACATTACCTTATCCGCATTCTTCTTCGGATTCTTCATTTTGAACTCTGAATACATCTTCGTACTGTAATAAAAACAACAATACATTATCTCATTATTGGACTAAGTTAATGAAAACCAACCACATGTTTTAGTAAATGTGCTTTATTGTCTCATAACCCAACCCAATATTACGCAAAATCATCTTCGACTCATAATGAGATCCAGGGAGATTAGTCCCTTCACGATATAATAGTTGGTTGGCTGTATTTTGATTTTTACTCATCAATTCCGCAAAAACGACTAATCCATTACATCTATGTGAAAATTAGATCATGGTCATGGTTATTTTGGCTGATGATGATAATACTTATTTTAGGAAGTAGAAAGTTATTTTCAACTGATAAAGAATTTTTTTTATTGTTGTTCATTCTATGTTTATTTTATTTGATTATTTTATTTACTTTTGTGTATATATATATATATGTACGTATATTTTTAGTATAGAGCCAAGTCCTCAATATTGGAATCATACAATTTGGAGACTAGAGTCATTTTTCGTTTATTAAGTTTCTGATGTGATTTCCTTTTACTTCATGTGGTAATGCGTTCAATTTTTTATCGATTCTATTTCCCTACAGTTTGAGGCTACTTGGCCTCTTACAAATTATACTAACTGTACTGTCGATTGATTTATTTCTGGCTTCTGAATTTTTAGGTTGTTTTGGCCTTGGAAAGTATTTTTGGTGATTTATGAGATGTTATGTTCTTGTACTAGTAACGATACTGCCTTGCTTCCACACCTTTCCCTGATCATCTCTCCATGCAGCAACTATCTCTCCATCTGCCAATTAAAAAAAGTAGAGGAGCAGGTTGTGAGAGAGGGTCTTTGTTGTTGTTGTTTTTTTTTTTTTTTTTAAATATTTAGAACAGTGTTTGTAGCGTATTATTAAAGTTCCTTAATTCAGAGAATGCAGTTGTGTTGTAACGCAAAAATGCGCTTGTGTTATTATTCATGCGCATTTAGCAATTGTGTTGTAACACAGAATGCACTTTGTTATTATTCATGCGCATGCATTTGCCGATAATGTTAGTACTATTATTGGGAAATATATTGAATTATTGTTCAAATTATCGTTCAAAGTCTTTATTCATAAGATTCAATCATACACAAGATATGTTTCAAATTATTAACTTGAAAAATTAGATATATAAATATACCATATAAGCAACTTTCTCTAATATTACTTGGACAAAATAAAAGAGTTTTTGAATCAAATGTCACAACTCACATGGTACGAAATTAATTAACTAATACTTCTCTAATGCAAAGAAATGTCAAATAATCACACTAAAATGAAGAAATGGTCAAAGCTTGTTACACATCAAACTCGAACCAAAGAGCTTGTCTTGAGCATTTCACTGCAAAATTACTTATTAAATCAATGTTAATAGAAATAGCAAAAATACTTACTCAAACTTTTATACACATAAATGCATTAATATATAAAAGAAAATGTTATACAATCATGCTATTGGCTTTTAATTATGTGAGGAATTTGGGTGTCATTAGAGAATTCATGATACTACATTCACCTTTTGTTCTTGCAGGAAAACATCGGCAAGAAACTAATGCTTCCTTTCTCTGTCTTTGTGAACTGGTACTAAAATCTAATGACAGGTCGTTGTAATCACTTAAGTTAGTATTTCAACTTAATTTCAAGAACTATAACTAAATTTAAGAAATTCAACAAAATTCACAGGCCACAGACATAGAATCAACAAAATTATGATAAGTGTCGCTTACAAAGTTCACATGCTTCTAAATCTCCGATATATAATTCCTTCCACTCTTGCTCCCTTGCAAATCTATTCATGGTCTTAGTTACTCCAATGTACTTTTCCTACAAATGTTCAAGGACAAAAATATCATATTCTTTTAAATCCAACATAAACTAAGTCAATGACATTCATTGTGTGTATATTATACTCACCGAAACTTATGTTAGCATGAACCACACTCTTGCTGGTTTTCGGTGTACATGGGCATATTCCTCATGAGTCAGGAGCTGTGAGAAGCAGCATAAGACCTAACAAATAAAATGAAGTCAATGAAAACTATACTTCTCTAAATTGCATTATAAGTATATGATTATGACCAATAAAATTGTACAAAGAACATACCAATTCGTCAAGTACTCCTCCAGGATTCATGTACATCAAATCCTTACATGTAAGTTCATATTTTCCATAATAAACAAGTATCTCACTAAATAATAAAAACTTAAAAAATAAACTTCGTAACCATTATCCTCATCAAACAAGAATACAAATACGAAGCTAGCTCAAAAAGGACAACGTAATACCTTATATTCTGGTTAAAATTAGTTTCCTCAACTGAACATCGAAGACTAAATGGACCAACAGTTCTTACATGTGAGGTAATGAACTTCCTAAGGAAGTGTTGGTAAGCATCACTGTGCCAAACTATAGACATTTTATCCTCTTTAATTTCATCCTTTCGAGCATCTCCTACTTCAATAACTTCAACTCGACCACTCTTTTCTTTTTCTATAACCTCTACATTCTGACCAGAAGGATCAACATCTTCTTCCATTTCATTTGCAATGAAACTCTTTGTTATCCTCATCTTCATCGTCACCATCATCAGATTCTTCTTTGATGTCCTCATCTTCCCATCCACTATCTTCTTCCCCATCATGACTCATGTCTTCTATAGTCTGAAGTGGGTCCTTCCTTATTAAAGCTGCATTCCAAAAATCTTTAAGTATTTCATTCTTAACATTCTCCAGTTCTGCTTTAACAATATCAGTCAAATTTGTGTGATACACATCAATCGACTCATTCATTACCCGTCTTACTTCATTAACGATTTCATCTTTCATTCTGCTAACCTTAGCCTTGTATCCACATGTGCAGCATTGGCTTCCATCAGATAGCACTGCAGGTCCCGATGGTGATGCTCGTGCTACTGTCCGTTGTGCTTCTATAGCAGATGTTGTATGAGATATGGTTGTATATACTTTTCGTAGCTGCAATTCAATAACAAAATTAAATCTTACTAATCCAAAATATTTACACCTTCATCCAAATCTCAATAGTTTAATAAATACACTTACTTACCTTCACACTATCATATCCATCAAGCTTACGAATATATCGCACTACACGCCTTACATTAGTAGCAAACCAGAAAATAAGTGCAAGAACTGATCTATCAACATAGCCGAAGTGCCAATCCACGTTGTAGAAATAGATGAGCTCCCAACATAGGATTCACCTCATCATTAAATTTAATATCATTCATTACCATAATTTAATTTTATAACATATTAAACAAATATACCATCGAAACACAGATAAATAAATATAAGTTGAAAGTAAAAATTAGAAACTATTACCTCCAAGAATATAGTGCATCCGGGCAGGTACTTAGTCAAACGTCCTTTGAAACTAGAAACAGCATTCATCAAGAATTCAATTGTGAAACTTGCCCAATTTTTCTTCGGGATTCTACTAACATCAACGTATGCTCCTGATGTTGGCCAAAGTATCGTACCAATCACTAACAACACATACTGAATCACAAACACCTCATCCGCCTATTTGTACTTCTGTAAATCATCCACTAGGTCGATCACTATGACTCGCCCATCGGCCCCAACTATTTCATCCCTCACCAGATTTACGTCCATATCATTATACGTTATTATCTCTTCACCACCATCCAATAATCCCATTACAGTTCAAATGCTTCCCTATTCAGCAAGTAGGTGTTCCCGTGAATTTTAAGTGTCCAAGCCTCCACATCAACTCTGTCAATTAAGTACAATATCAAGCTACTCTTCACAAATGGAGACTTCATATAGAGAAAACTTCCAAATCTACATTTGCTAATAGCCATCTTTTGTTCATCATTCATGGTCAGTTTGATAGAGCATACTTTGTCATTTGAGCAGCGACATTGAGCCTTCCTTGATGGTACCAAATAAAGAGTAGTTATTTGTCCAAAACTCAATTCTTTGTATCTAGCACCTAGTTTTCCCAATTGGAGATTTTCAATAAATTTTGGTCATTCTCGTTGGAGTACAAAACAATGAGTTTTTTGCCAAAAATTACCTCATATTTCTAGGTAGCAAATAAAGAGTATTTGTGAGTCTAGAACTCATTTCATTGTATCTAGTACCGAGTTTTTCCAAATGGTAATTTTCGGTCAAATTTGGTCATTTTCTTTGGACAAAGTTCAAAAAAAGGAGTTTGTTGCTCCAAACTTACCTAATGTCACAAAGTATCAAATAAAGAGTATTTGTTGATC
Source organism: Trema orientale (assembly GCA_002914845.1). NCBI lineage: Eukaryota > Viridiplantae > Streptophyta > Magnoliopsida > Rosales > Cannabaceae > Trema > Trema orientale. Next base: position 82,413 of record JXTC01000522.1, on the reverse strand, counting down.
CAGAACTTAATTCTTTGTATCTAGCACCTAGTTTTCCCAACTAGCAATTTTCGGTCAATTTTGGGCATTCTCTTTGGAGAGAGTTCAAAATAAGGAATTTGCTGTCCGAAACATACCAAATATCTCAAGGTACCAAATAAAGAGTATTTGTTGGTCTAGAACTCATTTTGTTGTATCTAGCACCTAGTTTTCCCAAATGGTAATTTTCGGTCAATTTTGGTCATTCTCTTTGGAGAGAGTTCAAAACAAGGAGTTTGTGGCTCAAACATACCTAATATCTCAAGGTACCGAATAAAGAGTAATTGTTGGTTTAGAACTCAATTCTTTGTATCTAGCACCTAGTTTTCCCAATTGGCAACTTTCGGTCAATTTTGGTCACTCTCTTTGGAGAGAGTTCAAAACAGGGAGTTTTTTGGCTGAAACTTACCTCATATCTCAAGGTACCAAATAAAAAGTACTTGTTGGTCTAGAACTCAATTATTTGTATGTAGCACCTAGTTTTCTCAAATGGCAATTTTCAGTCAATTTTGATCATTATCTTTGGAGAGCATTCAAAAAAAGGAGTTTGTTGCTCTAAACTTACCTAATATCTCAAGGTACCAAATGAAGAGTATTCGTCGGTCTAGAACTCAATTTTTCATATCTAGCACCTAGTTCTCCAAAATGGCCATTTTTGGTCAATTTTGGTCATTCTCTTTGGAGAGAGTTCAAAACAAGGAGTTTGTTACTCAAAACATACCTAATATCTCAAGGTACCAAATAAAGAGTAGTTGCTGGTCTAGAACTCAATTCTTTGTATCCAGCACCTAGTTTTCCCAAATGGAGATTTTCGGTGAATTTCTGCCATTCTCTTTGGGGAGAGTCCAAAACAAGGAGTTTTTTGCCCGAAACTTACCTCAATTCTCAAGGTACCAAATAAAGATTATTTGTTGGTCTAGAACTCATTTCGTAGTTTCTAACACCGAGTTTTCCCAAATGACAATTTTCGGTCAATTTTGGTCATTCTCTTTGGAGAGAGTTCAAAACAAGGAGTTTATTGCTCCAAACATACCTAATATCTCAAGGTACCAAATAAAGAGTATTTGTTGATTTGGAACTCATTTCGTTGTCTCTGGCACCTAGTTTTTCCAAATGGTAATTTTTGGTCAATTTTGGTCATTCTCTTGGGAGAGAGTTCAAAAAAAAGAGTTTGTTGCCCCAAACTTATCTAATATATCTCAAGGTACCTAATAAAGAGTATTTGTTGGTCTATAACTCAATTCATTGTATCTAGCATCTAGTTTTCCCAAGTGGCAATTTTCGGTCAATTTTGGGCATTCTCTTTGGAGAGAGTTCAAAATAAGGAGTTTGTTGCCCAAAACATATCTAATATCTCAAGGTACCGAATAAAGAGTATTTGTTGGTCTAGAACTCATTTCGTTGTATCTAGCACCTAGTTTTCCCAAATGGCAATTTTCGGTCGATTTTGGTCATTCTTTTTGGAGAGAGTTCAAAACAACAAGTTTGTTAGTCGAAACTTACCTAATATCTCTCGGCACCAAATAAAGAGTATTTGTTGGTCTAGAACTCATTTCGTTGTATCTAGCACCTAATTTTCCCAAATGGAGATTCTCAGACAATTTTTGTCACTCTCTTTGGAGAGAGTTCAAAACAAGGAGTTTTTTGACCAAAACATGCCTCATATCTCAAGGTACCAAATGAAGAGTATTTGCTGGTCTAGAACTAAATTCGTTGTATCTAGCACCTTGTTTTCCCAAACTGTAATTTTCGGTCAATTTTGGTCATTCTCTTTCGACAAAATTCAAAACATAGAGTTTGTTACTCCAAATTAACCTAATATCTCAAGGTACCAAATAAAGGGTATTTGTTGGTCTAGAACAAAATTCGTTGTATCTAGCACCGAGTTTTCCCAAATGACAATTTTCAGTCAATTTTGGTCATTCTCTTTGGAGAGAGTTCAAAACAAGGAGTTTATTACACCAAATTTTCCTAATATCTTAAGGTACCAAATAAAGAGTATTTGGTTGTCTAGAACTCAATTCTTCGTGTCAAGCACCTAGTTTTCCCAATTGACAATTTTCGGTGAATTCTGGTGATTCTCTTTAGAAATTGTTCAAAACAATGAGTTTGTTGCCTGAAACTGACCTCATATCTCAAGGTAACAAATAAAGTGTATTTGTTGGTGTAGAACTCAATTCTTTGTATCTAGCACCTTGTTGTCCCAATTAGTGTCAATTTTGGGCGTTCTCTTTGGAGAGAACACAATAAGGTGTTGGTTGCCCGAAATATACCTAACTTCTCAAGGTACCAAATAAAGAGTATTTGGTGGTCTAGAACTCATTTCGTTGTATCTCGCACCTAGTTTTCCCAAATGGCAATTTTCGGTCAATTTTGGTCATTCTCTTTGGAGAGAGTTCAAAAGGAGTATATTGCTCTAGACTTACCTAATATCTCTAGGTACCAAATAAAGAGTATTTGTTGGTCCAGTACTCAATTCTTTGTATCTAGCACCTAGTTTTCCTAATTGGCAATTTTCGGTCAATTTTGGTCATTGTTTTGGGCGAGAGTTCGAAACAAGGAATTTGCTGTCCGAAACTTACCTAATTTCTCAAGGTACCAAATAAAGAGTACTTGTTGGTCTAGAACTCAATTCTTTGTATCTAGCACCTAGTTTTTCCAATTGGCAATTTTTGGTCAATTTTAGTCATTCTCTTTGGAGAGAGTTCAAAACAAGGAGTTTGTTGCCCGAAACTTACCTCATATCTCAAGGTACCAAATAAAGAGTATTTGTTAGTCTAGAACTCATTTCGTTGTATCTTGCACCTTGTTTTCCCGAATGCCAATTTTTGGTCAATTTTGGTCATTCTCTTTGGAAAGAGTTCAAAACCTGGAGTTTGTTGCTCCAAACTTACCTAATATCTCATCGTACCGCCATAGCTAAGAGTTCGGCAATCTCTACATTGAAAAGACCATTCAACTTCTTTGACAAAGTAGCTATTACTGATCCCGTATGATCCCGGAAGATGACAGCAATACCAATACCACCTCCACTAGGGTGAACAGCAGCATCTGAATTCATTTTGATTGTGTTAAGGGGAGGGGGGAGCCATCTGATAGTAGATTCTTGAGCATTCACTCTCATCTTCGTAAATACTATCTTGACAGCCTTACTTATTAATAACAGAATTTGAGAAAGAAACCACCAAAGAGATATCCTTGGGAGACCCTCCATGTAATACCTTGTTTCTGTCAAACCAAAGACACTATATCAGAATACAAATTCTTTCCAAATTACCACATGACGTTGCTTCAGAGAGATGAGTCAAGATATCTGGACAATGTTGTGAGGAGGCCACTTTTATAATATCTCACAACCTGGCTTTTTTCCACACTGACTTTGTAGTCACACAAGAAAATAAAACATAGGAGCACGATTCCATTTGGCCACAATAAACACACCAGGGGTTGATGGGGACCTGGCGACGGAGGAGATTAGACTCAGATGGTAAGGCCTCGTGAAAAGCTCTCCAGATGAAGACTCGCACCTTAGGAGGGCTATCAAGCTTCCAAAGGAGTTTCTACCATCGAGAGAGAGAAAAACAGCTGGGGCGTATCTGATTAATAACTTCACGTAAGAGAAGATTATACCCACTCCGAACTGTATAGAAACCGTTCTCCTCGTAATGCCAGATAATTGAATCTTCTCTATCCTGGATGCTAAGTGGAATTGTTTTTACGACCTTCACGTCAATAGGCCACAAAACATTATCTACCATCCTCTCATCCTAAATCCCTAGCCCTGCAAATAAGTCTCGAACAAGAAGATTCTCATTCAATCCCTGAGTGATTGGTCGAAAAGAAACTGGCTGAGGTAACCAAGGGTCTTGAAAAACTTTAACAGTTCTACCATCTCCAATTCTCTAGCGAAGACCTTTATGCAATAAATCCCGTCCCCAGAGCAAACTCTTCCAAAGATAAGAGGAACTTTTTTTATCTTTTGCAGAGAAGAAATCTTCATCTCGAAAATATTTTCCTTCCAAAATACGAGCTGCTAATGAATTTGGATCTTGAAAGATGCACCATGCTTGCTTGGCAACTAAGGATTTGGTCATTAGTTAAGCCCCACTTTTATTAAAAATATATATATATCTCATGGTACCAAATAAAGAGTAGTTGTTGGTCTAGTACTCAATTCTTTGTATCTAGCACCTAGTTTTCCCAATTGGAGATTTTTGGTCAATTCTGGTCATTCTCTTTGGGGAGAGTTCAAAACAAGTAGTTTTTTGCCCGAAACTTACCTCGTATCTCAAGCTACCAAATAAAGAGTATTTATTGGCTTAGAACTCATTTCGTTATATCCAGCACCTAGTCTTCCAAGATGGCAATTTTCGGTCAATTTTGGTCATTCCCTTTGGAGAGAGTTCAAAACATGGAGTTTGTTACTCCAAACTTACCCAATATCTCAAGGTATCAAATGAAGAGTATTTGTTGGTCTAGAACTCAATTCATTGTATCTAGCACCCAGTTTTCCTAAATGGCAATTTTTGGCCAATTTTTGTCATTCTCTTTCGAGAGAGTTCAAAACAAGGAGTTTGTTATCCGAAACTTACCTCTGAAGATACCAAATAAAGAGTATTTGTTGGTCTAGAACTCATTTCGTTGTATGTAGCACCTAGTTTTCCCAAATGGAGATTTTCAAACAATTTTTGTCATTCCCATTGGAGAGAGTTTAAAACAAGGAGTTTGTTGCCCGAAACTTGCCTAATATCTCAAGGTACCAAATAAAGAGTATTTGTTGTATGACGCCCAAGATTCTCACATACATAATAAGCCAATAATAAACATATTCATATTGTATAATAGACATATCAAGCAACTAGTATCAATTTCATGGTAAATTACTCATTCTGATTGTTAAATGCTCTGTATTATTGTACTAATATTTGTGGAACTGCTCCCATGCAGTGTAAAGGCTTAGTACCCTCAGAGAGAGAGAGCTTGGTGTGTGAAAGGAACAAAGAATACATTTATGAATAGTAATACTATACAAACATGCATTAAAATCATGTTTGTTTATAACTTGGTCAAATAGTAGTTTTTCAGTAAAATGTATTTTTCACGCTTTTCGGAACCAAATTCAATGTGCGTTTAACACGTCAAATAGCTTTTATTTAATGTGTAGAAATCATTTCTAGCATTTTCCAAAGTGTTGGTTTCAAGTAAGCACGAGGTGGTAGTTCCTGTACTAAACTATGTTTAATTACACTAAGCTAGCTTAGATTAAGCTTAATCGCGTAATGTCATCTTTGTGCACTCTAATAATTAGACATTGATACTTTTTTTGCATCATTAATTGGAGTCTAATTGACTTATTTTTATATTTAATGATTGGTTATGGGGCTAGGTTTCACTAGATTACAATAAGATTGGCCATATGGGATTATAGGTCAAAGTATGACTAGTTTTCACCTCTTAAGCTAGGTTTCACCATTTTGGTCTACACTTGGGTTTATAGGATAGACCAGAAACGTGGTGAGTATGCTAAGGATGTTTTAGAGCTGGACACATGGAAAGCAATGAGCAAAATACCCAAAATACCCCTTAGAATTTAAGTTATGCCATTTCTTAGTCATTAAGTATTACCTTTTGACCAAATCTGGTCATTTGCTTTCCCTTTCTCTCCAGCCATGACCTGAGACTCTCCATCTCAGTTTTAGACCTCTCTCAACTCCTCTTAGCCATATCCAAGAGTTTCCAAGTGGTAGAACTCAAATTGGGACTCTAGAAAGCAAGATAAACAAAAACTAGTCAAGGTAACTCTACTAAGTTCTTCTTTCTAGGTCTTGTCCTTTAATTTCAATTCTCTACTTGTTCCCACTTAAATATTGGTTTCTTCAGGTCCTCTTAAGTTCAAAAATCCATTTCTAAGCCTTGGGAATCAGTTTGGTGGAGATAGAAGGCAAGAAGTCAATCAAAGACTCAAACTAGTCAAGGTAAGGTTTAAGTAGGATTTTGAAATTGTAGTGTGTTTCCTTATTTCAACTCTTAAGCCTAAGCTATTATTTGATGAATAATGATCTTAGAAACCCTTATATATTGCTGGAAATATAAAATTTAAGTGGAAGATTAATGTTAAACCTAAAGCCCCAAAGTTTGCTATTTATGGAATTAGGTATTTCTATGTGTAGTAGATTAAGTTTTCTATAATTGTAATCTAATTTTTTTAGACTTGGAATGTATATTTTATTGATTCTATTAGTTATTAGACTCTTTTGGTGGCTGGTTGTGATGGCACACAAGTGTAAAAGTGGTTTTAAACCTTGTTTAAACCGAAAGGAATTCAAGTGCATCTAGGTTGTTCTAAATGATCCTCTTGGAGGTGTATATGTGGGAATTGGCTTGTGGATTGTTATTGCAGGTCTTAAACCATGATTTTAATCATGTGGGAATGTCCCAAAAATAGGGGAGGTGCTGTCCAAATATTTTTAAAACTAAATGGTACCGTTTAGAAGCAAATGGACTAGTTTTTATGAAAGGATGTGCCATTTTGGTTCATTTTGTGATTAGATTTCCTGATTTTGTGAAAGTTGTGATTTATGCTTGTGGTAGCTTTCTTTAAGCATTTTACATTGTAATAATCATTCGAGTAATAAAATTGATATCAGGTCTTCCACACACCTTATCACAGAGGATACTGACCCTTTTCACTATCTTTTCTGTCGGACACAAGGTAAATAACGTTACACCTGTAATGTAAGAAATTATTTGTTCTGTGAACTTGTGGAATCCTTGAATTATATGAAAAGTTGTATTTGTTATTCTGTTATGCCTAAAGCATAAATATCTAATTCTGTTATTCCGACATACATGAGGCATGAACATGTGGTGTATTTATATTGCCTGACGAGTATTAGTAAATAGGGTGTGGCGGACTAGCGCCCAATTATCTGGTTCCTTCGGGAACATTATCTGGTTCCATTGGGAACATTATCTAGTTCCTCCGGGGACATTATTAGGTTCCTTCGGGGACAATATTTAGTTCTTTCGAGAACACTCTAATAGCGGTATAGGGAGGACCTCTGCAGTACACAGAGGGGTTTGAAATGTATTTGAGACTCGAGACCTCCATACGACAGCTTATGATTAGTTATTAGTTATCTGAGTGGCTCAGTATGCGATTTATAGTCTTGTCAGGCAATACAAAATACATAGGTATCCCAGTCATACCATTATCTGTTTTCTAGAATATGCACGTTGCACTCATTACTTACTGAGTTTTATACTCACCAACATTCTTACATTGCAAATGATACTGCTCATATGTGAGTTTAGAGGAGGAGCGCTGACTTTCCAACCGCGGCGTGTGTATATAAGCATTTTGACGCTGTGGTTTCCTAACTGAGAATTTTGTACCTATTTTGAGTGTGTGTACATTATGTATAATTTTATGAGAGGTCCACTTTGGGAGTATGTATGTATGTATAAATTATACTATATGTAAAAATGAGTGGAATTTTTCTTTCTCTCTCTAGAAAGTCAAAAGACTTAATTTTTCCTTGTTTTATCAGTTCTAAGTCGAGTAACGTCTCCCGATCTCGCTAAATATTTATACAAATATCCTTATGTACGTGTGTGGGATCGGGGGATGTCTCATGTTGGTCTAGAACTCATTTCGTTGTATCTAGCATCTAGTTTTCCCAATTCGCAATTTTCGGTCAATTTCGGTCATTCTCCTTTGAGAGAGTTCAAAAAAAGGAGTTTGTTGCCCGAAACTTACCTCATATCTCAAGGTACCAAATAAAGAGTATTTGTTGGTCTAGAACTTATTTCGTTATATCTAGCACCAAGTTTTCCCAAACGGTAATTTTCGGTCCATTTTGGTCATTCTCTTTGGAGAGAGTTCAAAACATGGACTTTGTTGCTCCAAACTTACTTAATATCTTAAGGTACCAAATAAAGAGTATTTGTTAGTCTAGAACTCAATTCTTTGTATCTAGCACCTAGTTTTCCTAAATGGTAATTTTCGGTCAATTTTCGTCATTCTCTTTGGAGAGAGTTCAAAACAAGGAGTTTGTTGCCCGAAACTTACCTCACATCTCAAGGTACCAAATAAAGAGTATTTCTTGGTCTAGAACTCATTTTGTTGTATCTAGCACCTAGTATTCCAAAATGGCAATTTTCGGTCAATTTTGGTCATTCTCTTTTGAGAAAATTCAGAACACAGATTTTGTTGCTCCAAACTTTCCTAATATCTCAAGGTACCAAATAAAGAGTATTTGTTGGTCTAGAACTAAATTCGTTGTATCTAGCACCTAGTTTTCCCAAATGGCAATTTTTGGTCAATTTTGGTCATTCTCTTTGGAGAGAGTTCAAAACAAGGAGTTTATTGCTCCAAACTTTCCTAATATCTCAAGGTACCAAATAAAGAGTATTTATTGGTCTAGAACTCAATTCTTTTTATCTAGCACCTAATTTTTCCAATTGGCAATTTTCGGTCAATTTTGGTGATTCTCCTTGGAAAGAGTTCAAAACAAGGAGTTTGTTGCCCTAAACTTACCTCGTATCTCAAGGTACCAAGTAAAGAGTATTTGTTGGTCTAGAACTCATTTCGTTGTATCTAGCACCTAGCTTTCCCAAATGGCAATTTTCGGACAATTTTAGTCATTCTCCTTGGAGGGAGTTCAAAACATGGAGTTTGTTACTCCAAGCACACCTAATATCTCAAGGTACCAAATAAAGAGTAGTTGTTGGTCTAGAACTCAATTCCTTGTATATAGCACATAGTTTTCCCAATTGGCAATTTTCGGTCAATTCGGGCCATTCACTTTGGAGAGAGTTCAAAACAAGGAGTTTGTTGTCCGAAACTTATCTCACATCTCAAGGTACCAAATAAAGAGTATTTGTTGGTCTAGAACTCATTTCGATGTATCTAGCACCAAGTTTTTCCAAATGGTAATTTTCGGTCAATTTTGGTCATTATCTTTGTTGAGAGTTCCAATCATGGAGTTTGCGGCTCCAAACTTAACAAATATCTCAAGGTACCAAATAAAGAGTATTTGATGGTCTAGCACTCATTTCGTTGTATCTAGCGCCTAGTTTTCCAAAATGGAGAATTTCAGACAATCTTGGTCATTCTCTTTGGAGAGAGTTCAAAACCAGGAGTTTTTCGCTCCAAACTTACCTCGTATCTCAAGGTACCAAATAAAGAGTATTTGTTGGTCTAGAGCTCATTTCATTATATCTAGCCCCTAGTTTTCCCAAATGGTAATTTTTGGTCAATTTTGGCCATTCTCTTTGGAGAGAGTGCAAAACATGGAGTTTGTTACTCCAAACTTACCTAATACCTCAGGGTACCAAATAAAGAGTATTTATTGGTCTAGAACTCAATTCTTTGTATCTAGCACCTAGTTTTCCTAATTGGCAATTTTCGGTTAATTTTGGTCATTATCTTTTGAGAGAGTTCAAAACAAGGAGTTTGTTGCCCGAAACTTACCTCACCTCTCAAGGTACCAAATAAAGAGTATTTGTTGGTCTAGAACTCATTTTGTTATATGTAGTACCTAGTTTTCCCAAATGGAGATTTTCAGACAATCTTGGTCATTCTCTTTGGAGAGAGTTCAAAACAAGGAGTTTGTTGACCAAAACATACCTCATCTCTCAAGGTACCAAATAAAGAGTATTTGTTGGTCTAGAACTCGTTTCGTTGTATCTAGCACCTCGTTTTACTAAATGGCAATTTTCAGTCAATTTTGGTCATTCTCCTTGGAGAGAGTTCAAAACATGGAGTTTGTTGCTGCAAGCTTACCTAATATCTCAAGGTACCAAATAGAAAGTAGTTGTTGGTCTAGAACTCAATTCTTTGTATCTAACACCTATTTTTCCCAATTGGCAATTTTCGGTCAATTTTGGTCCTTCTCTTTGGAGAGAGTTCAAAACAAAGAGTTTGTTGCCCGAAACTAACCTCACATCTCAAGGTACCAAGTAAAGAGAATTTGTTGGTCTAGAACTCGTTTCGTTGTATCAAACACCTAATTTTCCCAGATGGCAATTTTCAGTCAATTTTGGTCATTCTCCTTGTAGGGAGTTCCAAACATGGGGTTTGTTGCTCCAAACTTACCTAATATCTCAAGGTACCAAATAAAGAGTATTTGTTAGTCTAGAACTCATTTCGTTGTATGTAGCACCTAGTTTTCCCCAATGGAAATTTTCGGTCAATTTTTCTCATTCTCTTTTGAGAAAATTCAAAACATGGAAATTGTTGCTCCAAAATTACCTAATATCGCAAGGTACCAAATAAAGAGTATTTGTCGGTCTAGAACTGAATTCGTTATATCTAGCACCTAGTTTTCCCAAATGGCAATTTTTGGTCAATTTTGGTCTTTCTCTTTGGAGAGAGTTCAAAATAAGGAGTTTAATTCTCCAAACTTTCCTAATATCTCAAGGTACCAAATAAAGAGTATTTGTTGGTGTAGAACTCAATTCTTTGTATCTAGCACCTAGTTTTCCCAATCGGTAATTTTTGGTCAATTTTGGTGATTCTCTTTTGAACTAGTTCAAAACAAAGAGTTTGTTGCCCGAAACTTACCTCATATCTCAAGGTACCAAATAAAGAGTATTTGTCGGTCTAGAACTCAATTCTTTGTATCTAGCACCTTGTTTTCCCAATTGGCAATTTTCGGTCAATTTTGGGCAATCTCTTTGGAGGGAGTTCAAAATAAGGAGTTTGTTGCCCAAAATATACCTAATTTCTGAAAGTACCAAATAAAGTGTATTTGCTGGTCTAGAACTCATTTCGTCGTATCTCGCACCTAGTTTTCCCAAATGGCAATTCTCGGTCAATTTTGGTCATTCTCTTTGGAGGGAGTTCAAAAAAAGGAGTTTATTGCTCCAAACTCACCTAATATCTCAAAGTACCGAACAAAAAGTATTTGTTAGTCTAGAACTCAATTCTTTGTATCTAGCACCTAGTTTTCCAAATTGGCAATTTTTGGTCAATTTTGGTCATTCTCTTTGGAAAGAGTTCAAAACAAGGAGTTTGTTGCCCGAAACTTACCTCATGTCTCGAGGTACCAAATAAAGAGTATTTGTTGGTCTAGAACTCATTTCGTTGTATCTAGCACCTAGTTTTCCAGAATGGCAATTTTCGGTCAATTTTGGTCATTCTCTTTGGAGAGAGTTCAAAATATGGAGTTTGTTGCTCCAAACTTACCTAATATCTCAAGGTACCAAGTAAAGACTAATTGTTAGTCTAGAACTCAATTCTTTGTATCTAGCACCTAGTTTTTCCAAATGGAGATTTTCAGACAATCTTGGTCATTCTGTTTGGAGAGAGTTCAAAACGAGGAGTTTTTTGTCCGAAAATTACCTCGTATCTCAAGGTACCAAATAAAGAGTACTTGTTGGTCTAGAACTCATTTCGTTGTATGTAGCCCCTAATTTTCCCAAATGGCAATTTTCGGTCAATTTTGGTCATTGTCTTTGGAGAGAGTTCAAAAAAAGGAGTTTATTGCTCCAAACTCTCCTAATATCTTAAGGTACCTAATAAAGAGTATTTGTTGGTCTAGAACTCAATTCATTGTATCTAGCACCTAGTTTTCCTAATTGGCAATTTTCTGTCAATTTTGGGCATTCTCTTTGGAGAGAGTTCAAAATAAGGAGTTTATTGCTCCGAACTTTCCTAATATCTCAAGGTACAAAATAAAGAGTATTTGTTGGTCTAGAACTAAATTCTATGTATCTAGCACCTAGTTTTCTCTATTGGCAATTTTCGGTCAATTTTGGTGATTCTCTTTGGATAGAGTTCAGAACAAGGAGTTTGTTGCCCGAAATTTACCTCATATCTCAAGGTAACAAATAAAGAGTATTTGCTGGTCTAGAACTCAATTCTTTGTATCTAGCGCCTTGTTTTCCCAATTGGCAATTTTCAGTCAATTTTGGGCATTCTCTTTAGAGAGAGTTCAAAATAAGGAGTTTGTTGCCTGAAATATACCTAATTTCTCAATGTACCAAATAAAGAGTATTTGTTGGTCTAGAACTCATTTCATTGTATCTAGTACCTAGTTTTCCCAAATGGCAATTTTCGGTCGATTTTGGTCATTCTCTTTAGAGAGAGTTCAAAAAAAGGAGTTTATTGCTCCAAACTTACCTAATATCTCAATGTACCATATAAAGAGTATTTGTTGGTCTAGAACTCAATTCTTTGTATCTAGCACCTAGTTTTCCCAATTGGTAATTTTCAGTCAATTTTGGGCATTCTCTTTAGAGAGAGTTTAAAATAAGAAGATTGTTGCCCGAAATATACCTAATTTCTCATGGTACCAAATAAAGAGTATTGGTCTGGAACTCAATTCGTTGTATCTAGCACCTAGTTTTCCTAATTAGCAATTTTCGGTCAATTTTGGTCATTCTCTCAGGAGAGAGTTCAAAATAAAGAGTTCATTGCCCGAAATTACCGCATATCTCAAAGTACCAAATAAAGAGCATTTGTTAGTCTAGAACTAAATTCGTTGTATGTAGCACCTAGTTTTCCCAAATGACAATTTTCGGTCAATTTTGATCATTCTCTTTGGAGAGAGTTCAAAATAAGGAGTTTGTTACTCAAAACTTTTGCAATATCTCAAGGTACCAAATGAAGAGTATTTGTTTGTCTAGAACTCATTTCGTTGTAATTAGCACCTAGTTTTCCCAAATTGTGATTTTCGGTCAATTTTTGTCATTCTCTTTGGAGAGAATTCAAAACATGGAGTTTGTTGCTCCAAACTTACCTAATATCTCAAGGTACCAAATAAAGAGTATTTGCTGGTCTAGAACTAAATTCGTTGTATCTAGCACCTAGTTTTCCCAAATGGCAATTTTCGGTCAATTTTGGTCATTCTCTTTGGAGAGAGTTCAAAACAAGGAGTTTATTGCTCCAAACTTTCCTAATATCTCAAAGTACCGAATAAAGAGTATTTGTTGGTCTAGAACTCAATTCGTTGTATCTAGCACCTTATTTTCACAATTGGCAATTTTCGGTCAATTTTGGTGATTCTCTTTGGAAAGAGTTCAAAATAAGGAGTTTGTTGCCCAAAAATTAACTCATATCTCAAGGTACCAGATAAAGAGTATTTGTTGGTCTATAACTCATTTCGTTTTATCTAGCACCTAGTTTTCCCGAATGGCAATTTTCGGTCAATTTTTGGCATTCTCCTTGGAGAGTTCAAAAAAAGGAGTTTGATGCTCTAAACTTACCTAATATCTCAATGTACTAAATAAAGAGTATTTGTTGGTCTAGAACTCAATTCTTTGTATCTAGCACCTAGTTTTCCCAATTGGCAATTTGCGGTCAATTTTGGGCATTCTCATTGGAGAGAGTTCAAAATAAGGATTTTTTTGCCCGAAACATACCTAATATCTCAAGGTACCAAATGAAGAGTATTTGCTGGTGTAGAACTCAATTCTTTGTATCTAGCACCTAGTTTTCCCAAATGGTAATTTTTGGTCAATTTTGGTCATTCTCTTTAGAGAGAGTTCAAAACAAAGAGTTTATTGTTCCAAACTTTCCTAATATCTCAAGGTACCAAATAAAGAGTATTTGTTGGTCTAGAACTCAATTCTTTATATCTAGCACCTAATTTTTCTAATTGGCAATTTTCGGTCAATTTTGCTAATTCTCTTTGGAAAGAGTTCAAAAAAAGGAGTTTGTTGCCCAAAACTTTCCTCATATCTCAAGGTACAAAATAAAGAGTATTTGTTGGTCTAGAAATCAATTCTTTATATCTAGCACCTTGTTTTCCCAATTGGTAATTTTCAGTCAATTTTGGGCATTCTCTTTGGAGAGAGTTCAAAACATGGAATTTGTTGTCCAAAACTTACCTAATATCTCAAGGTACCAAATAAAGAGTATTTGTTGGTCTAGAACTCATTTTGTTGTATCTAGGACCTAGTTTTACCAAATGGCAATTTTTAGTCAATTTTGGTCATTCTCTTTGGAGAGAGTTCAAAACAAGGAGTTTGTTGCCCGAAACTTACCTAATATCTAATAACTATGTGACGAAGTGGGTTAGCTCAAGTGGTAAGAGCACCCACTACCTAGGATCTCGGTCCTAGGTTCGAGTCACACCGGGGTAGGCGTGAAAGCCAATTATCCCTAATGGGGTAGGGTGGGGATTGGGTAGTATTAGGTATTTTCCTTTAATTTGTAATAAGTGGAGGTCATTAGTTAAGCCCCACTTTTTTTAAAAAAATATATATATATATATATATCTAATAACTATGTATATATGGAAGAATAGCAAAACATAATTATTTATATAAAGTAATAATTACAATGTAGAAAGTACTGCTTATAAAGTATCTAGTTTTGATGATCAAGTAATTAATTTAAATTAATTACAATGTAAATTTATTCTAGTACTTACAAAAACATATATTTTTCTTAAAAGATCAAGCCTTGAATGTTAATATTTTGTTATAAACAATATTTTTAAAATACTGATCATTAATTTAGTTTGATAAGAATTTTAATAGATTCTGCTATTTTAGATCTTGATATCACAACATATAATTGGCCATGTGAAAGTACAGGTTCTAGAAGGTATATGCCAACGAAATCTAATGTTTGTCCTTGAGCTTTATTTATAGTTTTATAAAAACTTGAATGTATTTGAAATTGAGCTCTTTTAAATGGAAATGGATATTTCTTATTTTCGGTCAGTATAAATGGTATTTTGGGTAAAAATACTCTTTTTCCTGAATAATAACTGCTTGTGATTTCTGTATCAATAATAATTGGTTGAAAGTGCCGATAAATCAATCATGCATCGTTGCATAATCCTTTTGAAGCATTAAGATTATGAAGTAAAATAACAGGACAATTCCGTTTCAATATTAATTCATATGGAGAATTCTATTCGGTATTAAAGTATTTAAAAAATCTTCTAGAAAATATTGTTCAGTTGTGTCTAATATTTCATCAAAGCTATAATATCGAACAGGATCACTGGGAAATTGTTCAATTAATAAATTATTTATTTCATCAACATACTCATTTTTACTTCTTAATATTTCCCTTCAAGCTAAAGGGAGAGCTATGAATTTTTAGCTCGTTTCTAAAGTACATAAACTTTTCCTCATTCAGTGGCTTTGTTAAAACATATGCTACTTGTTCTTGAGTTAGAACATATCTGACTTACAACTCCTTGTTGACTACTTTTTCACGAATGAAATGAATATCAACTTCAATATGCTTAATTCTAGAATAAAAAATAGGATTAGAAGATAAAGCACCGGCTTCCATATTATCACACCATAAAGTAGGACAAGCAGTAGTTAGTTTCACACTAATCTCTTTGAACAAGGACTATTCTGTAGTAGCTTGTGATAATGCTCTATACTCAGATTTTGTACTGGAACGAGCTACCACTTTCCGCTTATTACACTCCATGCTATGATGCAAGAAACATTGTTTCTATTTGTAATGGAATTTGAATCTTGAATGAGCAATTCGAACACCAGGTAATATAACTGCAGCGACTCCGGAGGAAGTCGTTGCTAAGTCTATTAAATTTTTAGATCTAAAAGTAGTAAGTATAGCATGATATAAATATGTTTTACCTGTTCCGCTGGGCCCTTCAACAACAAAAGCTGCTGGTTCATCTGTAAAAACTTTTGTTAAGATTAAATCATAAGCATATTTTTGTTCTTTATCTAATTTTGAAGCTGCTAATATATCTTCTTCAGAAACTACAATTGTTAATTCTTCATTTATTTCTTTCATGATTCTCTCCTCTTCTGGTAAACTTATAATATAATCTACTAAATAATAATCATTTATATTTTTCCATTGATTCAAACATGTAGCTTAATTACTGTAATACTTTAGTTTTTATAGTTAATGAATCATTGTTTAAGTGCAAATAGTCTTTAGACATTACATTTTCAAATCTTTCTCATAATACTCTCGGAATATCTGGTTCACAATGCACTAACAATATAGCAAACAAAACGACCTAAAGTATATGATAACTGACATAATGAAGCTTCTTCTAAATATAAAGTCAAGTAATTATCTTCTTTTATAAGTCTTCGAAGGATGTTGTACCTTTAATATGATTCAATAATAATCATAAATAATATCTTTCTCTATTTGTTGGATTAGCTGTAACGATTCTTCCAATAACATTACCTTTTTTCCTTGGAGACAATAATTTGTCCTTATTATTTCAAACAAAATGTTCTAGAAATTGTCTGTATAAGAGAGTTCTAGCTTTTTTCATTGACTTTATTCATATTGAAATATTTAGTTAATATAGATCTTAATGCAAAATCATTTCCTACAACTTTAGTAAGATTGTTTGACTTTCTGAATGTTATAAGTTATTTATGTTTGAGATGTAATTGTAAGGTAATAACATAAGGATAAATTTTATTTAGAAGAAAACTATAAATTCTCCAAGCTACTTCAGGTGTGGATACTCACCTTACTAATTGAAAATTGCTAATTTCATCTATATTATTTGTGCTATCTTCTGAATTCATATAAATTGCTAATTTCATGTAAATATTAGTTGTATTTAACTCATCACATAGGCCATGCATCATATGTTTAATAACTACCAAACATAAATATTTATTTTCCTCTAAAATTAGTATCTCAACTTTTACAATCCTATCAAAACCTTCTGGATTAATATCTTTGAATTAGATTTTAAGATAATCAAAAAATGAGCATGCGGAAGACTGCCCTTTTGAAATTCAATAACATATACATATGCTACTATATGTCCAAAAATTTTTTTTTTGAACAACTCACATTTAAATTCCTTTAATTTTGCTCTAAATATGCGAGCTACTAAATCTGGTCTATTTTGAGCATTTTCATATATTTGCAATTCTTGTTTAATTTTATGCTAATTAGGATTACAAGTCATAGTTAAGAAGATATATGATTTTTCAAATCGTTGTACTAATGTTATAGCATCCATGTATCTTTTACGCATATATCTGGGATCCCCAATAAAAGTAGCTGGTAAAACAATTCTTTTTCCTATATCTCAGAACCTCGATTATCTCCAACTTCAATACTTTTAATAATTCCTTGATATAAATCAGTACGAATCTCGTCTTCTTTATTTCTAATATAACCTAATCTTTGTATTTCAAGTTTTACGTGCAAATCTATAACATATTGTTTAAAAAGACGTCAAAAATGTAACAATAAAGATTTATCTGTAGATCTAATTTGAAGCTTGTAATAATAATTTTGATGATAAGAAACTGTGTTTGTCTTCCTAATCTTGGAAACTGAAATGAAAAAAAGTACAATAAATGAAAGCATGATTCAAAAATAAACTGTTATCACACATATTTAGTAACTTACGTACCTATAGTCTCCTTTTATATTAGTTCCATAATAGAATGTATATTTTCAAAGTTAATTAAATGTTCATCATCATAAGAATGTAATTTATATTGTTTATTTTTCTTTAAGATACCTTGATGCCAACTAATATCTCCACGAGGAAATAATAAAGGATATTATAAAGGATCGTAACAACCAAAATAATATTGAATTCTAAAACTAAATCCTGAATGTGAAAAAATAACTATATCATAATTTTTTTGTTCTGCTGTAAAATCATCATCTAACCATACTGCAGTAACTTGAGAAGCTAAAGCAGAATTATATACTCTTTGATCTAGCTGGGGATATGATGTTATTCAAATTTTATAATTTTTTAAATCCGTTATATCTTTAAGATCGCAGAAAAATAAACAATAAGGACTAATTTATAAGATATCGATTAATACACGTAAAATATTTGCATTAAGCTTAGGAGAATAATTCAATTGTTTATTTTTATTCTTACTCATGTACAAAATTTTTTATGCTATTAATGATTGAATTTGCAGAATTTAATTTCAATATTTCTCCAGACTTTTTAATTATAATATATTTGTCACTATTATACACGCACATAGTCATGGCTACTATTGAGCCTAATTATCACAGTGGTGATGGAGGTACTAACTCTCCACGACGTCTTACCAGAGTCCCTCAATGGTACGAGTCAGATATTATTCGTTACATGTTAAATTATTTATTTTTTCATTACTTTGCACATGTAGACCCCGCTTGCTAATATGTTTATTTATTTTCAGAACCTGTCACGAGAAACGTGAGATTTGTGAATATGTCATTGAACCTACATCGGTTGTTTTAAGAAAAGGGGAGGAACCCCTTTCCTATCAAATTCGACAAGGCTAGAGGCACCTGGTACCCAATCGACGATTTTTAAAAATACTTTTTCCATTTGATTAGAGTGCTTGTGCAATAGAATGTGGATCCTTGGTATAAAAATTAGAAGTCGGTTCCAGCTGTGCAGAAAGGAAGATCATTCCTGTTGTCGAGATAATAAATAGGTCATATTTATTAAATGTTATGCAATTTGTATTTACTTTTAATGTAATGATGATTTTGGCAATTGTAAGAATTTTTTGAATACAAAAATCTTAACGAAGACAATGACAATTTGGCTAATGTAAGGGTTGGCATGCTTAGGACCGCAGCATATATATACAGTAACTGGAAGACCTAGCTTAATGAGCATTTCAAGCTCGTTGGAGGCGACAAAAATACTCTAGACTTGGATATGACACGTTCCAAAGTCCCTAGAGAGATGTGCATCGCGACGTGGGGGCGTTGTTACGACCCTTTTGACTCTTCGGAGTTTAGGGTTAGTGTGTAATTATGAATTATTTATTTATTATTAAGTAATACAATATTTTATTATTATTAATTTTTTTCCTACAGGCTATGTCTGAAAGAAATACTGTGAATAGGGCACGTCAATTAGCAGTAAGCAAACATAGAGCCGCTTCCATTGCTCACAAACAATATAAGATGACAATAAAATTGTGGTTTTTCTTATATTATTTTTTATTTTTTAAACATGAAATTTTAATAATAAATTATGTCACCTTAAATATTTTTGTAGCGCAATCTTACTACTGACGAGCTTCAATCAGTTGCTGAGAATTTCAAGGACCGTTACTTCACTGAGCGGACCAGATGTCCGAATACACAGTTTGAGGCCAATTACGTACGTTTTAATTATTTTTTTGAAAAAAATTCACTTTTTTTATATAATAATTTTAATCTTTATGCAGAATAACATGATTGAGATTCAGAACACTCAGTCTCAAGCATCTTCCCAATTTGGTTCGAGCTCATCCGTATCTGTCAGTGATGCCTTTTTTTATTTTTATTTCGTAATTACCCGTTTCTGGGAAAAATATAGACCGCTGCGATTTTACGCATAAAATGTATACCACGGTATACATGTCATGCATTAAATGTCTACCGTGGTCTACATTTCATGAATAAAAACTACACTAAAAATCAGCACACATTTTAAAATGTATACCATATGTCAAATTTATAATAAAAAATATAAACTATGGTAAACATTTACATTGTAAATGTATAGCATTCATATTTTACACGTGAAATGTGCACCTCATGGATAAAATTTAATTTGTGAATGTAGGCCACTCATATTTTGCATATGAAATATGGACCCTAAAAATGGGTATTTTTGGAAAAAAAAAAAAACTAAAAACGAATATTTCTAAAAATAAGTTTTAAAAACGAGTACTAAGCATAAATTTCTCTTTGATTTTTAACATCTGAAGGGTTATTACAAAGGTAATTGTGATTCACTTACTTAACTGAATAACAATTCATAAACAAAATGGGTTGAAAGACCATTCTATTCGAACCCTATTTCTTGTGCCCAAAATTACTCCTCTTCATCCTCCTCTCTTCTTCGATTAGACCCGTTAGAGCCAGTCCCAGTCCCATTTGTTTGTCCTCATCCTTCGAAAGTCGATTGCTACTCCTCGTGCTTGAAGAAGATAGGATTCTGCTTCTCCTCATATATTATTATGATTAAAATCTGAAGATTATTATGGTTTGCATGTGGGTTTTCAGACATAAAAAAGAGATTTTGGGAAAAAAATAAGAACACTCGAAAATTTTTTTGGTATTGAAAGCTAGATATTTATAACTGAGATCGTGGCTAAATTTTTTCCTGGGATTTCTGGCTTTGCCATCTGAAAGGGTTTGAATTTTAACACCACAGACTTATATTCACTCAATGCATTTAAGCTTTTTTCTTTTTTCGTTTTTCTTGCCTGTACCCATAACCCAACAAGAACAGCCCAGATAGAGAGCGAAAGAAAAGGTTTCTAAAGCAATCAAAATATATATTTCTTAAATATTGGGTTCCATGTTGTTTTGTTTTTTTTTTTTTTCCCCCCGATAAGAAAGGATATTGGGATATTATCATTTTTATACTTTATATTTTTGACACTTTATGTAAATTATATCGTGTATTTTGGTTATTATCAACATTGATCTTTAGATTTAAAATCTATTACAAATTTATAAAGACACCAATTTAGAACTGTATAAAAATTCATCCAAGAATAAGTTTATTAATTCATTTTGGTAAATTAATTGTTCTATATTAGTGTTAGGGTATAAATTTGTACAAGATTTTAAATCTAAGGGTCAATGTTCATAATAATCAAAACACAAGGTATAAATTAAATAAAATTTCAAATTACAAGATATAAAAATGATACTATCCCAAAGGTATTTGATGTATGGCATTTTCAAGTTAATATATATAATTGATAAAGTTAATATTATATATATTGCTTCACCGAAGGTAACCAATTTTTTTATTTAATAAAAATTATTTTTATAATCTTATAACAGATAAAATAAAAATAATGATTTCTTAAAATTAAAAGGAAAAATAGTTCTTATATCTATTTAATTATTTCCTAAAGAATTTACAATGAGTAAATGGTAAGGGTAATTTGGTCTAAATGATGTCAATTCCATTATATTCCATAGTAAACCAAACATAATAATACTAATTCTGATTCCAAAATAACAACCAAACAAGTGAATGAATTTTCTTTTCTATTCTATTGCTATTCTGATTCCATTCTTATTCTCATTACCACATTCCTTTGTCATTTCTAATATGCAACCAAACGCCACAAAATAAGAACTAAAACCACTTAAGTTCTAAAACAAGGCAATCTTTGCCTTTTTGTTCCGTTGCAATCGTGAATCTTCAGAGCTTAAGCATATGAATTCATCCATCTGTACTTGTGATTGTTATGTGTCCTTATACACAAATAATATGACAGCTAAATATAATTTACTCTAATTTTTTGTTTATGCTAATTTATATTATTAAAAAAATTCATCAGCTCATGTGTATAAACAAAAGAAAGACAATTCTTATAGGAATGTACCTTTATGTATCCCAAAATGCTCCTAGAAGTTGGATCATCCCAAACAAGGAACAGAACCCTCAAACTTTCCCACCATGTATAATATGATCAGCTAAGATTTGAAACTAAACATTTCATATATGAAAAAAAAAAAAAAAAATCATATATGAAATGTGGTGTGTAAAGCCAAAAGGCTCAATTGAATAAAATAATAAATGTCAAATACAAAAGGATAGAACCCATAAATTTCGAGCAAAAATAAATAGAGGCCCAATAAATAACACTAAACAAATTCAGGGGAAAAAAAACCAAACAGAAATCCCACTTGATTTTCACTTGTAAAATAATACTTATAAGCTCTTCGAGGTAAAGTGTGACTTCTAACTTGTAAAACCTTAAAAACACAACCACAACTTTCTCTTTATGAAAATATATCCATGTTTCTTCAATGGTCAAATGACATAAAAAGAAAGCCACATCACTTTACACTCAAAGAAACAGAAAATGTTAAGAATAAAGACGCACATCAGCAAGCAAATATAGTAGATAGAACAATAAAAAAATTAAACGGAATGGAATTAAATGGGTCTAATAAATAAAGCCAGATTGACAAAGAACCACAAAGAAAATGAGAATGAAAAGCAAGTGGCATGAGTTGACTTGATCCTAAATGAAACCAACTTGTTTACAGTACCCTTCCTAGTGGCTTGCCCTAGATCATAAATTATTTACGCACACAAAAAAAAAAAAATCAACATGCTGACAGAAAAACACGAGATAGGGAACAACAAACACAAACCTTTATTTGTAACATCTAAGCTAATTGATACCAATACACAAACTAAACTCACCTAACCAACAGCTATTGAGGATGATTGTTATTACCAATACTATAATACCAATACCATTCTCCTCGTCATTTAAAGTAGACTGAGTTAGTTTAACTATTTAAGTATTCAGACACCTATTTATTTAACTTTACTTTCTTTCGCTAGAAAAGAAGGATAGAGAGTGGCGTACCCTATAAGAATAATTGAAGGACTTATTCAATAAAGTTGGAATTTGAAGTATCGTCTTCAATAGTCATGATCATATGCCTTCTATATGAAGTAGTATTCAAAATATTATACCTAGAAATTTAAGCAAAAACTACGATCCTAAAACTGGTTGAAACTTGAAGTTCTATTTGGTCCAAATTACAAATCAGTAAAATAAGAATATGAAGTATCATCTTCAAGAATAAGACTAAAAATAATAAGAGCTACTATTATGGGGGGAAAAAAAAACCAAAAAGGTAATTGAAACACAAATTTAGCAAGGCAAGTGAAGAAAGAAAATTAAATAAATAACTAAAAAAGAAATTTGTATTTGAACTTGATTAATATATTACCCAAGTATGATACATGTCATCATTAAAAAAAAAAACCCAAATTAATTGCTAAGCTAAATATCAAAATATGCACATTGTACAAGAATGGGACATTGGGTTGGATATTTCTCTATGACCTAGTGGCTATAGTATTGGCTTAGGAGTAAAAAGAATGAAAGTACCAAATTAACCTTAATAATTAATAAAGTAAGGGTATAAAAGGCAACAAAAATATTTGAAGTGTTGTCTCTTATCCATGCTTATTATATATATATATATATGGGTCATAATCCAGTAGCTACTTTTTTTCACCTATCTATAGGTTTTTTTAAGTCGTTGGATTATTATTTAACTGCTATCATAATTTGAGTAGTTGAAAAAAAATAGTAACAATAAATACATATTATTTAATATTTTTTTCTATCTATTTTTTATCATGAAAAGCCGTGCGTGATAAATTTTTATTGGGCATAACGATACTTATAGATAAATTAAAAAAAATACATATTGGATTGATGTCCTATATATATATGACATAGTTTATTGGGACCACTCTAGTTGGTATTTTTATATTTTTTGCCTAATTAAAATTCATTATGCACGTTTTTTTATGGTAAAAAGTAGAGAGAAAGAGTATTAAACAATCTGCATTTATTGTTATTTTTTTTTTTCAACTGCTCAAAAATCATTGTAGCTATTAGATAAATTATCCAACAGCTAAAAAAAAATACCTATAGATAGGTAAAAAAAATACCTACTGGATAATGATCTTAGTTTATTAGTATATATATATATATATATATGTGTCTGTGAATTTATGTCATATTCATATATATATTACCTTAAAAGTAATTTTTCATCACGCGAAATTTTAATTATTCGAACTATTTTAGTTAAAAAGAAATAAAATCTATTTATCCATTTAGTATTTCTTTCATAGAAAGTGTTTATTTAAAGATTAGGGGTATATTTTAAGAAGGGGGGGTGTTATGGGTACATTTGTCAAAATACAGTTAACTCAAGTATATTTTGTTGAGAACCAAACACAATAATTCACATTCAAAAATGTGATTCTAAAGTTCCTACCAAGCAAAAGTGATTCATTTTTCTTTTCCTATTCTGCTCTATTCCCATTACAATTATCATTACCATAACTTTCATTCCATATATAACCAAATGCTGCCTAAGTCAATTATTATTTTGTTCTCGAATTAGAGATTTAAAGTGTACTTAACCTAACAATAACTATTTTAGAGACTAGTGACCAGTAACTATTAACCTAACAATCTCCTATACTAGGCTGTTATAACCAAATTAACAACTAGTTACCAGTAATCAACTTCGTTAGCAATAACTACTAACCAAAGAAATTGGTAGTAATCACATTTGTTACTAGTAACTAAATTGGCGATTGGTAACTAGAGTAATTAGTAACTAGTGACTAGTAACGAAATTGGTTAGAGGGAGATTAAAAAAATAATTTTAAAAAAAGAACAAATTGGTAATTGGTAACCTGGTTGTTTACCAATAACCCGTCACTAGCATTTGTAACTAGCTACCAATCTGGTAACTAGTCTTGTAATTTGAAACCAAGTCTTGTAAATGGTATTATTAACTAAATTGATAACTAGTAACTAGAGTAATTAGTTTCCAAATTGATTAGTGATTATTAGTAACTGGTAACCAAATTAGTAAAATTGGTATTCAAAGTAACTAGTGATTAGTAACCAAATTAGTTAGGAGAAAAATAAAAATGAAAAAATAGAGGAACTAGTAACAAGTAATCAGAGTTAGTAACTGATAAACAAAGAGTTAGTAACTGATAAACAAAGCAATAATAAATTTGTAACTAGTAACTAATAACAAAAGTAACCATTAAAAAAATCGAGTAGCTCATTATACCTAAAACAAAGTGGTTAGTGCATCCTTAAAAAAAAGTAAAAAAGAAAAAGAAATTGAAAAGGAAAAACAAGGACTAAAAAGAGGAAAAGGACAAAAAAAAAGAAGAAAAAAAAGAGAAAAAAATTAAAAAAAAAAGGAAAAACAAAAGTGAAAAAGAAAAAAAAAATGAATGAAATTTATTATTTTAATGTCATCCGTACCGTATAAGGTTGTAATATTTTATAGTACCATATTTCTGTAATTATTTTTATTTTTGATGAGAAAACTATAGAAAATCCTAGAAAGTCATTTCAGCCCAAATAAGTCCTACCTATGTCCAATTTCCACCTGTCACCTTGGGTGAGGTTAGGGTACCTAGTACCGTTAAGGTGGGGAAAATGACATGGGTAAGACTAACTTGGGCTAAAATAATTTTTTTTGTGTATTTTTTTTAAATAACATTTTTAGAAGTGTGTTAAACATTAATCTATGGTTAAGAACTTTTTTAACTCCTAAAAATGTCATAATAATGATTTTTTGATGGTTAAACAATTCTTGACTATAAATCAAAAATATTTTGTCTAAAATTGACATTTTTTAAAAAAAATTGTCGAAAAAGCCATTGTGGCCCAAGTTACTCCTACCCATGTCCTTTTCCAGGTGGGTGGTTCTGACTTTTGGAGTTTATTTGATTGGCTAAAAATTGACAAAGATTACGGTGAAATCTTCTCTCATTATTTTTTCGAATATAAAAAAAATACCTCTATATTAATGCCCATTAAAGCACATAGAATATCAGGAGACATTTCTTCCAGCCAATGGCATATTCATCTTGCCCAACAAAATTTTGCAAATCCATGTCAACCCTGCCAGGGCTGGACCACAGCTTGTCTAGTGAGCAGGGACATACGTAGAACAATTAAAAAAACAAGAGTTCAAAAATATGTCTATTCAGTAGGCAATGCTTTCCAGAATGTTGATTCGGATTTTGCAAGAAAGAAAAAACGAACCCAAACCGAAGTAAACTAAACATAAATGACACGAATTAGACCCCGAATTTCCCTTTAGAAGGCAAAACTGAACAAACCAAACCAAGCTGTAGTTTGGTTTGGACCTTTGAACATCCTAATTTATGTACAACCACACTCTAGTAAAAACCAAAATATTCAACTCAAAACCTTGAACTACCAATACTTGATGCCAGTTTTAGCTTCTGGGCATGTAAATAGTGCAGCACTAGAGTTTCAAGTACTTTTATTGCCCATTTCGTCTTTTGATAAATTTCCACCCTATAACGATGTTAGTATTCTAGGTTTCAACATAAATATTCCTTGCAACTCCAAAATTTAAAGAAATTTACCTTCTATTGGTCAAGCTAACATTATGGATTCCTTTTATTAATTGTTGTTCGAATCTCTCCATTGTTGAGGAGGAAAAAAAAAAAAGCAGTCCTCCGGAAGAAAACAACTTAGGCGTCTCAAGCCAGAAAACAAGTCAACTACTCAAGAAAATAGTTTCTTGAATTTGCACAGTGAAAGGAAAATGGCAATGTTCATGACAAAATAAGCTCCCATTACTTCAGTTTGTCAAATAGTTTCGGCCCCACCTGCATCGTACCGCCAAAATGTCTCAGAAAAACATCACAAACACAACCAAAAAATGCAGCCTGCTTACAGTATAATGATACTTACACATTTGTCAACGCAAGACCAATAATCAAAATATTGTCCAGTGCAATGCTTGTGCCCAGATTCATCGCCTTGGATCCTTTTAACACATGCCTAAAGAATGGTAAATTTGAAGCATTTAAGCATCTACTCATAAGCAAATTTCAAACTTCAGATAACGAATGAACACTTGATTTTAAGCAGTTGATTACCCACAAAGTTAAATTTGTAGGAAATCATATGACAATCAATAATTGAAATAGACTTTTTTTTATTAGATATGCCTATTTTTTTCTCCCTAGGACTCAAACCTCACACTCACACACCCCATAAGTCCTAGACCAACTGGTAATAATCAAAACAGACTGACCATACATCAGTTATAGAAACCTTGTTTACAATATTTTCCATGTTTGAAATTAGTTTTTTTCAACATACATCCTGTTGAATAAACCTACTATTTGAACTGTTAAATCCAGTTGCTTAAACATAAATGCCTATATACTTTCTTCCCAACTTCCATTCAAAGCTTTTATTGGCTAAATACTTCCAATACATTGCAAATGACGCTGAAAGATACGCCCCCAAATTGTGTGCTCTCTAACCTCAACTATGGTGTTCCCACAAATTTAGTAGGCACTGAAAGCTAGTTTTCCTTATCTTCCGAAAAGATAAGGGTGGTGGAATGACAAATTATTACTAAAACAAAATTTATCTTTGACTTTGACTTTGAATCATCGTGATGAAAATAATCTGTAGTAGGCTGGAGCAGAGATTGTTTGATTCCTGCAGAAGGATGGATCTTCAAAGGAACTTGGTGGAAAATAAGGAAAAAGGGTCTAGAGGACATTCTGGGGCTGATGATGTGTCTAATTGATTCAAATTTT
Source organism: Trema orientale (assembly GCA_002914845.1). NCBI lineage: Eukaryota > Viridiplantae > Streptophyta > Magnoliopsida > Rosales > Cannabaceae > Trema > Trema orientale. The sequence continues at coordinate 55,315 of JXTC01000522.1, read as the reverse complement.
TCTCAAATTGTGCTTTGCGGCAGTGCCATTCGGAGATGGAACATGGCACAAAAACATTGAAGAGCCTAAATACCTTACAAAACCATAATTTAGGGACATTGTAAGACAGAGAGACAGGTCTTGATCCCATGATATTCTGGAAAAAACCATTTATTTAAAAAAAAATATATAGTGACACATGCTCTAATATCCAGAAACAAAAAGAAATTCAAACCATTCCCTAAAATTTTTCATCAACGCTATGTAAAGCCAGTAAGTCACTAAAATGTACACCATATCCATGCAGAAACAACCATAGACAACAGACATGTTAATCAAAGTTAGATTTACTAGCAAAATTATTTACTTCAATTCTCCAGTATTTTAGCATACCTGATATTCAAGCAATGGTTTCACACACTTCGGCTTACATGCCTCTTCAAGATACTTCTTCGGATCAACAACTTCATCATCCGCCCTAAAGAAAATACAATTGGTGAAAAATAATCAAAACATCAGCAGTACATATAAAGCCAAGTAGCAGATGAAACATGACTACTGAGTATGCTATATTCACAATTGGAAATAACTATATCAAATTATCAACTTATAACCATCAAATACAAAGAAGATTCAGAATTGGTCTCTGACGTTATGAACAAAGTCAGACATATATTAGCGCTAAACGATTTCCAATCGTATTAGAGAAAATTATACAACATTCCTTGACTTAAAGTCAAAATTACCACCCTGAACAAAAGGTATTTACATTGACAGTTGACATCCCCTAAAATTAAAATAATAGTACAGACAATCCTAAATTTAATTTCACTTTTTACCATTCAATTTTCATTTAAATATGAACTTTTTTCAACTATAACAAAAATTAATCATTTACATTAAAATAACAAAATAGATAAAGATTGATAATTTCATTGATTTTGTAATCTTTCTTTCAAGCTAGGGGTTGTCGGTGTAAATTATTTTTGGTACATGAGATGTCAATATTTTGACAGAAAGCAGGGATTAGTGAAATTTTTCTGTCTTATTATGTTTAGAAGTAGAAAACTACTTTGATTATCCATGTAAAATTAATAAAGAACATCTAACCGAATATTTTGCCATCATCCTCTTAATGCTACAAAATCTTCATTAACCATCAAATTTCTAATTTCTTTGTGGTGTAAAAGTACTGAAAAGTCAGCATCTAATAGGAAGAAGCAGCAAACCAAAACTAACAGCACAATCAATTATGAGACAAGTAGATAATAAGTAATTATAATTTGGAGTCGACTAGAGGACTAATTGCAAAAACTAACCAAATAAGTTATAATTAAAACGTTCCATTGCTACATGGACTTAAGTTAAAGTGTAGGATACACGTAGATATCCAAGTATCAGATTTATTTGTTTTCAATGTTTGGCAATGCATACAAAGTGTTACCTAGCTTACTCTTATCAAGATCACGTTCTACAACTCTATGGTAAGTCACAAGTAGGGGCCAATGTAACCTAGAGTTTGGCATGTTCTCGAAGGTAGGTTACGTATTTATAAGATCTACCATGTTAACTGCATTAGCTAAAATAATACAAAGGGGTAGCTGTTTAAGTCGAATTTGTGTACTTCATCAACTAGTTTCAAACTTCAAATCTCACACAATAGGTGAGATAATGTGAAGCTAGCTACTGTAAATGATCATAGTCCATGGATTATAGACAAACTCTTGAGTAAAGACAGCAACCTTAGTCATGTGAACTACATAGTATGTGGATTAGAAAATAAAAAGTATCATTCTAACAAATCTGTGAGATCTTACATTCTAAATTGTAACTCGAACACTTCATTGGATGAGATAAATTTCATTATTGATGGTTGCTCACACACCAAGAGTGAACAAACAGAACTACAGAGCTACCACAAGTAATTATCAAGGAAAAGTCTGGCCATGGCAAATTTGTCAAAGGAAATGTTGCTTATATTTAGTGACGTGAGTATAGACTGAAGCACTCCTATGATCCAGTGATGGTTATGCATTTCTCGCTTTAAAAGTTCACGGTTACACAAGCATCCTAATTCCAAACCACAGTTCACAAATAAATTTATATAGCCAGCATTGAAGATAGCTTTCTACATTTTCGCTTTAACTGGTGGGGCTCCTATGTCATGTATTCCACCCAAACGAGCCAAATCCAATAGAGAAGGGCCCTCCTCTCATGTTTTCAGTTAAGAGATTTTCAATGATTTAGCTGCGGCCCGCCCAGGACGAGAGAAACAAGCAAGCACATTTAAAAAGGTGAGATATATTAAGCCACTCAAGGCTAGCTCAAGTGGTTGGATGAGTGAGTGTGGGTGGTGGTTGAGATTCAAGTCCTGGTAAATGTATCTTATCAAAGGAAAAAGATGGTGAGGTATTGATTATAGTGAAGCATGTGTAGTGTAGGTTACGAGTACAACAAATAATATTTCAAAATTGCATTTTGGTATATCCGTATATTTTCTTCTACCCTAGAGTTGGTTATTTAGCATCAATTTATATGTAGTTCAGTGTGTTTCAAAACACAACAAGGATCAACCTAACAAGTATAATCAAAGGCTTGAATACTCGTGCCCTTTTTTTTTCCCTGACTCGTGAGATACACAACGTAGGATACCATCATCCATCTTTATTCTTTTCTTATTTTTACTTTTTAATAAGATACATTTACAGTGACTTGAAACCTGGACCACTGCACACAGAGTCACCCACACAACCACTTAAGCTAGCTTCAAGTGGTAATATCGCCTTCCTTCTTATTAACCCTCCTTTATAACCCTAGTGGATGCAGAGTTTGACCCTAGGTTCTTGGGTAGCTAATATTTGTCCTCTAGATTCTCGAGTTAAACAAAAAATCCTAGTCTTTTATAAAAACAGTAATAAAAGACAAAAAAGAGGGGGGAAAAAAGTGAAAAAAGGAAAAGAAAAGAAAAAAGAGAAAGAAAAAAGAAAGAAAAAATGAAAAGAGAAGAAAATTGAGCCACATAAATTCAAAGAATTTAAATAAAAACAAGGGGCTTCAAAAACATATACCAATAAAAATTAAGCCACAGAGAATCATGAAATGAAACAAAAACAAAGAAAGCATGACACTTACATTGTGAAGAGATAGGACAAGGAAAACAACACAGCACAAACAAGGCTGCCAAGTCACCTGACTGCACCACAAAAACCATAAAACACAAGGCAAATCATCGAAGTTTAGTTCAAATGATGCATATACAAACTCATCATCACACAATTGTAATCATTTGCAAAAAGACAAGGCAAACATTTATCACCACCCAGCAAACAATGATGCTATCACATTTCAAGTAAATTGGAATAAGCACCATTATAATCTCTAGCATTAGAACAACAAAGAGCTAGCTCTTTACTTGTATGATTATAAATACTCAGCAGTCCCTTTCGCATTTTGATAAATCTTGGACTCCCAAGAACTTTTTCCTTTCCCCCCCCCCCCTTTTTTTTTGGTTATGGTTGTATGTTTTTTCTCCTTAGTAATGAGAATGATACAATTAACATTCAATTAAGAACTACATGATTCTCACTAAACCGAATATCGGAAATATAGAGAAAAAAAAAATCTTGCTACCCTAATTAGTGTCACTGACACCAAAATCACAACCCCATATATCAAATATGGAGCTCCATCTGGTACCAAAAAAACTGGGAAAACCAAAAAAGATTTAAACAGTAAGAATAAGATGTACTACTGAATAAGGGTTTTTCTGGGATTTACATATCATTCCTTGCATTTTCATTTTCTAGTACACTCATATTTAGACCCCAAAGAATTAAACTTGCTGAGAAAAAGCGTAATCGATTTCCGTTTTAACTATTTCGTAACTAACTAGAGATCTAGAACCCCAATTTATCTTCCAACCATTTTTTTCGGCTAACAAAGACAACCTAAGATATCAAATTACAAAATGGTCTTGGAATTAAGAAACAAAAAGAGGATCAAATCAGATTCATTTTGCAGCACAATTCAATCGAAAATCCATAATTGTCAGATCTGATTACTGATTCAAATAAGAGAGAAGAAAGAAGAAAATGGAATCTTACCTCTGGAAAAATCCACCACTGCCTTTGTGGAGCTTTTCGTTTCTGAGTGTGTACTCGGAGAGAGGTCGTAAGCAACTTAGGTTTGGCTTCGCTTAGAAATTACTAGAAGGTATGCGGATCGGCTCATCCACGTACCATTTAAACTTTGAAATGGGCCTCGCCTTAGTGGGCTCCACCTCCCTCTTCTTTAGAGAGAAATGGACCCACTAGAAGCATTTAGGCTCAAAATAACCTTTTCCAATTGAGCTTCTTACGAAATTCTAGGCCGAAGTATCAAAAATTGAAAAATGAGATTATGACATATAGTACGACTTTTAGAAAAATAATTCTAAAAATACGACTTAACTTAGTGCATTTATTTTTGTACGATTTTTTGGATAAAATGTCCTTTTTTTAAGTTATGTAGTACAGTGTACAAGTACACATGCAGTGGCATTGTTTTAATAAAACCATATTTAAAAAAAAAAAACTGTTTATACCAAAAGCTAGTACTTTAATAGCTGAAAACTCCTGTTGACAATGTTAGTTGCTTAGTTTACTTTTCACCTCTCCATCTGAGAATCAAATCACAGTCCACGCACTTTGTTGTTTTCTTTTTTCTCAAAAATCATTTTTTCCTTAAAAAAATTCTCTTTTTAATTCTTTTTAGTCCTACTTTTTTTAATCCTATTAGATTAGTTTTTTTCTCTAATTCTTTTTTTTCTTTAAAAAATTATCTCTCTTTTATTACTCTATACACTTCACTAGTTTTTTTTTCCTAATTCTTTTTTTCTTCTTAAAAGAAATCCTCTTCTTTTTAATCCTACTTTTTTTATTCCTGTAAGATTGGTTTTTTTCCCCTAATTTTTTTTTCCTTAAAAAAAAAATGGTCTCTTTTTTATTAGTCTATACACTTCATTGTTATTTTTTTCTTTTCTTTTTTTTTTCCTTAAAAAAAATTCTCTTACAATTTGAGGAATCGCAATTAGATTCCAATCTGATTACTAGAGAAATCAAATTATTTTGCTACACAGAAATTAGTTTGGTTTCTAAGAAATCTTTGCGGTTTTTTTTTATTTACTTAGCTATAGGACATTCTGCTAAAAAGAAATCAAATTGGTTTCCAGGAAACTGTTGTGGTTTCTTGTGATTTACTTAGCTACATGATGTTCTGCTACATGGAAACCAGTTACCTTTGTGATTTCTTATGATTTACTTAGTTACATGATATTCTACTAAAAAGAAACTAAACTGGTTTTCTGAAAACCTTTGTAGTTTCCTGTGATTTACTTATATACAGAGAGTTTTGCTAAAATGAAACCAAACTAGTTTCCTAGAAACCTTTATGATTTTCTATGATTTATTTACATACATAGCATTCTGCTAAAAGGAAACCAAACTGGTTTCAGAAAACATTTATGGTTTCCTGTAATTTACTTATGTACATGACATTCTGCTAAAAAGAAACTAAATTAGTTTCCGAGAAACTTTTGTGCTTTCCTATGATTTATTTAGCTACAAGACATCCTGCAAAAGGAAAACCGCAATGATTTCCCAGAAATGTTCATAGTTTCATGTGATTTACTTACGTACAGGATATTCGGCTAAAGGAAACCAAAATAGTTTCCAGAAAACTTTTGTGCTTTCCTGTGATTTACTTACGTACAGGATTTTCGGTTAAAGGAAACTAAACTGGTTTCCAAGAAACCTTTGCAGTTTCCTGTGATTTACTTACTTACAGAGTATTCCGCTAATAGGAAACCAAATTAAACTAAATTGGTTTCCAGGAAACCTTTGTGGTTTCCTGTAAAAAAAAGATGACTTATTTACTAAAATGCCACCGCATTTTCTAACTTTCAAAGTATTTAGAAAAATGTCATAAAAAGGTCGTACGGATTTTTATTATTTTTGAAAGGTCGTAAATTTGGTATTATTTTTTGAAAAATAGGTATAAGTGTCCAAAACCCTTGAAAAATTTCACATGGACCGGATTTTTTAAAAATACCAGATTGATTTATAATAATATTACTTTTTAAACTTTTTTTAGGAAAATGCACTTTTAATTTCTATTTAGAAAAATACCACTGTTCGGGATCAGACCTTGTGTTTTGATTAATTAATAACACCTGCGGTTAATTAAAGCAAAGTAGAGAATAACTGGGATTATGGTTAAATTACAAATAGTGCACAAGTGCAAGAGTTATCACAACACTGTCTACGTGTCGAAGTCTTGATAGGCGGTCGAAAACGACACTTCCCACAGCGTCTTTGGGATGTTAGCGGTTGCAAAGATAACGTACTTACAACATAATAATAATAATAATAATAATAATGGCATAATAATAACGCAAGTGTGATCACAATGCTGACACTACGTATAGAAGTCTCGATAGGCGGTCGCAATAAAGAATGACACTTCCCACGGCGTCCCTGTAAGTAGGCGGTTGCAAGGATAACTAGCTTACGGATCGACAATAATATAATAGTGCAGAAATAATAAAGGGTCTAGTTGACAGAGGCGCATAAACCGACCATAATGTCAACTAGATGTTAGATGCATAAAATAAAGGGATTAGAGATAATAATAATAATAATAATAATAATAATAATAATAATAATAATAACGATAATAGCAGGAATAATAGCTAATGAATTATGAGAGAACACAAAATCCCGAACTTGTGCCACAGGTCAAGCACAGAGTTCGAGGAGAGTAGCTCGAGGTCCACAAATCACTGAAGTGCAAGGGTTAGGGACTGCATGCAAAGAAACTTGTAATGCAAGTTATTGGAAATAGTAACGTAGAAAATGATATAAAAATAATTGACCGGTAAGAAAATAATATAAAACTAATTATGAGATATAAATTGATATAAAATGATTATTGCAAATAAATAAATGTGGGCCTAGAAAATAGATATACACAAAATTACCAAAGTCTACGTAAGTGTTTAGAGAAATACCAATGCCAGGCAACTTTTTGAATAAGTTTTACGCATGTATGAAGACATATATACGTAAAAAGGATAAAAGGGATACGGGTGAAAACGGTAAAGTGATGATAGAGATATAAAGCTAATGAAAGAAATGTGCGAATATGAGATAACAATGGCCAAGAATTAGCTACGAATTGAACAATAGATGAAGTGGTAACCATGCACATGCAAATAAAGTCAAATAAGGTACTATACACTTATAACACATATATGGGTTGCATACAAGACCTGGCCCAAAATGATAAGGACAAGGTGGTAATGAAACATGAAAGCTAATTATTAAAAAGATATAAACCCATATATAGATGCATGGAAATGGGCTTAGAAATTAAGGCTTCAAGATAGATAAGATATGATGGTGATGAGGGCACTAAGAATATTGGGCCACGGGTGGAAAAGAAAGCAAAAGAGATGATGATAATGGTGGCATAGCTTCGGATGAGTCCGAGAAAAAGAGAGAAAGGAAGAGAAAGAGAGAAGGAGAACACGGTTGAGAGAAAGAGAGGGCTGGTCTATTATTCAGTTTTTTAAAGCTAAAAAAAATCCCATACAAATGAAGGTTTGGACCCTTATTTATAGGCAGTGAGTTGCCTTGTAGTACAAGAGGATTCAAGCCTTAATTCCTAAGCTAGATGTCTCTAGCATGTTCTAGAAATTACAAGTAGCTGGCCGTGTACTTGCTTTGCAAGTTCTTGAGCTATAAGTTACAAATTGGAGAGTCCTAGAGGATTCTAGAAACAAAGGATGTATTATGCTCAATGTTGAGTAGCTTGTAGACGAGGCAAGTGGTCCAAAACGTCTCATAGCACAGTCCAAATGACATATAGTTTCGGTCTTTAGGTGGAGAGGTCTCGGGTGACCCGTGGTCTAGGCCACACTACATGTTGCTTCCTTTGGTCTCGTGTCGCCTTGCTCATACTACACGTAGTTTAGGGAACTTAGCTTTAGCTTGTTTTGTGTTTAACTAAATACTAATCTTCAACTTAAGGTTAATCCTAGAAATTGGGAATACCCCAAAACAACCACTTTCTCTTCATAATTCATATTTTCAATGGTACTCTCAAGGTAACCAGTCTAATTACTTTAGGTATCTCGTTGACTAATAAAAACCAGTATTTTTCTAAATACTTTTAAAAGTGGTATTTTCTAATTAAAATTCGATATTTTTCGAACAATTTCAAAATCTGGGAATTTTCAATTTTTTTTGAAAAATTACAATAAAAATTCAAATTTCCTCTTTTGAATTTTTTTGCAAAAAAAAAAAATCAATTTTTCTCACTTCATTTTAATAAATGGCTCTTTCTCTTTTTTTTTTTTTTTTTTCTGAATAGTTGCATTTTTTTTTTATCATTTTTATAAAATGACCATTTATTGGTACATCAATTTCATATACAGATTTGATGATGGGTGTCCTTTTTTTTCCATTTTTGATACCGTTTTAAAAATAAAACAGTAAATTAATAAAATAATGAGTTTTTGGCATGTTTGGTCCCTATATTATTCGCAAATTGGCAAAATGGTCCCTAAGTTACTTTCTTTCAATTAAGTCCTTAAGTTTTAAAAACTTTGACAATTAAGTCCTTTTTGTTCATCGATATTAAAATTTTCATGTAATTGACCATGTTTAAGTGAAATAAATTAGTATTTTACTAACATTAATTAGTTTGGAAGGGAAATAGAAAGAAATTTTAAGAGAAATTTTAAATTTTTGAGAATTTCTATTTTTTTAATTTTTTATATTATGTTGTTAAATGTTGTTAATTTTTAGTTATTTTCCTTCCAATTCTACCTAATGTTAGTAAAATATTGATTTTGACATTCAAAAACCTTGCATGTGACTTGAAAATGCTTAATTCCATCCAATATTTTAACAATTACTCACAAAAAGAGCTTAATTACAAAAATATTTAAAGAGACTTAATTGCCAAAAATAATAACTCAGGGATCGTTTTTCCAATCATGAAAAATATAGGGTCTAGTTATGCCAAAAACCCTAAAATAATTCACCACTTTAAGGATAAGAAACCACCACCTTAAAGATAAGAATTGGGTTTAGTTCACCACTCAAAGGAATCTTCTAAGAGATAAGAAACTAAGAGAGATAATCACAAAGATTAAAGTTGAAATTAGAATAATAATCAAAAGTCTGATTAGTTTTCGTAATTCCCATGCTTTATATTTGGAACGACCCTCCAAAAATAGGAATAATGAGAATTATGGTTCCAAGACAACACAAAAACAACAATATAGACCATATTCTATGTTTTTAGACTAGTTTGACCACTAAAAATAGCTAAATGACTAGATTTAATGCTTCTAATTAACTAAATGGCTCGCAGAAAAATTATAACAAATAGTTGACTGGTCAAAATCAAAATTTTGGGCCTTAAGTACTTCTTGGGCCATCAAACCAAATTGGGCTGGCTTTTCTTCAAGAAAAATCACATTGGACTCCAATGAGCTTGAGTTTTTGTTGGCTAAATTCAAATTGAGCTTGGCTTTCTCAAGTAGTGCATCAATTTTGTTTTGATAAATGTCCGTTTTTCTATTTTTATAGCTAAATGTCTTAGTATATATATATCTTTATACTTATTATATCTACTTTACAAGAGGTTGTTGATGTCTTGCCCCATTATAAAACAAAACTAGTCCCCTTCTTAATCTGGACTGTTAAATGATTCAAATAATAAATATAATGGTTAGGGTAATTACTCTAGATCATATAGCTATAGGTTCCTATTCATTGTCAGGGAGTAGTGAACACGACAACTGGTTGTAAAGCTTTTAAACCTTCTATCACCTTATCTCTCCTTCAATTGGAGAATATGGTGTTTTCTGTTCTTATTTTTTTCAAACGAAGAAGAGAAACGGCGAGAAGAAGATTGTCAAAGAGGAATTTGAATTTGGTGGGTGTTTTCGAGCTGTGGTTTGAAGTTGTGTTAATCTAGCCATCTGCGTCTTTACTTCGAAGGACGTCCCTCCCTAGTCCTGGGCAAGTTTTTATTTTTCGCTAGATTAAGCTGTAATAAATTGGGCTTTAAGAATTTGAGTTCCTGTTAATTTGAAGAAATTGTAGTTTAGTTTCCTTTGATTTTTGTCACCATTATTCCATTCGTATGGTTGATAGAAAGAAATCTTCTTTGTTTGTGTGGCAATCCTAATTTTTGAATGTCTATGATTGAGTGCATATATAAAGGTGTTAGTGACGCATGGTTGTGACATGAATAGAGTTTATGACATGGGTTCTATTGGATATGATGTGCCCATCATATGGGTATAGATTTTGGGAAGAGTTGATACCCGAATATTTTATTTAGTGTATAATGTAAGCCTTATGAGTAAGTCTGCGTGAATATACCTAAAAAGTAATTGGGCTATAAGCTATATTTGAAGAGTTTATAACCTTTATAAGGATTGTCAAATTATTAATTATGGGTATTTTGAGGAAGTTTTGTGCAACAACTTTTTTTTTTTTTTAAAAAAAAGTGGGGCTTAACTAATGACTTCCACTTATTACAAATTAAAATAAAATACTAACTACAACCCAATCCCCATACCACCCCGTTAGGGATAATAGGTTTTCACGCCTACCCCCGGTGTGACTCGAACCTAGGACCGAGATCCTAGGTAGTGGGTGCTCTTACCACTTGAGCTAACCCACTTCGTCAATAGAAAGTGTAACAACTTTGTTAGTCCACTGTAAAATCCGGATTTAATAAAAGGCAAAAGAGTAAATTTCGAAGCCAATGGCAATTTGGTAAATAAAGATTTTTGGATTATTATAATTAAAATATCTGGATTATTAAATTCAAGTCTACAGTTTCAAAAAAATTGGATTCAAACCCCTGGAAAAGTCCTCCTTCTCACAACAAGGGCCCAAGAGAGAGAGAAAGAACCGAAGCTCTGCTCAGACCCGCCGCCGGCACACCGCCACGCCTCGTTGCCAACGCACCTGTCCGCACTCTTGCCCAACCGCCGATGAAGCTTTACCAGCGGGCGCCGCCGCTAGACGACGGAAAACGAAGGCCACGAAGATTCCGACCACCGCACCGTTTTTCAGCCGTAGCTCCGTTGTTGGACGTCGTTTTGTGACACCACCGGCATCATTAGCTTTGTCTCGTCGTTGTCGTCATCTCGCCGCCGGTAAGAATTTCACCATTTTGGCAGTTTTTGAAATAATTCCAAAAAGTGGTATTTTCATAATTATTTCATTAGGTAATTATTTTACCCGAGGTAATTATATGAGGTGAAAAAGGGGTAAAAATCATGAATAATTACAATTGTTAGGCGTTAAAATGATATCCAAAAGTGCATTAATTTTCGAATAGAAAAAGTGAACATTTTTCTAAATATTTCGAAAAAGTGGTATTTTTATAAGTTTCGGATTTTTAAGGCTCATTTAAGGCTCGGGACCTCGAAACTGAATTTCGGCTTTGAATTTGGACTCAGTGAGATCGAGAGATGAATTTTGATATAAAATATGACTATGTTTCGAAATGGCACGAAAATTGAGACGATGGCTCGTGAACAGTACCATTTTACGTACCACAAGTCGAGTCCTACACTAGGACCCATTTTTGACAAATTATATATCTAATTTAGTATTTTTGGGTGCTCTGAATTCAGTGGTGACCTCTGTTTTTGAATTTGAGGCTCCGTTGGAAATGTCATTTTTTCAAGTGAGCTTACCGGGACCTCGAAACAACCGTTCGAATACCCAAGTGACCAACATGAATTTCTTTGACTGTCATTAGCTTGGTATTGCTACCATATCGGGGTAGGGGTCCGATTACCTGATTTTATATCTGTTTTGGTTTATAATTGCAATAAAATTTATTTATAAAAAATCGTGATTTTATGACGGTTTGACAAATTGTTGAAATATATTGGATTATACTGGGATTGGACTGTATGGATTTTTATGCATATTTTTAAATTGTGATTATGGGGTAAAACAAAGGTGTGCTGTCCATGTTATAATAAATCACAGAATAATGCCAAGTGAGATTTTAAAGCATAATTTGATTCTTAGATGCATGGTTATTTTGAACAGTTACATGTTGTACATACCATAAGATCACACTTGAGTTCCATTATTGCATCACGGTATTTTAGATTGCTGGCGAGTTGCTGCAGTACTAGGTGAGAGACCTAGGCCCCTGTGCAGATTTTTACTGATATGCCTTCGCGCAGTGCCGGGATGCTGGGCACCTTCGCTACAGAGGTATTACAGGGCCGTGATGGGAGGATGAGAGCTCACTTTTATATCTTATTGATGTATGATATGTATAATGATGTGGTTTTAGTTTTGATTTTGAATATGTGATTATTCTGGATTCCAGTGATTTATAAACTTGATTTATAAATGGATTTAAAGGTACTAACCATATAGGTTTGAGAAATTGCATCTATTCAAAAAGGTAATTGAATTTCTACTAAGCATGTGAATGCTCACCCCTTACTTTTTTACTCTCAGATAGTGCTCAGTATGACCTTGGGAATTCATGAGCAGAATAGTGAGGAGCACGTTACCGATTTCGATAATTTAGTAACTATATAAAATATTACTGTTTAATTATCGTGACTTGTATTAATACTTAAGAGCCTGTTTTACGGACTCGGTCTGTAAAACTATATGCCTGTATTATGAAAATACTGATGATGATGCTTGTTTTATTTTATAAATTTCATTAACAATCTACGTCTAACGGGGATCGCAAAATTGTGGGAATTTTATTATTAAAACTATTTTTATAAATTTTTCAAAAACAACTTTTGAATTTCTACTTGTGAAATTCCCTTTCTGCCACTAGTCTGGAGTTCGGGTCGTGACTGTAAAATCCAGATTTTCAAAGGGCAAAGTGGTCATTTTTTTAATTTTCGGATTTAATAATGGAGGGACTAAGTTGCAAAAGTTTTAAGAAGCGGGGACTAAAGTGCAATTTTTGTGGGGACTAAATTGAAAGGATTTGAAAGTTAGGGGACTATTTTGCAATTATAGGAAAATTACATAGTCCAATGCAAAACCCACGTGGGATTGCTTATCTCTTCTCCCATTTCTCTCTCTTTCCCACGACTCCCTCTCTCTTTCTTCTCTTCTCTCTCGGCCGAAGGAACACCGAAGGAGACCGAAGGGAGCCGCATCGCCACAAGCCACCGTCGAGCTGCCCCAACCCTCGGCGAAGCTTCGTCGTGTTGCCAGGAAGGTCGCACCACTGGTTCTGCACCGCCAAGAGCCGCCGTTCATCGGAAAACGCCGTTTTTGGCCGCAAAGCTTCTTAAATTTTCGGCGCTGTTTCGGACCTTTTCATAGGGTGTTCTTAGGCTCATTGGATTCGTATTGTCGAGAGGAATCTCAAAGTATCTATTTCGTGACTCCATTTTGCCCAGATCAAAAGTTGCCATTGTTGAGTAGTTTAAGCTTTGCTATTTAAGATTTGACTTTTTATCAGACCATTGGATTGTGTTTTGGATCTCATTTCTGAAATGTACTCGGAAAATGGAGAAGTTTGATATATATTAACTATGTTTGGGGACCAACATGAAAAATAAAATCAGACGGCTAAGATTTATCTCGTTTTGCGTGCCACTGATACGGTGTGGGCCGGACTCGAATTGGATGAATTATATATCTAACTTAGTTATTTTGGGTGCTAGGAATTCAGTGAAGAGGTCTGTTTGTGGATTTGAGGCACTGTTGAGAAGTTAGTTTTTCACAAGAGAACGATCGAGGGCTTGGAATTGGTTCCCGAACCTCCGAGTGATCGTCTAACGACACCCTGAGGATTCAATAGTATGGTATCGCTATTCTAGTGAGGTAGGGATTCAGTTACCTCTGTTTTATATCGTTTTTGAATAAAACTTATTTTCTGCAACATATGAGAACAAATGTGATTTTTGAACTATTTGAATATCTGTGATGGAATCGATTGTATGATATATGTATTGTATTGTTCTGGGAATTTTCTGAATGCAGGTTATTTTTGGGTATACTAAAAATAGGGCCGTTATGCTGCCCGTATTTTTGTTTATAAAATTTAGTATGCCTGTTTTATTGAAAAATCAGAGCACGATTATTTTCACATTTCAGTTCTATATTGCACATGTCATAAGATCATACACGAGCACCGTGTTAGTATCGTGGGTTTATAATATAGCGCTGTATGCCTCACCATCGGTGTAGAGTCCGTAAACCTACGCAGGATTTGTTTATCTGATTACCTCCCCATTTAGCAGGTGCAGGTAATTCAGTTGGCCCTCTAGGTTTGGTAAGAGACACATGGATGTCCCCTCCAGGTATGGGGTTAAGTGTCAGGCAGGCTGTTAGGTACACTTAGTGCCATCATCCTGAGTTTCCACAGATGAGAGGATGTAAGCTCATGGATATGGGTTGATTTGTGTCATGTGCATATGAATTGAATGGTTTTGCTTATACTATTTTATTTATACATGTACATATGGATTTCTAATTTTGGACTATTATATATGTATGTATTAGATTCAAACTAACTATGCAAGAACTTTCCATCACTAAAATATTTTCTATCGAGGTAACTGCTTTCCTAGTGGGCATTTTATGCTCACCCCTACCTTCCTTCCTCAGGTGGTGTTCAGTGCGATCTTGGTGATCAAGAGGATTAAGAAGCCATCTTTGATTGTAGTTCGTCGCTTGGTAATGCTTGAAGTTTGTTGTTGTGGTGTTTGGATTGTTTGGATTTTGTATTAGCATTAAACTAAGATTACTGCTTTCTATTAAATCTGAGAACTTATGTATGCTGTTTGGGTTTTGACATTTGTTGTGGATAATGATGATGCTTGGACTTAAATTTGATTTACATTTTTCAGTATTATTCGATCTATGTTTAATAGTGTATACAAACTGTGGGAGAGGTTCACGAGATGAAATTCCAAATATCTTTTTAAATGGACTGTTTTATAAAATTGAAACTTTTGATACCTTTTTAAAATAAATCAAGGAATTTTCCATCTTAGTGAAATTCTCCTTCTGCCACTAGCCCGGGTTTTGGATCATGACAAAAATTGTAGTATCAGAGCTTGAGTTTAACAGCTTGGACATATCACCATTAAACTAGATTGAAGTTATTTTTATAACAAGCATGCATCATTATCTTACTAACAGCTTGGCATATTGTTTCAGACTTTTAAGGATACCTCCTAGAAGAGTACCTCCTCCTTGTCCGGATTTTACTCATCTGATTGAGGCAATGTAGCAAGCATTTGCCCAGATGAGCAATCTATACTATCAGCCTCTAGCTCCGAGGGAACGTCAGTTGGATCAGTCTGATCACCTCCAACGGTTCATGCATCTCCAGCCAGGGCAGTTTGACGGAAGACCAGAAGCTCTCATGAGCTTAGTTGCGTGAGATGGAGAGGCACTTTCAGGCCCTTGGGACTCCAGTGGAGTTTTGGGCGGTGTTTACTGTTACCCATCTGATGGGGAGTGCTATTCGCTGGTGGGAGACAGTGGAATGGATGCAAGATATGGTAGGTCTGACTTGGGCTTTGAAAGGATTTTTAAGGCTCAGTATGCTAATGAGGACTAGCAAGATGAAGTTGTGAACTGGTTTAAGACTTTGATCCAAGGTAACAGAACGGTGAATGAGTACCTGATAGAGTTCACTGAGTTGGCAAATGTTACTCTTGGACCGGGTACGAGTGAGAAGTACCGAATTGTCAAGTTCAGGGGTCGTCTGAATCAGAATATTTTCAACAGAATTAGCACTCAGACTTTCCATACTCTTCCTAAGATTGCAGTGGCTGCTCAGCAGGCAGAAGCCATCGAAGAAGGATTGGATTCAAGGAGGAACAAGTGTAGAAGTAATGATAAGAAAGTCACCAGAAGGAATCAGGGACAGTGGTCAGTCCAGGGTACTCCGAACAATGGAAGCTCGAATAGTAGTTGTTCTTCAGGGAGTGGCTGTAATGCCCAAGATTCTCACATGCATAATAAGCCAATAATAAACATGTTTATATTGCATAATAGACATATCAAGCAACCAGTATCATTATTATGGTAAATTATTCATTTCGATTTTTTTGAATACTTTTGATCTGTATTATTGTGCTAATGTTTGTCGAAGTTCTCTCATGCAGTGTAAAGGCTCAGTACCCTCAGGAAGAGAGCTTGGTATGTGAAGGGAATAAAGAATACAATTATGAATAGTA
>JXTC01000522.1:23666-37563 GCA_002914845.1 Trema orientale | reverse complement strand
ACTGCCGCGACTTTGTAACGTACTCAAGGGCCCTGTAAAGAAATGTTTTCTAAGAAAAGTGCATCAAAATGAAAAGTTATGAAAGAAAGAGTACAATGGGAATTTCAATAAAGTTTATGCATGAAACACGTTCATGAGCATGCATAATCTTTACTTACTGAGCATTAGCTCATATAGTTCCTGTGATGCAGGTGAGGAGGTTTTTGATGTGTAGAGCTGCTGGTTGGCTAGCATGCTTTCTTGCCGCCATGATCATACAAATGTAGACGAACTTGACTTGTGGGCGTTGTTTTATTTGTATTTCGATATTTTGGTGTGACGTAAATATTACTGTGGATGGCAAGATAAACTGATACTTTTTGGTTGTACATTTGTAAAGAAACTTTCAGGAAGTAATGCCACGTAGTTTCTTACGTTTTAAAAACTTGAAAAGTTTAAATTCGGCTCACTTTTTGCAAAAACTAAAGTTATGGTTTAAGAAAGAGTAACACTCCCTAGTTTGACCTGAATAGTCATAGGGTTAGGCAAGGGGGCGTTACAGTGGCAGAGATAGTCCTTATGGAGGATGTTTTTCTTATGGCCAGCCGGGCCATAGAAAGAAGGAGTGTCCTAATCGTCTGCAGAAATCTCCTATTTCTCAAAGAGGACCGCAGAGGAGCTAGTCAAGTTCTATTTCTTATCAGAACACTCAGGCAAGGTTGCAACAATCACAGGGTGTTTCGTAGACTTTTACTTCCCCTCAACCTTATTAGCATCAGTACCGCCCTAAGAGTTACACTCAGAATTTTCAGACTCCTCAGGCCTCAGGGAGTCAAGGTGGGGCATAGGTATGGCAGTAGTGGTCCAGGATCTAGCAACAGTTGTCCTGGTCAGGGGAGAAGCAACAAGGAGAAAGGGAAGGTGACTAGCTAAGCCTATGCTTTTACTGGAGTTGAGGACATTCAGGATCGTACCGGCCAATGTGTTGTTGATGGTATGATCCTTATTTCATACTCTTGTGCACATATTTTGTTTGATAATGGTGCATCCAATTCATTCATATCCTTATTGTTTGCTCAACTATTGGAGTTGGAATTTTCTGATTTGGATTATGTATTGACGTTGGGCACACCTATAGGAGGAGTGGCCGATGTGTCTAATATGTGTAAGTCTTGTCGGGTTGTGGTTGGTGATAGAAAGTTGCTTGCTGATTTGATTATGTTACTGATAGGACAATATAACGTGATACTGTAACACCCCCTAGCTCAACCATATTGTCATATACAGCCAAACTAGGAAGTATTACTCTTTCTTAAACCATATCTTTAGTTTTATAAAAGGTGGGCCAAATTTAAACTTTTCAAACTCAAAAATAAAAGAAACTGCGTGGCATTACTTTTCGAAAGTGCATTTACAAAATATACAACCAAAAACTCCTTATCAGTTTATCTTACCATCAGCAGTTACATTTACAACACACCAAAATATTAAAATACAAAGAAAACATCGCCCACAGGTCAAGCTCGTCTACATCTACATGATCATGGCGACGAGAAAGTGTGCTAGCCAACCAGTAACTCTATACATCACATATATCCTCACCTGCATCACAGGAACTAAATGAGCTAATGTTTAGTAAGTAAAGATCATGCATGCTCATGGACGTGTTTAATGCATAAATTTTTTTGAAATTCCCATTGTACTCTTTCTTTCATAACTTTCATTTTGATGCACTTTTCTTAGAAAATATTTCTTTATAGGGCCCTTGAGTACATTACAAAATCGCGGCAGTCGGTAGGCCATGCCCACCTGTGTGGGAAGGAAACACATGGCCAATGTGAACTATACCTACCCAACGTAGACCGACTAAGTAATGCACCAAATCTCATAGTACAATGCTCAGTCCCGGCAGTCGGTAAGCCGTGCCCACCTATGCGGGAAGGATGCCTGTGCAAACCATACTTACCCAACACAGACAGACTAAACACTGTACTTAAAACATATCTCATAAAATCAGTACAATGGTACTACTTTAAATCCAATGCGTGAAAAACTTCACTTCTTTGAAAATCATGCTTAAATGATCATGTCATACTTATGTCTTTCATGAACAAAACAATAACCATATAAATAACGTATACTTGAAATAATACACATAAGTATGTAGGAAAATATCTTATATCTACTATTGTTCTTGTGATGCAGTTAAAATAAATCTCTACTTACCTTGTCTCCAGTAGGAAAGATAGTAAAAAGGGTCAGTATCCTCTGTGGCAAGGTGTGTAGAAGACCTGATGTCAATTTTAATACTAAGATGGTCATTACAATGTAAAATACTTAATGAAAACAGCCACAAGACTGAAATCACAACTATCATAAAATTAAGAAACCTAACTACAAAATGAACCATATTGTCACCTACTTTTACCAAAACAACTAGTCCATTTGGTTCTAAATAGTACCATTTGGCTTTAAAAATATTTGGACAGTACCTCCCCTATTTTTAGGACATCCCCACATGCATCAAGACACATCCCAAACCCGTCTTTGAAGCATCAGTACGGACCACATAAGGCTCATTACTGTCAGGAACAGTAAGAATTGGTGCGGTCATCAAATGATGCTTCAATCTGACAAAAGCTTCTTCACTTTCGTGATCCCAAACAAACTTGACATCCTTCCTGGTCAACTTGGTCAACGGCAAGGTAATTCTCGAGAAATCTTGCACAAAACAATGGTAGTAGCCTGCTAAATCGAGGAAACTCCGTACCTCTGTCACATTTCTCAGTCTTTCCCACTCCAAAACAGCTTCTATCTTAGTAGGATCGACTGAAGTACCTCAATAAGAAATCACATGCCCCAAGAATTTAACTTCTGACATCCAAAAGTCACACTTCAATTTCTTGGCATACAACTGATGATCTCTTAAGGTCTTAAGTACTATCCCCAAATGTTCGGCATGCTCTTCTCGAGTCTTAGAGTACACCAGGATGTCATCAATGAACACAACTACAAAACGATCCAAAAACGGCCTGAAAATCCGATTTATGAGATCCGTAAAAGCTACAGGAGTATTCGTCAAACCAAATGGCATCACTAGAAACTCAAAGTAACCATATCGAGTTCTGAATATTGTCTTGGGTATATCATCCTCTCTTATCTTCAACTGATGATAACTGAATCTCAAATCAATCTTGAAGAAGAATCTTGAACCACCGAGTTGATCAAACAACTCATCTATCCTTGAACCACTGAGTTCTTCACTGTCAACTGATTCAACTTCCTATAATCTATACAAAGCCCTAACGAACCATCAGCTTTCTTTGCAAACAAAATAGGAGCACCCCAAAAGGAAGTGCTGCTGTGAATGAAGCCTTTGAAAATCAGATCATACAACTGTTCTCTCAATTCTTCCATCTCTGCAGGCTCCATGTGATAAGCTGGAATAGAAACTGGCTGAGCTCCAGGAACTAGTTCAATACAGAGCTCGATCTCCCTATCTGGTGATAACCCTGGTAAGTCTTTAGGAAACACCTCTGAATACTCACACACTACCGGAATCCATAGGTCTTAATCATCTGTCCTCACCTCGCCATCAATGGCAAACAAGTTCCTACAACACTCGAGTCTCTTCCTTCCACCCATGCATGCTTTCAGAACAGGACTTGGCTTTAACGGACTCATTCTAGCTTAATAGATAATGAGATGTCCATCACTAGGAAAGAGAGTCATCCATTTCGTATGACAGTCCATAATAGCTCGGTACTTAGACAACCAATCCATACTGAGTATCTGTAATGCCCAAAATTCTCACATGCATAATAAGTCAATAATAAACATGTTCATAGTGCATAATAGACATATCAAGTAATTAGTATCAAAAACGATCCAGAAGCTTACCTTAAGTAGGAAAAGAAGGTAGAATTAGTATTCGATTACCATAATTACTCTGAGATTAAGAAAGTAAAGCTTGCTGCTGATTATACAATTATTTGGTGGGATCAATTGGTGATGAATAGGAGAAGAAATAGAGAGTATCCAATAGAGACGTAGGAGGAGATGAAAACTGTGATGAGGAAGCAGTTTATTCCAGGCTACTACTACCGGGAGTTATATAACAAGTTGCAAAGTCTTAGGCAAGGTAACTGGAGTATGGAAGAATATTATAAAGAGATGAAGGTTGCTATGATTCAAGCGAATGTAGAGGGGGATCGGAAGACTATAATGTCTAGATTCTTAGTTGGTTTGAATCGAGAAGTTGCTAATGTGATAGAATTGCAACATTATGTGGAATTGGAAGATATGGTCCACATGGCTATAAAAATTGAGAACCAACTCAAGAGGAGAGGCAGCATATGTCCAAGCCAAAATCTAAGTACATCCACTTGGAAATCGAATCAATGGAAGAAGGATGAGAAGCAACCTATGATGAAGCCAAAAACTGAGTAAAAGCAAGAAGTGACCAGCCAATAAAGTCAAGGTAAATCTGATTCTTCTATTTCTAGAAATCGTGATATCAAGTGCTTTAAATCCAGGGTAGGAATCACATAGCTAGCCAATGTCCAAATAAAAGAGTTATGGTGTTGCGAGATAATGGTGAGATTGAAACCGAAGATGAAGACAACACTGACCCTATGCCACCGTTGGAGGATGCCGATAAAGAGGAATACCCTGCCCAAGGTGATTTGTTGGTGGCAAGAAGAGCTCTAAGTGCGTAAGTCAAAGAAGATGAAGAGGTTCAATGAGAAAACATCTTTCATACTCGGTGCCACATTCAAAATAAGGTATGTAGTTTGATTATTGATGGTAGTAGTTATACTAATATTGCTAGCACTACCATAGTGAAGAAATTAGGGTTGCCAACCATGAAGCATCCCCGACCATACAA
This sequence comes from Trema orientale, assembly GCA_002914845.1. Classification (NCBI taxonomy): domain Eukaryota; kingdom Viridiplantae; phylum Streptophyta; class Magnoliopsida; order Rosales; family Cannabaceae; genus Trema; species Trema orientale. The sequence continues at coordinate 32,696 of JXTC01000522.1, read as the reverse complement.
GTTGCAGTGGTTAAATGATAGTGGTGAAGTGAAAGTGAATAAATAAGTGTTAGTTTCTTTTCGTATCGGAAAATATGAAGATGAAGTCGTATGCGATATAGTTCCGATGCAAGCTGAGCACTTGTTACTTGGTCGACCATGGCAATTTGATCGGCGTGTTAAACATGATGGCTTCACCAACAAATACTCATTTGTACTTAATCAACGACCAATCACTCTTGTACCTTTGACACCAAAACAAGTTCACGAAGATCAAGTGAGATTGCAAAAAGAGAGTGAATAAAAAAGAAAGAGTGAAAATGAGAGAGAGGCCAAAGAAAAAGAGAGAAAAGGCAATTATAGAGTCGGCCATTGAGAGAAAAACTGAGAAAAAACAAAAGAATTTTTATGCAAAAGCTAAAGAAATTAAGAGAGCGATGTTTTTAAAACAGCCGATGATTGTACTCTTGTACAAGGAGGCGTTTTTAAACACTAACAAACTTGACCCTGCTTTGCCTACTTCTACTGTTTCTCTGTTGCAGGAATTTGAGGATGTCTTTCCTAACGAGGTGCCTAATGGTTTGCCTCCAATTAGGGGAATAGAACACCATATTGATTTTGTACTCGGTGCTGCCATTCCAAACCGACCGGCTTATAGGAGCAATCTAGAGGAGACGAAGGAGCTTCAAAGGCAGGTTAGTGAATTTTCGGAAAAGGGGTATGTTAGAGAAAGTATGAGTCCATATGCAGTTCCGATTTTATTAGTTCCTAAGAAGGATGGGACTTAGAGAATGTGTGTTGATTGTCGAGCGATCAACAATATAACGGTAAAGTATCGTCATCCTATTCCTTGCTTAGATGATATGCTGGATAAATTGTATGGGTCTTGTGTATTATCTAAAATTAATTTAAAAAGTGGATATCATCAAATCCGAATGAAAGAGGGCGATGAATGGAAAACTGCATTCAGAACTAAATATAGATTGTATGAGAGATTTGTAATGCCGTTTGGTTTAAATAATACTTCGAGTACTTTTATGTATTTAATGAATCATGTTTTGCGTGCATTTATTAGAAAAGTAGTTGTGGTATATTTTGATGATATTCTCATATATAGCCAAAAATTGGATGAACATGTACTACATTTGAAATCTATTTTAGATGTACTTAGGAAAGAAAAGTTGTTTGCTAATTTGAAGAAGTGTACCTTTTGCACTGATAAACTTGTGTTTCTAGGATTTATTATGAGTGCACAGAATATACAAGTTGATGAGGAGAAGGTACGTGCAGTCCGAGAGTGGCCGAGTCCCACAACGTAGGAAATATGAGGAGTTTTCATGGACATGCTAGTTTCTACCGGTAGTTTGTGAAAGACTTTAGTACATTGGCCGCATCACTTACGGAAGTAATCAAGAAAAACGTTAGTTTTAAGTGGGGACATGAACAAGAGAAAGCGTTTCAACTGATCAAGCAAAAACTGACTAACGCCCCCTTTATTATCTTTACCTAACTTTAATAAAACATTTGAAATTGAATGTGATACTTCAAGTATTGGTATAGGTACAGTTTTAATGTAGGAGAGACGACCAACTGCTTATTTCAGTGAGAAGCTAAGTGGGGCAGCCTTAAACTATCCCACTTATAACAAGGAGTTGTATGCATTGGTTAGGGCTTTGGAGACATAGCAACACTACCTATGGCCTAAAGAATTCGTAATTTATATAGATTATGAGTCATTGAAACACCTGAGAGGCCAACATAAGCTGAACAAGAGACATGCCCGATGGGTTGAGTTTATTGAGATGTTTCTGTACGTTATTCGATACAAACAAGGTAAGGAAAACGTCGTCGCAGATGCATTTCTCGCAGGTACGTATTATTTTCTACTCTTGATGCTAAATTACTTGGTTTTGAGCAAATTAAGGAATTATATCCAACTGACCATGATTTTAGTGAATAGTATAAATTGTGTGAGAAATCTGCAAATGGTAAGTATTTTAGGCATAATGGATTCTTATTTTGAGAGAATAAATTATGTGTGCCTAATTGCTCTGTGAGAGAAGTGATGGTTAGAGAATCCCATGGTGGAGATTTAATGGGACACTTTAGGGTAGCTAAAACCTTAGCTGTTTTATAAGAACACTTCTATTGGCCACACATGAAACAGGATGTTGAGAGAATTTGTGGTAGATGTATTACGTGTAGGCAAGCAAAATCCGAGTACAACCGCATAGTTTATACACCCCACTACCCATTCCTAGTGAGCCTTGGATTGATATTTCGATGGTCCTTATATTAGGTTTGCCTAGGTCTAAATGGGGTAGAGATTCAATTTTTGTGGTAGTGGATAGATTTTCTAAGATGGCATATTTCGTTCCATGTCACAAACTGATGATACTTCCCATATTACTGATTTGTTCTTTAGAGAGATTGGAAGATTGCATGGCATGCCTAGAATAATAGTTTCAGATAGAGATGCTAAGTTCTTGAGTTACTTCTGGAAGACTTTATGGGCTAAGTTAGGAACTAAGTTGTTGTTTTTAACTACTTGTCATCCTCAAACCGATGGTCAAACATGCATAAGGAGCAGTTTCTGACTCAAAGGAAATCCAAGCTGCTACTTAGAGGGGATGGCCCTTTCCAAGTCTTGGAACGGATCAACGACAATGCATATAAGCTTGATTTGCCTGGTGAGTATAATGTAAGTGCAACTTTTAATATTTCAGATTTGAGTACTTTTGTTGCAGGTGATGAACTTGATTTGAGGACAAATCTTTTTCAAGAGGAGGGGAATAATGAGGACATGGCAAGCACAAGAGCATGGAATACGGATCCTCTTCAAGTTCCTATTGGTCTGGTTAAAAGAGCATGTACCAAGAAATTCCAAAATGCATTAAGTAGGCTAATTCAAGGGATTTGGGCTCAAGCATGCATGTGGAGGCCCATTGATGGTGATGAACAAATTTCTCAGCCATTAACAAGCTTTATTCAAGTTCAAGAAAGTCAATAGGCATTATGGGAGAAAATCTGATTTGTAAAGGCTTGAATGCCAAGTCATAGCTTACTTTCCTATTTTGGTTATTAGTTTCCCAAAATGATTTCTTTGCTTGTTTTCTTTTCTTTATTGGCATGTAATGGGCTGAATATTAAGAGATAAAGTCAAAATTGACTTCTTTTAATTGGGGCCGAATTTAGTTTAGCTATTAGGGTTATTTCCCAACTTTCCTTTTCTGGTTTGGGCAAGTTACCCTAGGCGTGTTTTTAGGGTTTTTTAGGCTTGAAATTTTCTTGGCCTTTGTCCAATAAATTATACTCTTTTAATTTAATAAAGGCAGACATTTATTCATTAAAATTGAGAGCAATTTTTATTTATTCTTTTTGAACTAGTTCGAATTCATCAGATTTCTCTGTGGCGTTCATCCCTTGACTTATCAATCAAGCTTTCCATCCTTTACTATGGCGTATCCTTTATACTAAGGTTCACATCTCTTTATAGGTGTTGGATCAAGGTTTTCTATTCGAATATGAAAGTAGAACGGTCCTAGGCATCATTCTTATTTCGGGTTTCATCATAAGTTGGCGGAATTCGTATCAAATCATCCCAATTCCCACCAAAGCCTAGTATGCAATAACATAGTATGTCCTCATGAATCTGAATGCTCCTTTCAGACTGGTCATTTGTCTCAGGATGGTGAGCTGTACTGATATCCAACTGCGTACCAAATGCTTTCTGCAAGACTCTCCAAAACTTAGAAGTAAACCTTGGATCTCTGTCAGAAACTATGCTCGAAGGCACATCATGCAAGCATATAATGTTCTCCACATATAGTTTATTGAGCTTAGTAAGTGAATAGTCAATCCGGATCAGTATAAAGTGAGCACTTTTCGTCAAGCGATTGACTATCACCCAAACAGCGTCGTTCTTCCTGAAGGTCTATGGCAAACTGATCACGAAGTCCATCGTGATCTTGTCCCACTTCCACTCCGAAATGGGCAATAGCTGAAGCAACCCTGCTGGTCTCTGGTGTTCAGCCTTGACTTGCTGACAAGTCAAACACTTAGCTACAAAGGTAGCCACATCCTTCTTCATACCTTTCCACCAATACTGCCTCTCCAAGTCTTGGTATATCTTAGTACTACCCGAATGTATTGCGAACCTTGATTTGTGAGCCTCAGTTAGAATAGTTTCTCAAAGATTAAGTTCATTAGCTACAATCAACTTCCCACTGAAGAGCAAGAACCCTTCTCTATTGGTGCTCCAACTATATAACTGTTCACCATTCTAAAGCTAGTTCCAGATTGTCCTTAGTTCTCGATCTTGCCACTGACCCTGCTTGATAGTCTAGAGAAGTGATGGTGAAATCACAATATTGCTCAGGCAAGCAACTGCTTCATTCTCGAAGTACTGCAAGTTGTAGTCATCAATCGCAACTAAGTTCTTCCAATCTTCAAACACTAGTGCAGCTAGTACACCACGAGGTTTTCTACTCAGTGCATCAGCTACAACGTTGGCATTACCAGGATGATACTGTAGGTCGAAGTCATAATCCCTCTATATACTCAACCCATCTTCCCTATCTCAAGTTCAGATCCTTCTGAGTCAAGAGATACTTCAAACACTTGTGATCAGAGAATATGTCGAACTTCACACTATATAAGTAACATCTCTAAATCTTCAGTGCAAAGATCATCACTGCAAGTTCTAGATTATGGGTGGGATAATTCCTCTTATGTGGCTTCAACTGACGAGAAGCATAAACCACAACTTGACTATTTTGCATCAAATAAAAGCTTTGATTTAAGAGTTAAAGTAAAAGAAAGTAACCACCAATTCAAAATCCTACATAGAGCTCACCTTGACTAGTTTGAGCTTTTATTGAAGCTCTTGCCTTCTACCTCCACCAAATTGATTCTCAAGGCTTTGAAACTGATTTTAGGACCCAAGAGAACCTAGAGGAACTCATACTTAAGTTGCAGCAAGTAAAGAACTTGAATTAGAAAACAATACTAAAGAAGAAGAACTAGTAGACTTACCTTGACTAGTTTGGACCTAACTTGCTTTCTAAAGCTCCAACTTGACTTCTACCACTTGGAAACTCATGGATATGGCTAAGGAGAGTTGAGAAAAGCTTAGATAGTGGCTGGAGGGTTTCAAGTCATGGCTGGAGAGGAAAGGGAAGGAAATGACCAGATTTGGTCCAAAATCAATACTTAATGGCTAAGGAAAGGTATAACTTAAATTCTAAGGGGTATTTTTGGTATTTCACACCCTAAATTTCCATGTGTCAAGCTTTAGATCACTCTTGGCTTACTCACCACGTTCATGGCCAATCCTATACACTCAAGTGTAAACTAAAATGGTGAAACCTAGCTTAAGAGGTAAAATCTGGTCATACTTTGACTTATGATCCTATATGGCCAATCTTATTGTAATTTGATGGGACCTAGCCTCATAACCAATCATTAAACATAAAAATAAGTCAATTAGACTCCAATTAATAATGTAAACAAAGTATCAAAGCCTAATTATTAGTATGCACAAAGATGACATTACGCGATTAAGCTGAATCTAAGCTAGCTTAGTACAACTAAACACCAATTCAGTACAGTAACTGCCACCTCGTGCTTACCTGGGGCCAACCAATAAAATACTATAATTGAGTATTAGACATTGAATTAAAGCTATGACGTGTTAAATGTACAGTGAATTTAGCTCCTAAAAGCGTGAAAGTGTACTTTACTGAAAAACTACTATTTGATCATGTTATCAGCAAACTTGATCTTAATGCATGTGCATATAGTATTACTATTCATAAATATATTCTTTGTTCCTTTCACACACCAAGCTCTCTTTCTGAGGGTACTGAGCCTTTACACTGCATGGGAGCACTTTGACAAACATTAATACAACAACACATATTGAAAGCATTTAACAATAAAGGATGAGCAATTTTCTATAAAGTTTCAATGATTTTCCTTGGATATTTGATAGATCTATCCGCAAATTGGAGCATTGCCGTAGTTGGTCTTTGTAACATCCTCTAATTTAGGTATATACCTAAGCTAGAAAATGTTTAATTTCTATATTCATCTTATATCATAAAATGCAAAAAAATCCGGTAATAATTTTTTTTTTTAAACTAAAAGAATATTTAAGCTGAAAAACAACCTCTTATTAAAACACCCAGAAACAAAACCTAATACTCAAATAACCTATAAAATGAAAACACTTAATTTTATTCCAAAAGCTAAACACAAGAAAATAAAACTTAAAGTCGATTAAAAATGTCCTAACGCCATTTGGGATTTCACCGCTGCCACCAGCCAACCTCTAATAACCTATTGCTCATCTGAAAATTTTAAAAGAATGGGATGAGCTTGCACCCAATAAGTAAATCTCATACATGCAATGAATATCGTGTTTTATGAATAATGCATTTTAAGAATCATAACTATGCAACCCCATCTTTGAAAAACATCTGAATCATAAACGTTACTATTTCATAAAATTAAAATCATGGTTTAAACCTGTAATAACAATCAACAATCCAATTCCCACATATACAACTCAAATAGAATCATTTAGAGCAACCTAGGTACACTTGAATTCTTTTTGGTTTAGACAAAGCTTAAACCCACTTTTGCACTTGTATAACATCACAACCAGCCACCAAATAAGTGTAATAGATATTAGGATCCATAAAATATACACTCCAAGCTTGGAAAATCAGATTACAAATATCAAAAGTGAAATCTACTACACATGAAAACACTTAAATCCATAACTAGCGACTTTGGGGCTTTAAGTGTAAATTTAATCCTCCACTTAAATTCTTTATTTCCAGCCATATGTAAGGTCTTCTAGGATCTTCATCTTAATACTACCCAAAAAATTATCTTCCCGATTCCTAGCTCCTCCAAACTGCCCACCATTCCTCCTATTGCCAATAATCGAATCTCGATCATCTTCATCACTAAAAGTGTTAATACTCTTCATCTTCAATCCTCACTTTCCTAGGTTGGACTCTCTCTCTTCTATGCATATTAGGAGCGATTTGTAGCCGCCCCACACGTATATTCTCTATCCTATCTATCCACTCATGAAGCTGCTCCATCTCAGCTCTTATCACTCTCCTTATCTCGCCAATTAAGGCTTCCATAAGAAGTTTCGGATCACCCACTCCCGATGCACCTCCAGAAGTGTTTTTGTCCATATTGTCTGACATGTTTGCTGTAAAACAAAGTTAGAAAAAAAAAAGAAGGTCCTCACACACTCTCTTACGTGTTTCACTCAAATAATGAATCACTCAATTTCACTCGTGTTTCACTCAAATATCAGATTAGCTTTTACCCTCTTATGTGCTCACCACTCTTGCCTTTTCCACTCGTAATTTCTCAAGAGTTCTTATCAAACTAATTCAAACAAATAACCAGAATTTCATAGCAATAATCCATACCAAAACTCACCAACCAAATTTTGATTTAATGTCAACCTTGAAATTATCCTAAGTTCACACGAATAAAAAAAACAAGAAAATGACGTAGACAAAACTTTGAAGCCTCGGAAAGTAATAAAAATGATAGAATTTGGGCCTGAAAATCGGGGTGAACAGGACATAGTTAATTCAAAATCGTAGGGCTTGGAAAAAGCTTTGATTTGATATATAATAATAGTCGTTTTGATACCCGAATCAAAAGTTATGACCGTTTTAAGGAAGCACTCTCAAAATTCTCTAATTTGGCCAAAAAAGTATTGATTCTTTTTTTTTTTCGGTGAATCCTCTTCTTTTTTTTTTAATTTTCTTTTAATTGAGAACCCAAATATTGACTGAAAACTCAAAGACTAAACTGAAATTGACACAAATTTAAATTCAAATTCAAAAGCAATCAAGAAGAAGGAATCTGAGTTCGGCTACGACAAGAATAGGTAAGTTTGGTTACTTTTTTTTTTTTAGATGAAGCAAAGAAGAAGGAAATATGGGCTGGTTTGATTAGAAAGAAAAGATAAAGGATAAAATAAACCTGAGACTAAAACCTGTCTTTGATACTAAATGATACAAATCCCGCCAACGTGTGACAAAACCCAAAACAAGAATGATGCCTAAGACCGTTCTACTTTCAGATTCGAATATAAAACCTCGACCCAATACTTATAAAGAGATGTGAACCTTGGTATAAAGGAGACGCTATAGTTAAGGATGGAATGCTTGATTGATAAGTCAAGGGATGAACGTCATAGAAAAATCTGATAAATTCGAAATAGTTCTAAAAAAACCAAAGAGAAATTGCTCTCAATTTTAATGAATAAATGTCTGCCTTTATTGAATGAAAAGAGTACAATTTATAAGATAAAGGCCATGAAAATTTCAGGACTAAAAAACCCTAAAAACCCGCCTAGGGTAACTTACCCAAACCAGAAAAAGAAAGCTAGGAAATAACCCTAATAGCTAAACTAAATTCAGCCCCAATTAAAAGAAGTCAATTTTGACTTTATCCCTTAATATTCAGCCTATTACACGCCAATAAAGAAAAGAAAACAAGCAAAGAAATCATTTTGGGAAACTAATAACCAAAATAGGAAAGTAAGCTATGACTTGGCATTCGAGCCTTTACAAATTAGATTTCCTCCCGTAACACCTATTGACTTTCTTGAACTTAAATAAGGCTTATTAGTGGCTGAGAAATTCGTTCATCACCATCAATGGACCTCCACATGCATGCCTGAGCCCAAATCTCTTGAATCAGCCCACTTAATGCATTTTAGAATTTCTCGGCACATGCTCTTGTATCCGGACCAATGGGAACTTGAATAGGATATGCATTCCATGCTCTCGTGCTTGCCATATCCACATGATGATCATCTTCCTTCGGTGGAATTTACTTACAATAATAGTTACCAGACCAGTGTGGGTGTTGTGACGTCCCCCGATCCTACACACGTACGTGAGGATATTCGTAAAATTATTTAGTAAGATCGGGAGAAGCCACTCGACTTGGAACTGACAAAATCGGGGAAAATTTAAACTTTTTATGCTTTCTGGGAGAAAAAGG
>JXTC01000522.1:2587-22209 GCA_002914845.1 Trema orientale | reverse complement strand
ATATAGCCAATCTTATTGTAATATGTTAGAACCTAGCCCCATAACCAACCATTAAGCATAAAAATAAGTCACTTAGACTTTAATTAATAATGCAAACATAATATCAATGCCTAATTAATAGAATGCACAAAATTAACATTACGCGATTAAGCTGAATCTAAGCTAGCTTAGTGCAACTAAACACCAATTTAGTACAGTGACTGCCACCTCGTGCTTTCCTGGGCCAAAAATAAAATTCTATAAATGAGTCCTAAACATTAAATTAAAGCTATTTGACGTGTTAAATGTACAGTGAATTTGGCTCCGAAAAGCGTGAAAAATGTATTTTACCGAAAAACTACTATTTGACCATGTTATCAACAAACTTGATCTTAATGCATGTGCATATAGTATTACTATTCATAATTGTATTCTTTATTCCCTTCACACACCAAGCTCTCTTCCTGGGTACTGAGCCTTTACACTGTATGAGAGAACTTCGACAAACATTAGCACAATAATACAGATCATTTAACAATCAGAATGAGTAATTTCCCATGAGATTGATACTAATTGCGTGATATGAATATTATGCAATATGAGTATGTTTATTATTGGCTTATTATGCATGTGAGAATCTTGGGCTTCACAGGTGTGGCTCTATATGAGGTGCTATATGGGCGGCCGTGTAGATCGCCTTTGTGTTTGGCAGAACCTGAAGAGCATGATACTCTTGGACTTGAATTGATTGAGGAGACTATTGAGATGATCAAGGACATCCAAGAGAGGCTTAAGGAGATTCAAAGTCACCAGAAGAGTTACGCTGACCCTAAGAGGCATGAGGTAGAGTTCGACACTAGTGATTCTGTATTCTTAAAAGTGACTCCGAGGTATGGTATTACAAGATTTGGAGTTAAGAGTAAGCTTACTCCAAGGTATATTGGTCCATTTGAGATCACCGAGAGAATTGGACCAGTAGCGGATATCACTTGATTTACCTGTATAGTTGGGTCACATGCATAATGTGTTTCATGTGTCGATGTTGAAGAAGTACACACCAGACCTATCTCACATCATTCAGTACGTGCATATACCGATCCAAGAAGATGTGTCCTATGAAGAGCAACTTGTTCTCTCGTTGGCAAGAGAGTTGAAGGTGCTTTGCAACAGAGAGATTCCACTTGTCAAGGTGATTTGGGAACATTAGAAGGAAGACGAGGCTACTTGGGAACTTGAGATAGAGATGTACAAGAAGTACCCTTATTTGTTCAACTTTCAGCTAGAAATTATATTGTGATGTAAACCTTGACTTGTATGAAGCAATAGAAAATAAAAAGGAACTATGGAGGAGGAAAACGCCCAAAGAAAGACTGCATCATCCGCATCAACTCGTCCTGCTGATCTTGCAGAATCTGGAACTGTCGTTCTTGATGTTGTCAGACTGAGTTGACATCAGCTGATAGAATCTAGAAGTACTCAAGCTCAGTGTCATGTAGATGCTGGATGTCTAGCTGGATAGTGTTGAGATGTACTGACAGGCTATTGAAGGCTTCAATATAGTCAAATTATTATGCAGGAGCCTCCTCAGCATGAGTGCCCTCAGGAGTGCCTTCAGCAATACTGCTACCAGCTTCTTATTGAGCGGCCGTCCCTTGATCGTGTCATTGCTTGGTTTTACCCACCCATCATTGTTGATATAACTGAAGCTCATAAGACTGAATGTCTTGTTTTTGATCTCAACATCTATAGTCCATGGTTTACGTTCGACCTTGTCAATGGTTGGAATGTTGAAATGCTGAAAGATGCGGGTAAGTAGGAAGCCATAGGGTAGAAAGGATCTCCTATTCTCTATAGCATTGATCATCTACTGAAGGATAAAAAAAGGTAAATCATGTTTTCTTCCAACAAGAATGGAATCAACGAAGCAAAGATCACAGAAAGTGGGTGCATCCCTATGACCAGCTCTAGGGATCATGTTTTGAGACACAAACTGAAAGAGAATCCTAGCCTCTAAAGTAAGATCAGTGACACGAGGCTTGGGTTGGAAATTTTCAAGAGAACAGACACGAAGTAGAGCTTGTTGAGGCTCAAAATCCTCAATCATAGGCCAAGTGTTGGTAATGAGGAATTTATAACCACCCAAAGGTAAATTTAGAATTTTAGCCAAAAATTATTCAGTAATCTCAAAATCTATTCCCTTAAGGGAACCAAAGATAGCATGTTGTCCTCTAGAGATATTGGCACTGGTATAAAAACCTCTAACCAACCTAGAAAACCATGTCTCCCGAATGGAGCAGAATTCAGTCCAACCCATATTTTCTATATAGTCAGGAAATTTTACATAAGATAAATATCTAAAATTGAAGGTTCTACCCCAAATGATACTCTTCTTAGAGAAGATTTCTTTATACCTAGTCATAAGAGTAGGAGACTCAAGGAGAGGGATATCTAACTTTGCTTTGGTGTGTTGTTCTTATTCCTCAGGACAAATTTCCTTGCCCTTACGTCTTGGGTTTTCCCTTCTAGGAGCCATTTGATCAAAAGATAACAATAAAGACTCAAACACAAGAGAATTTCGGAATACTAGGGTTTCAAGAGAAGAGAAAACTAATTTTGATAGCAAAAGAGAGTGAAGAGCAAAGATTAAGAGCAGAAAAGCAATGAAAACAACTCTGGTTGGGAGAAAATTGAATGATTTAGAGAGAAAATAGAGTGGGGATGAGAGGAGGCGATTTTAGGGTGAAAGAGAGAGAGAGTCGGTTGAGGGAAAGAAGAAAGAATGAGAGAAAAATTTTTCAAAACAGCTTAAAAACCTGTTTTCGGTCTGCCGATTTTGGCAGAGAGACTGTCCTCTCCAGGACAGTCTTTCGGCAAACCGAAAAAGTTTTCGGTCTGCCGAAAACTCTGTTTCGGCAATTTTTCAGTTAAAAACATTTTAAAACGACAAGTTTGATACAACCAGTCATAAAAAGCATTTATAAATCAACAATTTAGTGAATATATGTAACAAATCAAGCAACTTTCAACCACATAAAGAATTAATGAAGCTCATTATGATCAATCATGCTAAGTTCTCTACGAATCATGCAAAAATGATCCTCATTGAGAGATTTGATGAAAATATCAGCTAGTTGTTTTTTAGTGCATACAAACTCAAGTATAATGTCACCTTTTTGCATATGATTACGAAAAAAATGATGTCTAATATCAATATGCTTAGCGTATGAATGCAATATTGGATTTTTGGAGTATTATCACATTTAATAAGTACATGATCATAATACATTTCAAAATCTATTAGAGTTTATTTCATCCAAAGAATTTGAGCACAACAACTACTAGCAGAGATATATTCAGCTTCAGTAGTAAAAAGAGCAACAAAATTTTGTTTCTTACTAAATCATGACACAAGAGAATAACCAAGAAAATGACAAGTGCCACTAGTGCTCTTGTGGTTGGTTTGACAATGGAAAAAGTCCGCATCTGAAAAAGTTGTAATGTTAAAGTGTGTGTGCCTTTTGGATACCACAATCCTAGATTTATAGTGCCATGCAAATATTTCAAAATACGTTTTATTGCACTAAGATGTGATTCCTTAGGATTGGATTGAAATCTAGCACATAGATAAATACTAAATATTATATTCGGTCTATTAGCTGTTAAGTAAAGAAGTAAGTCGATCATACCTCGATACTTAGTGATATCCACTGCTTTACCATTTTCGTCTTTGTCAAGCTGATTGAAGAGTTCATAGGTGTTCTCATTGACTTCTCCATATCAAACTTCTTTAGCATATCCTTGATGTACTTGGATTGATTGATGAAAATGCCTTCTTTACTTTGTTTGATTTGAAGTCCAAGGAAGAAATTGAGTTCTTCCATCATACTCATCTCAAACTCACTATGTATACACTTTAAGAATTCTTCGCAAAGAGAATCATTAGTAGCACCAAATATAATATCATCAATGTAAATTTGAACTAAAATCATTTCTTTCCTTTTTCTTTTTATAAAAAGAGTAGTATTCGCTTTTCCCATAGTAAACCCATTTAGAATCAAAAGTTTGCTCAATCTATCATACCAAACTCTAGGAGCTTGCTTTAAACCATAAAGAGCTTTTTTTAATTTAAACACGTGATCCAGATACTTATGATTTTGAAAACCTGGGGGTTGGGCTATATATACTTCTTCTAAAATGTATCCATTTAGAAATGCACTCTTAACATCCATTTAGTATACGATAAAATCTTTATGACATGCAAATGCTAAGAGCATCCTTATGGACTCTAATCTTGTTATGGGTGGGAAGGTTTCTTCATAATCGATATCTTCTTCTTGATTGAAACTGGAGCCACTAATCTAGCTTTGTTTCTCATAATCATCCCATGCTTATCTACTTTATTTCTAAAGACTCATATAGTTCCAATAACCGATTAGTCCTTCGGTCTTCGAACTAATTCCCAAATATCACTTCTTTCAAATTGATTTAATTCTTCTTGCATAGCTAAAATCCATGATTCATCTTTCTCGGCGTCTTTAAAATATTTTGGTTCAATTTGAGAGATAAAAGCCATGTTATTGCAAATATTTCTAAGTGATGCTTTAATCTTGACTTCTTGTAAGGGGTCATCTAGAATTTGGCCTTTAGGATGAGCATAGTTGAATTTTAAATCTTGAGGAGGAGTAAGAGTGTTACCATTTTCGCTTTTCTTTTCTTCCTTAAGATCTTGTTGTAGTTGGATACCATTTTCTTCATTTGTTTTCTCGTTGGCACTTGGCTCACTTGAGCTTGGTTCCAAACCTATAACATCATCATCATCTAATTTTCTCTCCTCATGGAGAGCGTTAGACTCATCAAACGTAACATATATAGATTCTTCTACTACCAATGTTCTTTTATTGAAAACTCTATAAGCCTTACTAGTAGTAGAATACCCAAGAAAAATACCAACATCGGATTTTGAATCAACTTTACCCAAATTATCTTTAGTATTCAAAATAAAACATTTGCAACCAAAAACTTTAAAATAGATAATGTTGGGTACCCAAATTATCTTTAGTATTCAAAATAAAATATTTGCAACCAAAAACTTTAAAATAGCTAATGTTGGGTTTTCTACCTTTCCAAAGCTCATAAGGTGTCTTGTTCAAAATTGGCCTTATCATCACTCTATTCATAATATAACAAGCGGTACTAACCGCTTCGGCCCAAAAGTATTTTGGCAAACCATTTTCATTTAGCATACTTCTTGCCATTTCTTGTAGGGTTCTATTCTTTCTTTCCACAACTCCATTTTGTTGTGGAGTTCTAGGAGCTGAAAAGTTATGATCAAAACTATTTTTGTAATAAAAAGCTTCCATTTCTTTATTCTCAAACTCACCACCATGATCACTTCTAATAGATATGATGGTGTAGCTTTTTTCATTTTGTACTTTCTTACAAAAGACAGTATGCACATTTAAAACGTCATTTTTATGAGCAATAAATAGGACCCAAGTTAATCTTAAAAAATCATCAACTATCACAAAGGCATAGTGTTTTTCACCAAGACTAGCTACTCTTGATAGTCCAAATAAATCCATGTGAAGTAGTTGTAAGGGTCTAGATGTAGTAATGGTATTTTTAGATTTAAAAGAGCTTTTTGCTTGTTTTCCAAATTGACATACTTCACAAACCTTGTCTTTTTCAAAAAGTAAACTAGGTAAACCACTAACAAGATTTTTCTTTAAAAGTGTAGAAATAGTATTCATGCTAGCATGTCCAAGTCTTCTATGCCAAAGCCAAGAATCATCTTTTAAAACTGAAAAATATTTTCTTGGTTAAAATATTTTTCAATATCAATAGTATAAACATTATCTTTTCTTTGTCCTCCAAAAATGATTTCTTTTGAACAAGTATCCTCAATTAAGCATTTGGAAGGCTAAAAAATGACTCGATAATCTTTATCACAAAGTTGACTTATACTAAGCAAATTGTGTTAAAGGCTATCAACAAGCAAAACCTTGTCAATAATAGGAGAGGAAGTAGTACCAATGTTACCTATACCAAAAATCTTGCTTTTAGCATTGTCTCCAAAAGTGACATGTCCTCCATTCTTTTTTGTAAATGATGAAAGCAAAGAGTAGTCACCGATCATATGTTTGGAGCAACCACTATCCAAGAACCAAAAGTTCTTCTTCTTTTGTACCTCATTTTCTATTACCATGAAGCACATGTTGCGATTTCTTCTTCTTCTTCTCCTTCGGATTCTTCTTCTTTACTATCATCCCAAGTGGCCTTTATTGTCTTCTTCTTTATCTTTCTTCTCAAGGGATATTCATTCTTTATGTGGCCCAGCTTCTTGCATTCGAAGCAAGTGATAGGATCATCCTTCATTTTCTTTTCTCGAAAGTCATTACCTTTGGTATTTTTCTTGAAATTCTTCTTTTTGAAATTTAAGTACTTCTTGTACTTTTTGATGTCTTCTAACTCACTATCCTCAAAGTCTTCTTCTTCCTCATGGCTTTCTTGCATAGCGGCTTTGAGTGCAATTCCCTTCTTTTTCTTCTCCTCTCCTTCATCTTCATTTGTTTTTTTCATGAGAATTTCATGGGTCATAAGAGAACCCTTAAGTTCTTCAAGAGGTAGTTTGCTAAGGTCTTTTGCTTCTTGAATGGCAACTACCTTGCTTCTATATGCTCGAGAAAGGCTTCTAAGGATTTTGCTCACCAACTCACTATTTGGAAATATTTTTCTTAGAACACCAAGAGAGTTAATAATAGTTGTGAATCTAGTAAACATTTGTGAAATAGATTCATCTTTTTCTATTTTAAATAACTCATAGTTTCTAGTAAAAATATTTATTCTAGTTTCCTTCATGGAACTAGTTCCTTGATATGACACTTCAAGCATATTCCATAATTCATGAGCATCCCTAGCTTTTTTAACATTATTATAAATATTCCTATCTAAGCCACACATAAGAATATTTCTAGCTCTACCATTTTTGGTGAAGTTGACTTTATCTTTTTCATCATATTCTTTTATGTCTTTTTTAACTTCTTTACCATCAACTATTTTGGTTATTTTCAAGGAGCCTTTAGTAACAATATACCATAAGTCAAAATCAATAGACCTAAGATAAGTGTCCATACGACTTCTCCAATAGTTAAAATCACTTCCATTGAAAATAGTGGTTTGGATGGAGACAACCCCTCATATTGAAAAGAAAAATTATTTGGGCTAGCTATCTCAAAATGGTTAAGTTTTAAAGTACCAAGCTCTGATACCAATTGTTAGCTCAAGATTAGCTATTCTAAGAAGGGGGGTGAATTGGGTTTTAAAATCTTTTGCAAATTTTTCTTGAAAAACAAGTAAATTTAACAAGTAAAAGCAATAACAAGTAAAAATAGCTAAATTGCATGCACAAGCTTAAGATAAATAAATTTCAAAGGATAGGGATAGAGAAATGCGAACACTATTTTTACGAGGTTCAACAAATACGACAGTTTGTCTATGTCCCCAGCTCTTGACAACTCACCTCGAGCTTTCCACTAACTGATCAAGAGAATGGGCTTGACCATCCTTTTTACACAACGAGTGCTTTCTCCTTAGGCACACTCTTGTTTTAACAATAGGATTGAATCCGGCTCTATCACACCTAAGTCGGATTGTTTAGGCTCCGGTACCAATCTCACCTAAACCGGGTTATTTATAAATCTGGTGTCAACCTCACTTCACAAATACAATTTAGGTTTTTGTTTTTGTTGGAACGCTCAACTAGAATCTCTCTAATAAAAAGTTGATACAAGGTAGGCCTAGAGGGAATAAATGAGAACACAAGTTATGATCTAGTTTGGCTCAATTGATTTTTGTGAAAAAGTGGATTTGAAAGTTTGATTCACAAAAGATGATTTGAACAGCTTGAAAGTATGTTTAAAGCAATGTAGGAATGTTCAAAAGTTGTTTCAAGTGTTAGAAAAGCTTCTATATATAGATTAGAATGAAATCTAGTCGTTTTAGACCATTTGACAGACCATCTGTCATTTTCGGCAGACTTTCGGTTTGACAGAAAATACTAGCCATTGAAAGTGCAGTTATAACAGTCAAATTTGAAAAGCAATTAAAAAAAAATAGGGGAATCGGTAGATCGATTCTGGGGGCTAGTCTGCCGATTCTATCCGAGAGCCGTTTTTGGATTTTATTTCAAGTCTTTTTCAATTATTTTCAAAAAGTGACTTTATAAATTGATTTAATATGTAATATAGGAACAATAGAAATTCATAAATCAATTTAAAAGCTTGTGTAAAATAAATTTCATATTTTATTTGAGATAAATAGGTTTGACAGTTTAGTTTTGAAAATTTCTAATTATATGAAAAATTTGAGCCATTAAGATCATACAATGTGTAGACAAATATTCAAGTATAAGAACTAAGTATATAACCTTTGCTAGTCTAGGTCTTGTTATCTTGATCTTTGTCTTCAAGCTCTTTTCCATAATTCATCTTGAATGTCTTGTGATCCTTTCAATTTAACTTGCTACACACTCAAGTAGATTATTAGCTCTTAATCATATGTTTGTTAACTTTAAATATGAGAGTAGGATTGATGATACAAAGCATGACTTAATAAAACCAACTTCTCAATAGAGCTTCAAATCCACAAACGGACTTCTTCACTGAATTCCTAGGACCCAAAATAGCAAGGTTAGACATATAATTTGTCCAATTCGGGTCCAGACCCACACCAGACCAGTGACACGCAAAACGAGACAAATCTTAGCCGTCCGATTTTATTTTTCATGTTGATCCCCAAACATAGTCAATATATATATCAAACTTCTCTATTTTCCCAGTACATTCCAAAAATGAGATCAAAAATACAATTCAACGATCTGATAAAAAGTCAAATCTTAAATCTCAAAGCTTAAACTACTCAACAATGGCAACTTTTGATTCGGACAAAATAGAGTCACGAAATAGATACTTGGAGATTCCTCTCGATGATACGAATCCAACGAGCCTAAGAACACCCATTGAAATGGTCCAAAACGGCGCCAAAAATTCAAGAAGCTCCGTGGCCAAAAATGGAATTTTCCTACGAACAGTGGCCCTTGGCAGCGCGGGACCAGCGGTGCGACCAACCTGGCAGCACGACAAAGCTCCAACGGTGGCTTATGGTGGCGCGGCTCCCTTCAGTCTCCTTCGGTGTTCGTTCGGCCGAGAGAGAGTAGAAGAAAGAGAGAGGGAGTCGTGGGGAAGAGAGAGAAAGAGGAGAAGAGATAGGCAATCCCACGTGGCTTTCGAATGAGACTATGCAATTTTTCCATAAGTGCAAAATAGTCCCCTAACTTTCAAATCCTTTCAATTTAGTCCCACAAAAATTGCACTTTAGTCCTTGCTTCTTAAAACTTTTGCAACTTAGTCCCTCCATTATTAAATCTGAAAATTAACAAAATGACCACTTTGTCCTTTGAAAATCTGGGATTTTGTATTCTCCCCTCTTTATAGGAATTTCATACACTCTCGGACTTCTATTTTTTTTGGTTTGAACTCTATGTTTATTTTGGTTATTTTCTATGCTTGAACTCCAATGTATGAACTCTCTATTTTCTATTACTTTGCATTGGGTATTGCATTGCTATTTGTTTTATTCTTCTTCCTTGTGGATTTCTTTTTGATGATATCATAAGGGGGAGAAGAATGTATTTTGATTTATGATTGCTTTTAATTGAAATTCCATTGGTATCAATTTAGTTATTCACATAATTGGTATCTATAAGCATTTTTTTTTTTCAATTGGTATCTATAAGAATTTGTTTTTAACAAGTGGTATCTATGAGCTCAAATAATAATAAAATATGCATATCTTATAAGTTTAGGGGGGAGTTTTACTCTCTTTGCATTAAGCATATTTTGAGGGAGAGCTTTTAAAGTTTGGTAAGGATGCTTATCTCTACTTATCTTGCACTCCTTACTTCTTTTAAATCAAATGTTTGTTATCATCAAAAAGGGAGAGATTGTGGAGTCATGGTTTGTATCATCAATCCTACTATCATATTTTGAAGTTAAAAAATATATGATTAAGAGCTAATAATCTACTTGAGTGTGTAGCGAGTTAAATTGAAAGGATCACAAGACATTCAAGATAGATTATGGAAAAGAGCTTAAAGACAAAGATCAAGATAACAAGACCTAGACTAGCAAAGGTTATATACTTAGTTCTTGTACTTGAATATTTGTCTACACATTGTATGATCTTAATAGCTCAAATTTTTCATATAATTGGAAATTTTCAAAGTTAAACTGTCAAACCTATTTATCTCAATCAAAATATGAAATTTATTTTACACAAGTTTCTAAATTAATTTATGAATTCCTATTGTACCTATATTACATATTAAATCAATTTATAAAGTCACTTTTTGAAAACAATTGAAAAAGACTTGAAATAAAATCCAAAAACAGCTCTTGGATAAAATCGGCAGACCGGCCCCCAGAATCGGTCTACTGCTTCTCCTGTTTTTTTTTAACTACTTTTCAAATTCGACCGTTACAATCGCACTTTCAATGGCTAGTATTTTCAGTCTACCGAAAGTGAACTTTCGGTCTGTCGAAAATGACAGATTGTCTATCAAACGGTCTAAAACGGCTAGATGTCATTCTAATCTATATATAGAAGTTTTTCTAACACTTGAAACAACTTTTGAACATTCCTACATTGCTTTAAACATACTTTCAAGTTGTTCAAATCATCTTTTGTTTCAAATCCACTTTTTCACAAAAATCAATTGAGCCAAACTAGATCATATATTGTGTTCTCATTTATTCTCTCTAGGCCTACCTTGTATCAATCTTTTTATTAGAGAGATTCTAGTTGAGTGTTCCAACAAAAACAAAAACCCAAATTGTATTTGTGAGATGAGGTTGACGCTGGATTCATAAACGACCCGGTTTAGGTGAGATTGACACCGGAGTCTAAACAATCTGACTTAGGTGTGATAGAACCAGATTCAATCCTATTATTAAGGCAAGAGTGTGCCTAAGGAGAAAGTACTCATTGTGTAAAGGGGACGATCAAGCCCATTCTCTTGATCCGTTAGTGGAAAGCGCGAAGTAGGTTACCAAGAGCCGGAGATGTAGACAAACCGTCATATTTGTTAAACCTCGTAAAAGTAGTATTTGTATTTCTCTATCCCTATCCTTTTAAATTTATTTATCTTGAGCTTGTGCATGCAATTTAGCTATTTTTACTTGTTATTACTTTTACTTGTTAAATTTACTTGTTTGTCAAGAAAAGTTTGTAAAATATTTTAAAATCCAATTCACCCCCCTCTTGGGTTAGCTAATCTTGGGCTAACAGGTTTTTCACAAGAGAACGATCGAGGGCTTGGAATTGGTTCCCGACCCTCCGAGCGATCGTCCAACGACACACTGAGGATTCAATAATTTGGTATCGCTATTCTAGAGAGGTAGGGATTCAGTTACCTCTGTTTTATATCATTTTTGAATAAAATTTATTTTCTGCAACATATGAGAACAAATGTGAATTTTGAACTATTTGAATATCTGTGATGGAATTTGATTGTATGATATATATTGTATTGCTCTGGGAATTTTTTGAGTGCAGGTTATTTTTGGGTATACCAAAAATAGAGCCGTTATGCTGCCCATTTTTTTTTATATAAAATTTAGTATGCTTATTTTATTGAAAAAGCATTGCACGATTATTTTCACACTTCAGTTATGTATTGCACGTGTCATAGGATCATATATGAGCACCGTATTAGTATCGTGGATATACGATATGGTGCTGCGTGCTCTACTGTCGGTGTAGAGTTCGTAAACCCGCGCGGAGTTTGTTTCTTCTGATTACCTTCCCATTTGGCAGCTGTAGGTAATTCAGTTGCCCCTCCAGGTATGTTAGATGACATATGGGTATCCCTCTCCGGGTATGGGCTTAGGTGTTAGGCAGGCTGTTAAGTACACTTAGTGCCATCATCCTGGGTTTCCACAGATGAGAGGATGTGAGCTCATGGGTATGGGTTAATTTGTGTCATGTGCATATGAATTGAATGGTTTTGCTTATACTATTTTATTTATATATATATATGGATTTCCGGTTTTAGACTATTATATATGTTTGTATTGAATTTAAACTAACCATGCAGGAACTTTCTATCACTAAAATATTTTCCATCGAGGTAACTGCTTTCCTACTGGACATTTTATGCTCACCCCCCTACCTTCCTTCCTCAGGTGGTGTTCAGTGCAATCTTGGTGATCAAGAGGATTATGATGCCATCTGTAATTGTAGTTCGTCGTCTTGGTAATGCTTGAAGCTTGTTATTATGGTGTTTGGATTGTTTGGATTTTGTATCAGCATTGAACTAAGATTACTGCTTTCTATTAAGTCCATAAACTTACGTATGTCGTTTGGGTTTTGGTATTTGTTGTGGATGATGACGATGATTGGACTTAAATTTGATTTATATTTTTTTGTATTATTCGATCTATGTTTAATGGTGTATACGAACTGTGGGAGAGGTTCACGGGATGAAATTCTAAATATCTTTTTAAATGGACTGTTTTATAAAACTGAAACTTTTGAGACCTTATTAAAATAAATCAAGGAATTTCCTATCTTAGTGAAATTCTCCTTCTACCACTGGCCCGAATTTTGGGTTGTGATAATGACATCCACAGTGAGCTCCTTTAGAGGTGAGTTAAAGTCAGATTTTCTCCTTTTTATATTTGAAAGCATTAAAAAAGGAGACTTTGAAGTTATTGCTGTAGGTCTTTGGTTCCTTTGGAGGGAAAGAAACAACCTGATACATAGTAATCATGTTAGATCTCCAAATCTCTTGATGGAAGATGTGGGTTTGTGGTTGTTTTAAAGCTCAATGTGGACACAACCGTTAATACAAACTCTAATTCTATTAGTATTAGTGCAGTAATTAGAGATGGTGAAAGCGCGGTTATGGGTGCAATGTCAAAAGAAATTATAGGTTATTTTGAGCCTTACATTGTTGAATACCTGCTATTCGCCAGAGTCATCTTTTTGACGTGATGTTTGTTTGAGGATGTTCTTCGTCAAAACAGATTCTCTTTCGGCTGTTCAAGCTATTCAAGGGGATGTTTTTTCCGAGGAGAGACTTGTTTTAAATGATATTTAGTCTTTGATGTCTGAAGTTAGTGATGGCTCCGGCTGTTTTATTCCCAGTTCAGGCAGTAAAGCAGCCAATACACTAGCTAAGTTTGCTTTTACTTCTTGTTGTTCTAGGTAATGGTTAGAAGAGTCTTGATTAAAATTATCATATCTTAGCTAATAATTAATAAAACATTGGTGCCCTTTTGATTTTTTTTTTAAAGTATTACATGATATTATATACAATAATTATAAATTGACAAACAAAAGTTAATATTTTTGTCTAAAACAAACATATGAAAAACAGATCAAATCCATTTATTAATTTTTCCCTAAAAGAAAAAAATCCATTCATTAATTCTTTGAGCAGTTTTATAAATGTTCTTAAAATTTCTATGACATTTACTTAAATGCCACACAAATGTACGTGACATATTAATGAAGGGAATGAATACAATAGAGAGGTTTTTTTTTCTCTATCAATAGGAAAGTCAATTGACCTTTAATTCATAGAAGTCAATTAACCTTTAGATTTAATCTAACGTTCGTTTTAGGGTGTGGCAATTTTTTATAATTAGTCACTAACTAAAAATATTAAGTCATAATTAATGTGAAAATTATATAATATATGGACAATTAAGTAAATATGATGTGTCAAAATTACACTGGACAAAAGAATAGTTTGACATTTCAAGATAAGTGTCAATTTTTTTTGGATAATTGCAAAACATCAAGCAAATAAAGACAAAAGCTTCATCAAATCAAAGGGAGCCAAGTGTCATTTTCTCAAGTTACCACCTCAAAACACCTCCCAGCTAAGGTGTCCATCAATTGCCGCATAACTACTCTCAATAGGTGGTTAAATGCCTGAGCTTATCTCCTTTATGCCTATAAATATTGGTCTCTACTATATGTAAATGGAGAACTTTGATATAAAATATACGAATTCAATACTCATTCTCTCTGTTACTTTTCAATACATAATGATCTCTTCCCTTCACACGAATCCCAGAGCTTGTTACTATACCTCCCTTTCATTAATTATCTCTTTCTTTTTATTCTAACTCACCAACGAAATCAAACTCATACACATATATGAATTATTCTCTCTCATTCCTATAGCTATCAAATCACCATTAATATTTTCTCTTCTCTATATTCAAACCAGACAAATTTCTTTTATTGTCTTTTTTTTTTGTTATTTGCTATTCGTTTTTTTTTTCTCTTAGTCAATACCAAGATCAATTCTTGGTCTCGGTTTCCTCACCATCAAAAACTATATGTATTTATTTCTTCGTAATACTAATATGGTCTTACTTTTATAATAGATCCCACAAAGTTTAGTTCTTATCCTTATTCTCCAAGTCATATACTTGGTTAATTCCATAATAGTTAAGTTATTCCAACTTCTTAATTATACCATAGATTTTAGGGTACTGACTACTCTTCGGACTAATTTCTCACGTTCTATATCATTGTGGTGCTTATCAACTAATATAATAACTAACATTTAAATTATATAATTTAAATTACTCACAGATCCATGTGGAAGAGTTGTTTAGCAAGGTGAGTTGTAGCATATACGACCCTTGTTTACAACCACCTTTGTTATTTTCAGTACTTTAAATATCTGTAGATCTGTGACTCTGAGTTGTTTAGCAAGCGGAGTTGTAGCATATATGACCCTTGTTTGCAACCGTTCACGCTAAATTCAGTATTTTATATTCCTGTTATTTATTTTCAGTATCGTTTATTTATATTTCTGACTGAATGGCTGGAATCACCTTTGTCAGAAAAACTAACCATCTTTTTGTTTGTTTTTGACCATATGGCTGGTATCACCTGCGTCAGAAATACTGGCTATCTAACACGTGGTGATGGTCATTGAGACCACCTACACCTGTTTACTTGCAGGTTTAAGTGTTAAAGACGCCAACAATTTTCCAATACGTGGAATTGTATCGTTACAATTTTTCACGTCATTTTATCCATTTTCTACCACTATCTTGGTTATCATTAATTAAGTAAGTGTAATTAATTTTTTCCTAATCAAATTACAAAAAAGCACCCTCGGAACATTAAAGGCGACTCCACTGGGGAGTAGCCAAGTGAAACTAGATTTCTTCAGTATTTCCAAAATCTCATAAATCTCTTAGAACTCTGTTCGTTCATTTGTCTGAAAAAAAAAATCATCTCTAGACTCTACCAAATTTTCTCTTTAAAAAAAAAAGCTACTGTCAAATTGAATGAGGAACAGAATTTACCAAACAATGAAGCATCAAGTCAATAAGAGAAGACACTTGCTCAGATGAAAAGTACATTAGAAAATTTGGTGAAATCTCAAGAGCTAATGATGTAGAAATTGGCTGACAAAGGACTACTGCTCCTACCCCCTCTTGTCAAAGCAATAATTCACTCATATCAGATAATCAAAATCCTGCCACGCTAGCAATATAGGAAGACCCCGCCAATCTCACAACTCCTGTTGGAACGAGTAATGGAAATTCTCACAATTTCATTACTAAAGAACAACTACAAGATGTGCTAAAAATAGAGGCAGAAAAAGCTAGTAAAATTATGGCAACAGTGGATTTCCAGCCTCCTTATCCTGCACATATTTTGTCCAAGCCATATCTGAAGGATTACTCTAATCCTCGTTTTAAGAAATTTGATAGAAAGAAAGGTAATGCTAAGGAGCATGTCATTAGTTTCCTAGATGATCTCGGAATCTATGCCAGCGACCATAAATTGAGGCTAAGAGAATTTTCAAAATCTCTCATAGACCGGGCATATTCATGGTTTGCTAATTTACCAGCAGGCAGTATCTCTACATGGGATGAATTGGTCGTAATATTCTGCACCAAATTCTTCATAGCAGAGCACAAGTTAGATTTGTCTGATCTTTCCCGCATAACACAAAAGGAAAATGAATCGCTCGCTCACAACTTACGTGAATAGATTCAAGGAGAAGGCTCTAGATTGCAAGGAAGTTATCTCAGAGAAGGAACTGAATCGGATATGTGTCAAAGGCATGCGAGCTAAATACAAAGTCTACATTCTGAATCATATCATTTCGAATTTTGCCGAACTAATGTTCAGAGTAAGCAACACCAAAGAAACAATAATGGAATTGTATAAATCTTCTGGAAGGTCTGGTTTGAAAGTTGGGTCAAGACATCTTTTTCCAAGCGAAAAGGAGAGGTCATTTTGGTTGAAAAAGTACGTCAAGACAAAAGAAATCGACCAACCCCTCCCAAGATACCTCTAAGACAAAATCAAATCATTTCACTCATACGAGTATGGATAGAGGACGGGGTATTACAGCCTCTACTAGTCCAAACTCTACCTACACCAGAAGAAACAAGGAATCCCAAGTTCTGTTTGTTTCATAAGAAAGTAAGTCATGCTACATCTGACTGTTTTACACTACAGAAAACCTTCCATGAAAAAGCTCAAAGAGGCAAAATTTTATTGGGGCAACAATAATAAAGAGCTGAGAATAACCCATTCCCTAACCATGGAAGAGGTTAAATAAATGACTACGCCTCTATTGAGACAACTGGTGAAGAAAGCTATTAAACAACTATCAAGAAATCCAAAAGTTGCCATGGAAAAAATCCAACAAAGTCTCAAGTTCTGTAATGAGGCAGTATGAACCATCTTCAAAAATTCAGTGGGTTTAAGGCCCAGGTAAGTTTTCGATACCGACCATAATAACTCTACAGACATCCCTTTATTGGGGACTGTTAGTTGTAAAATATTTCAGTTACTATAAATAGTTGATTTCTATTTTTCTGTACTTCTATGGTACATGCAATTCATAAGCTTTAGTACTATAATATTTAATTGAGGTTGCATGAAACTGCAATCATTATCTGACAACTTATATAGTTATGCAAAACACTACGGCAATCGACAAGGTGATCCAACAAAAGCAAGATCATGCGAGATGCTAAGGCTATCGATAATGTGACTTAGCTAGAGCAGGATCATGTGATATGCCATCAAGGCTAATCGACAATATGACCTAGCCAAAAGAAGGATCACGCGAAACGCCAAAAACTATCGATAAGATGACCTGATTGAAAAAAGGATCACGCGAAATGCCAAAGCTATCGACAAAATGACCTGACTAAAATAGACTCATGCGAGACGCTGATCTCAAGGCTATCAATAAGATGATTTATTTCAAAATAACATCAATGATATTATACTCATATTTTATCTTTATACAAACACTTCTGACTTAAAAAAAAAAAAAAAAAGCAGATGTGGATTGTGTCCAGTTAATTATTATGGGAACTCCCTCATCAGATATTATATCTTGCTATATAGCCAATTTGTTAATTATCATCTATACCAATAAATATTGGGGACTAATTGACACTCTTATTAGTTTTTATTTTTCTTATTCTTATCCCTAATAATTATTTATATTTTCTCTTATATCTTAATGTGAGATTTTATTCTTTATATTGGACTAATCTCTCAATTTTGCAAGGCAATTTCTTCCTCATAATTTATTTACATGAGATGCTCACAACAATTTAGAAGTAGTAAATGTTCTTCTGAAGAGTTATTCTCAATGACATCACAAGCCACTACAAAGAACTACTATTGGCAAGCAAGCTGAATATAATGATTGAAGCTTTACAAAAATTAATCTCAACAATACTCAAGCTCATCTCTAAAGTGTTGCTCACATGCAACGTACTCTTTTTTCTTCCTAGAGATTTTTTCCACTGGGTTTTGCTCTACTAAGGTTTTAATAAGGCATTGTTTGGGTTGGGCTAATCCAATAGAAGTATTTTGACATAACTATCTTCTTCTCAACTAGAGCTACCGATTTATTATCCTGAGCTTGCCCACAGTTCCTATCAGCCTTGAATTGGAAGAATATTAGATTATTTTACATGTGGGGTGCCAACCTAGTCGGGATATACCTGTAAGATAATGGTACTTCGTCTTTTCTCAGAGATTCATCCAAAAGAAGAAATTCTCTCTCTATAAACGAGGTGCTTCTGAGACAAGTTCAAAGACCATATTGAGAAAACTCATATTAATGAGCTCTAGCGAATGTTCACATTCACTATAGCTCAGGGGACTTAATATTTTAGGGTGTAGCAATTTTTTATAATTAGTCACTAACTAAAAATATTAGGTCACAATTAATGCGATAATTATATAATATGTGGACAATTAAGAAAATATGATGTGTCAAAATTACACTGGACAAAAGAGTAGTTTGACATTTCAAGATAAGTGTCATTTTTTTTTTTGGATAATTGCAAAACATCAAGCAAATAAAGACAAAAGTTTCATCAAATCAAAGGGAACCAAGTGTCACTTTCTCAAGTTGCCATCTTAAAACTGTGTTTGCCACCTCTGCTGCATATGTGTCAATATTTGAGGGCTTGGAGATGACACCTCCTAGCTAAGGCGTCCATGAATTGCCACATAACTACTCTCAACAGGCGGTTAAATACCTGAGCTTCTCTCTTTTACGCCGATAAATATTGGTCTCTACTATATGTAAATGGAGAACTTTGATATAAAATATACGAATTCAATACTCTTTCTCTCTGTTACTTTCTAATACATATTGATCTTTTCCCTTCACAAAAATCCCAAAGCTTATTACTGTACCTCCCTTTCATTAATTATCTCTTTCTTTTTATTCTAACTCACTAATGAAATCAAACTCATATGCATATATGAATTATTCTCTCTCATTCTTGTAGCTATCAAATCACTATTAATATTTTCTTTTTTCTATATTCGAACAAGACCAATTTCTTTTATTGTCTTTTTTTTTGTTATTTGCTATTCGTTTTTTTCTCTTAGTCAATACCAAGATCAATTCTCGGTCTCGGTTTCATAATATTAATACGGTCTTACTTTTATAATAAATCCTACATCTTATCCTTATTCTCCAAGTCATATACTTGGTTAATTCCATAATAGTTTACGTTATTCTAACTTCTTAATTATACCATAGATTTTGGGGTACTACTACTCTTCAGACCAATTTCTCACATTCTATATCTTTGTGGTACATATCAACTAACATTTAAATTCTGTAATTTAAATTCCTCGCAGATTCATGTGGAAGAGTTGTTTAGCAAGCTGAGATTTAGCATATACGACCCTTGTTTGCAACCGTCTATGTTATTTTTAGTACTTTAAATATCTGCAGATCCGTGACTCTGAGTTATTTAGCAAGCGGAGTTGTAGTGTATACGACCATTGTTTGCAACTGTTCACGTTAAATTCAGTATTTTATATTCCTGATATTTATTTTTAGTATCGTTTATTTATATTTCTGACTGAATGACTGGAATCACCTGTGTCAGAAAAACTAACCATCTTTTTGTTTGTTTCTGACCATATGGCTGTGTAATGCCTAAGATTCTCACATGCATAATAAGCCAATAATAAATATATTCATATTGCATAATAGACATATCATGAAACTAGTGTCAATTTTATGATAAATTGCTAAAGCTGATTGTTAA